>OY855907.1:34404300-34951800 GCA_963693305.1 Meandrina meandrites
TAATGCGGCATTAGCCCGAGATAGCGAACCAATCAGATTGCTGGAATAGCCAAGATCACTGAGTGTGTATATACTAAATATATATATCCTCTTGTATGCACATGTATATGGTAAATTAGTATATACTAAGACAGTGGATAGCGTTGTTGGCGCACGCTGATTGGCTAGTATTCACCTCTGAGCAACTCGAGCGCGAAAACTGTAATCGTTGACAAGAAAAAAATGAGTTAAAAAATTCATTTTTGGTTATATTATCTCACTGTTTTAGTATATACTAAAACAACTATTCACCTCAGTGTCGGTGGGTAGTGGGGGTGGTTGGTGACTGCTGCGACTGCTGCGGTACATTACATAAGACGAGAAGACAGGTCAGGTGAATTATTTACAAAACGGCTACCTGTGGCTAAAAGAAGATCGCTGGCGCACCGAACATGTACGACTGTAACTATATAAACTGAGCCTGAAGAAAATATTTTGGAGGGGAAAACCTTCCCTAATTAAAGACGACTGCCTAAGTGCTATTTTCGCTCTATTGCGTTCGAAATGGTCAAGTGTACCAATACATGGCATTACGTTGCAGTAGTCTTGAGTAGTCCAGTACCTCTTGTGAACCTCTAACTTCAGAGGCATCCTAAAACAATATTGCTCATTGTCTTAAGGGATAGGGGCATTGTTTGTGCCCTTTGTCCCATTGTTCTTATGGCCAATCATGTGAGATGTTCAATGAGGTGCTGGTCGACTCGTAGTCTTTGGTATTGTTTTACCCGTATACTGAACTACATTACTGCTTGATACTCACATCACCTGGTCACTGTATGACACCTTAGAATTGTGCAGATTATAGAAGGCTCGATGTGGAATACTTTTTAAACGGTTTCCGTTTAACATTCTAAAAGTTAAAAAAAAAATAGAAAGTAAAACAAATAACCTTGGACTGCTGAAATGTATGTAGGTGTTTTTTTAAGACTGTTCACAGCCTCTCTATTTTTCAACGCAAGAAAGCGCGAGAGAGAGTTAGCGAGCAAAGCGAGCAAAGGTGTGGTTGGGTAGCTAGCGAAGCGAGCGAAAGAAAAACAGGGAGGATGTGGATATCCTTGGATTAAAGTGGACTTATAAGACTCCCCACCCCCCCCCCCCCCCCCCCATCTTGTTATCGCCTTGCAGTTAACAGCTCCGCCTCTTGACCTATTAATTAAATCGGACCAATAAAATTTGAGCACAAGTACCATTTTGCAAAACGACAACACATGTTATCGCTTAGGTTAATATAGCAACAACCTCTCACTGCCAACGTTGGCATGACGTTTCGTATGCTATGCAACATACATTTTCAAAAGTATGACCGTTACAAAATTTTAACGACTATTATATATTGTTATGAAAAGGGGCGTTAAAATTTTGTAACGGTCATACTTTTGAAAATGTATGTCGCATAGCATACGAAACGTCATGCCAACGTTGGCAGTGAGAGGTTGTTGCTATATTAACCTAAGCGATAACAACACATGTGTTTTGTGTTGAGAATGTCATCTGCTGCAAAAAGAGGCAGAAAGCCGAAATCAGAGCGGCCCTTCCGATTTTTTTTTTCAGGATATGCGAGTACCTCCTTTTGCTCCTTTTTGTTCAATCCCCCCCCCCCCCCCCCCCCCCCGTATGGCCGTTCTTTCGTGCATCGTGATTGGCCGAGTGAGTGTTGTTGCTGCGTGGGAAGAAATGTGACGGGTGATTAGTCTGCCAATTGTTTGCAGTCAAAAATCATTCGTGCCTGTATTTTATGATTCAAGGAGTTCAAGGATGAAAACAAGATGTATTTAGTGGATGGACGGGGTCAGTTAAATTGTGCCTTAGGAGTTGAAGAGTTTGGATACGAATCGTTACATTTGAAGAGTGTGCCTGACCATGCTAAAGAAACGAAAAGGAAAAACAACAAAACTTTCAAAATATGGGCGGGATTTAAAACGCGTATATTACGAACATTCATCGAATATTCACCAGCTGAAACTACCAGGAAACGATGTTGCTACGGAAACCTCAAACGCCAAGAAACAGCGAGAGTCTACGGCCGAGAATCAACCTTCTCCGACGTCTTCGCCCGTTCGTCAAAACGCTTTGCCGCTTCAATGGTATATTTCGCCCTTCAACAGTAAAACGATTGCAGAGTTACCGGGAATATGGCTGTTTCGACTGATTTACCGAGACAAACCGACGGTTCAACCATCCACGGTTGCCGTCCCAGTGAAAATGGCCGTCCAAACCTGACAAGGAGCGGAACCATCCAGAGCTTGGAGTCCTTGGAAAAAAATGCTGGTACGAGGCACGTATAAGCAAATAGCCAATGCTGCTGCCTCTAGGTAAGAGCTTATCGAGCTAATGGCAAGTGATGCCGACAAGGAATGTATGCAGCTGTGTTCAAAGAAGGACCCAAGCTGTCTAAGGAAAATGAACAGATAAGGAAAGTATAATGAAGATGATCTTTTTCAACAATGACACGAACATGGGACAAAGGAAAATTCTGAGTCCCGGACGGGAATCGAACCCATGGCCTCCCAGATACCGGTTGGGCGTTCTAACCAACTGAGCTACGAGAGAATCGTTGTGAGCTTGGCCATTTTCTAGGTTGACTTATGAGTTTTTCTTTGTCCCATGTTCGTGTCATCGTGCCTTCGCTTGCAGCCTTTTCATACAATCGTTTCATTTAGGTCTAAATAAAATGTCCAGATAATTAAAGAGGAAAAAAATCTAAAGTGATGCAGTGTTCTTACAAACCTCTACGATAAGTACATACGATATTTGTACAGAGAAACCTGCTGTTCCGGTTTAAAATCAAATGGAACGAACCTTTCTACTAGAAAATATTCGAAAACAAAAATGGAATACCTTCAGAGATATTCTTCTTTTCTTATTTTTACCAGAATATGGCGTAAGCTTCAAGAAAGTTGTATCATAGGTACACAAATCACGTGGTAATACGTACAGTAATAGAATGTGTTCGAAGGTGGTAAAGGTCTCGTTTGAAATGTAGTTTATCAGATTATTCTGCAAATCCCTAACAATAAAGAAAGTAATTATTTTCTTTAAGGTACAATATTTTGAATATTCATAGTTGTAACAACATCTTAGCGATTACGCAGCTACATGAGTCTTGTACATAGCACAAACCTTTTCACGAAGATGTTACGCTTACGTCATACATTTCTCAGAAAGGGGACTTGGTACAGAACTTTGCGATTTTGTCTCTTCAGCACCACACTACTTCATGCACGAGTAAATAAATCTGTCAGCCGTTCGTGAATCGTAGAGAGCATACACTAAAGCTCTCGCTAGCGATTCGACTCCATAAGGTTAAGGGCTGGAAATATAATTAGTTATATTTTCGTTGAATTTCCCATTGGCATATTTACATTCAAACATGCTACTAACGGTAGTACTCATTTCTCGATGAGAACTGTTTGTATTAACTTAAAATAAGAAATCAGTGGAGTGGAATTCTCTTTCCTGAGCCAAATTGACTTTGTTTTCGACTTCCTTCAAACTTTCTCCCCAAATCAAGGTTAAAGGGGCTACGTCACGGTGATTTCGTAGATTTTTGGTCTAAACTGTTCTGAAATTAGCGGTGGGCAACTTAACCCATGAAAATCATTGTCTTTGAAAATCTAAAGGAAGACATGACCTTAATTTGCGGATAGAAATCAAAGTAAGGCTATAAATATAAATATTGATTTTTTGGCGACACTTGGAAACAACCTGACAAAGTTTAGCCTTAATTATTCAATTCGCAATTCATTCCCATCCGAGCCATCCACAGCCAGAGATGCTTGTTAACTGTTTCAGTGCTCTAATATAGCAATTGTTAATAAAAATATACTACTTATTAACCGAGAGTGAGGTCATTACAGGGAAATCTCAGATCGAGGCCTTGATGTATTGACCTCGCTATCGCTCGGTCAATACATCCATTCAAGGCCTCGGTCTGAGATTTCCCTGTAATGACCGAACGGACGAGGTTAATAAGTTATTTATTATATGGCCTTTTTAGCGCTGAAAAAGGGAAACGTTTTTCAATATCCGCTTGCGCGCGCAAGAGGTCATTCGAGGTCATGCGATCCAAACCAGAAGAAACGGTTTCTTTGACAATGAGGCAATTTTTGTCTTCATTACGCGAAGATCTAGGGCAAATTTAACCACTTTAATTTTCACAAAACAAATTGACCTGTGTTTACAAGTGTTTTACCCTTAAAAATTTATAAAAGCTAAGGCAAGAAAAATTTTCATAATGCCTGGTCATTACAAGAAAATCTTGCCCGCTCATCAGCCAATCAGAGCACGCTTACTATTGTAGCCCTATAATAAGGCCCATTATTTTTAGGTTTCCTGCGCCACCAATATAAATTTTGGCTGTTCGAAAATCTGTTAAAATCTGTGACAAAGCCCCTTAAAAACAGGGTAGAAGAATATTGAAAATACTCGCGATTTTGAGACGAATATCATCCATACCCGAAACCCACGCCTTTCACCAATCCGAATTTAACCCTTTTTGGACGCTTGCTGCAGGGCGTATATTTAGCGGAGAAACTAAGAATTATACCAGTAACAGGTGCGTTGTAGTAGTTTGTAACAATGGTAAAACTAAATCAAATTGTAACAAATTACTAGAAATAGAAGCATTTAAATAGGACAACATCGACGCCATTTGCAAGAAGCAGCTTAAGTGGTGTAGGAAAAAGCTTTCTCTGATAGATATGATAAAAAGTATTATTTTGATTGGCATTTGGGCGACAGGGGATATTTGTAAATTTTTTTTTAGCTGGTTTAAAATAAGTTTTCAAATGTTTCCATTTGCTAAATTAGCGAAAAAATTAAACCAGTTCTTAACAATACATTTTAAAAGATACTTACAAAATATTTAAACTCTTACTACAGCAGCCACTTGGCAAATATTTTATTTTGTTGTAAGTAAGATCTCTGCAGATAAAAAAAATATAGAAGTGATAATAATAACTAAAAAAAGTGGTTAAAACAATCTAGGAAAAAGTAAGAAGAAGAACATGTAAGGACCAGAGTTAAGGACAAACTCTGCTCTCTATTGTCCATGGATCAATTAGGTATTCATGTTAAAATGTTGCAGTTCCAGTGGGTCTATCAGCCGCTAATTTGTGTTTATCGTTTAGTCGTTGTGATGACTGAATTCAAGTGCGTCCCGCGCGGGATTGTGCATAATGAAGTGCAACTATACGTTTCTCCTCTGCTAGGTCGCTAATTCCACTCACTGGTCCTTTGGAGTGGAGTGGGGGAGTGCGAGAGGACTTTAAAGACAGTCTGGTAGGAGGGAAGCACAGTTTCTTCACTTAAATCATTAGCCCGATACTGGAGAAAATTCGAGTCCGCGCATTAAAAAACCCCAGATCATTCGGTCGCAATTTGGGATTATGGATAGACATATCTTTGTACTTACAAGACTAACAGTTTAGGATATAGATGGTTGTTGAAAATCCCCTGTGGTACAGACTGTAGTTGGATATCGGACAAATACCTACAAGTATTAAGTTAAAGCCACTGTCAAAGTAGCCATAAATGGGAAGAAATACCCAAACGTTCTGATAATTCAGTTATAATAAGTTAACGACTAAAATGGTAGTAGGACTGAGTGGAGTCCAATTCGGTCTGTAGTCATGCGAGTGATTAACAAAAATCGGACGACCGCGTAGCGGGACTCCGATTGGGTTAATCACAAGTAGTCGTAATTAATCATAATTATTTCAATTCCCGAAGATGTTGGAAAGTACAAAAGAGGAAAAGAGACGAGCTGATGAATGGCGCATATTGCTTCAATTCCCCCCGCCAACAACACATTCTGTTTTTATTTCCTCGAATCAAGTAAACAGAACCGTCATAAATCGACCTAAATAGAAAAGGGTGGGTGGATGGGAAAAACTAACATGACTGGAAAACACTACTGACACTACTAGAGCTATTACGAAACTGAAACTTAACGCCCTAAAGAGGCGAAGGGTGTGTCGCGTGGCGCATGGCACGCGCAAGATCGCCCAAAGTGGGAAAATTATGTCATTGCTGAAGGGGAAAAAATTTGGAAAATCCTCCATTTTGTAAAAATCGTGTTAGTTGTTGTTGCTACGGTGATTATATAAAAGAATTTGATTGGTTCATTTGAACTGGAGCATTAATTGTGATTAGTTTACTGAACTGTCCGAAAACAGACTGTCCGATGAAAGGTTGAGAGGCTGTCATGGAGAAATCACTCCACGAAAAGCAACATTTGTACAGTCCCGCGTGTATTACGTCACTCGGGATTCCCGCGAACACGTGAAAGAAAAGAGAGGATTAGAGCCGCCATGTTGGCATGATGTTGTGTTACGAAGGAAAGCTAAAATAAAACTCGCCCGACGCGACAGAGGCAAATTAGTTGAAAGTAGAGGGTTTTTTTAACCAGTCACAGTTGCTCTCGTATGTTGCGTAACACCAAATCCTCGTATTTACTTCTTTAGCCTACCTTACTTAGATCTATATTCATAATTTGTAAATTTATAATTTGTAATTTGTAAATTATATTGTTTTGTACGTAATTTGGTAAAATAAGTAATGTATGAAACATATAGTATTGTAAACAATTAAGTATTGTGTGCAATGAATAGTATTGTAAGAAGTTTAAGAATTGTGTGTAACCAAAAAAAGAATAAGAATATATTTATTTTTACTGAGAAATATTTATTGGATTCCGTCGTTCTAGGATTACATTGATAGTATTTCCACCATACATGATACTAGTTCAAACTGATGCGCCCGTACATGTGAACACTGTGGACTTATATATTTCAAGTGCGTCAGTAATAAAACTTATCTTCATTTCGTACCTTTTCATGTACTTTACCTTGCTTACAGCGAAGTGGAAATCGAAACTTGGAACATAACATGCACTAAAAGACAATTCATTTTAAGTCGTGTTCTTGATTGCGAGGATGCGTTTCATCATACGAGAAAGCTTTGAACTTACACATATTTCAGCAAACTATTTGTACTGACAATTTCCGAGGACATTCCTTCAAGAGGATTATTGGACAAGTCACTGCAAAATATACGGCAAAAAATTATTATTTTCGCAATTAACATATTGTCAAAGAGGTGTTCTCTGAGAAAGTGAAGCAAAGTTGGAAATGAGAATTTTTTAATCTGTCTTCATTTTTGGTATGGAGGTAAGTTACCTTGGGGGATGAACAAAAAACGAGCATATTTTGAAAAAGTAAAAATATGGGTCTAGTTCTCGGGTGAATGTAAACCAAATCAAACGAAATACAGGCAGAAGTAGAGTCATTCTTCTAATTCATAAAAATCATTGTAAAAGTATTTTGCAATTTATGAACATGAAAAAAGAAATTGTCTCTTTATTATAATTCCTTTCCCACAATGAAATTAGTCCGGGGTGTCATGCATTTTTGGACCGAGAATCCCATAGCAAAATACATTTTCTTTATTTGCGTTATTGGTACCTTCTTTTATTCTTGAATTTTTACTCAAGTTTGGTGAAACAGATCAGACTCAAAGTATTTTAGAGAACAATAAAATTTGTATCATAGTCGATGAACTGTAATTCCTGGTACTTCATGTTCGCTATATACCACAGGGAGAGTAAAGATTCGTTGTACTTACAAACGATATAGATAGGAACTATTACTCATAACTCCTGCAGGTAACTGTTGCAATTGGTTATCGTTCAAATACCTTAACAAGAACATTGAAACCTCAAGATAAGATTATATTCAAGAACACTTAGTCGTATTAACTTGTCCGCTATTTTGCTACACTGTCTCAAAATTATACAACATACAAGGTTTTCGTTTTTGTTTGCATTTTAGGACTTGAAACTTCACTTCAGTTTCCAGCAACGAGGGCAAAGGGCTTATTTGATTTTTTTAGATGTGTTCTAAAATAATTTATGTTTGTTTTAATACATCAAAAGAAATATTTACAACGAGAGCTGCTTTCGCAAAAACATCAACACATGCGATTGATCTTTAATCAGATTTAAATATTTTCACGAAATTGTTTATAGCATGTATTTCATGTTTATCGTTGTACATATTTTAAATTTCTAACATTGTAATTTCTGTTATTTTTATTTTATTTCGACTTTTTTTTCCTTTCTGAGGGCCACAAGCTTATCGGTTTTATTACTGTCAAGTGTTACCCCCTTGAAATTAAGTCTTACCTATCTTACCGGTTATGTATAAGTTGACTTTGCATCACTTCTTTATCGCTTAAAAGAACGTTGAATTGCGATGATAATATTTCGACTCGTGTAGTTTTAGATTCATACTCGTATTGTTAAAAATCTGCGAACGATTTGTGTTTTGAAAGTTCGCTTTTGCCGGGCTCGTGATTATTTTGCAGGACGAGAGCACAGGACGTTGAACGAAGCTCCGGACACTATTTTCGTGTCATCTTGCAACTTGAAAGACTTGAAGTTTGATCCGCTGGCATTTCATTTCACTCGGTGCCGAGCTCGACATATAATTCGATATATGATTTAAGACTGCGTTTTATCGAAAAATTAACACCGCAGCAAATTTGCGTGTACGATTGTCCGCTTTGCAGACAATGATATTAAAAAAAAAACACGTAATTCCCTTGGTAAGAACGAGTTTTGTAAACTCTTTTTGTAAACTTATTTTCCTCGTGAATTTGTTGCATTATTCTTTCTTATTTTTGCCTGGGGACCGTTGACAGTTGAGGATTACTTTGTTGGTTTACCCCTGGGTTGGTGGAGGGGGTACGTGGCAATGCCTAGGGTAGGTATATGCCGCCTGAGTGTCCACATCAGGACCTCATTATAGAAAGTATTTCCACTCAAAATGTTATTCTGATATTGCAATTGTGCTACTATATCCATTGCTAGTCAGACAACGACTGAAAACCAATCGCATGGCAATCCTGGTATAAATTTCCATCTCTCCCGGTGTGAATAGGCTTCATGTCTACAGGTAAACAAAGAATCTCACTTACAGGTTCCTTAGTTGGATATTGCTACTGAAAACTCCCGCAGGCAACTCAGTCAACTGGTTGAACTGCAAGTCCCTAGTGGCAAATAATCAAAACGTTTCGTTAATTATGTGTAGAACAATACGATACAACGAAAAATTGCCTTACATTTGTAAATCGAGTATTAAAGTGAGGATTCTGTAACGAGGCTCGCTTTGACAAAGGAACCCGATCACAGGGCAGAAAAGGCACATTGCATTAAGGTGGCTGAACAGGTTTTTGCGCGCGCTCTGCATCTTCAAGCACAAACCAACATGGGACCGATTGAGCAATGATTTATTTGGTCTGTGCCGGTTCCACATGTGGTATTTTTCTTCTTAAAATGACACAATACGTTGTGGATGTTAGTCGTTTGTTAGAATGGAACATCAGAAAAAGTCAGGATGCAAGGAATCCATCAATTTTGCAGGTTTTTCGTTGTTACCGTGAGATCAAAGTTAAATGCAGTGCATTCAAAGTAAGTCAAATACTTGAGATTGAATGCTTTAGTGGCATTCTCTGAAATGCTCATATTTTTCCAGAACCACACGTTAGAATTTTATAAAATTTGGTGTGAAGATGCTTCAACGGGCAAGTAAGTGATTATTATTGCAAAATAAAGCTTAACAGACGAAATTGTAAATAATCCAGTTATCCTTCAAAGAGGACAGCAAAAAATCTATCTGTTCAAATATTATTGGATAAGACTTGGCATTTTTTTACTAACTAGTTTCGTACCACACAACTTGTGCGGCACTCATCAGATAAAATTGCTTAAAGTAAAGATTACAACGTTAGGCTGGTATATTGGGCCTCCGGATCAATAGAAAAGTATAAAATTAAAACGGTTATAACTGGAACAATGCGAGCATACTGAAAAAGTTTAACATAACAAAGTATAAAATTACAACGGTTTCTGTTTAGAGGCAGTAAATTACTAACCAATTCACGTAATAGCATTTGTTTATTTTAGATTTGAAAATTCCTATTGTCACGCATATTTTGAGTATTTACTGTTTCTAAACAGAAACTCTAATTTCCTTCTGTCTTAAGATATTCTCCGGTAAATTATAAAAAAAAAACAGTAATAAAACCTACAGAAAAGAAAGCCAAATGTTGCGTTCAAAAATACCCAACGGTATCTCCTTCAACTGGTTGTTGCCCAAGCGCCTACCAACAAATAGTATGAAACAACTGTAAAATAATTCCTCTGGATTCGACTGCGGCCAAGATATTGACTGGAATATAACATATATAAAAGCTTACTATTTTAGCGGGAACCTTGCATATCATAAGAAACCGTAACTCTCTTGCACGTTTGCAATGACCATTCGGTGGTTAATCATTTGCATTCTATTTTTAAAACTCGCGCCCTTCGCTATTAAAAGGAGCTACACAACGCGGACTTCACAGTTGTTTGGTCTAAAATGTTCCGAAATTAGTGGCAGGCAACTTAGCCTATGAAAAAGCATTATTTTTTAACATCAAATGTTAGGCATGACCTTAATTTGCTTTATTCCAATTAAGGCTCGCACAATACGTTTGCTTTCCTTCTGTCTAAAGATATTAATGTCGTTGGGTAAATAAAGAAGAGTACTAAAACCTACAGAAAAAGAAGCCTAATGTTGTGATCAAAAATTCCCAATGGTATCTTCTTTAACTGGTTGTCGTGCAAGCGCCTACCAGCAAATAATTTCAATTAATAACTGTTAATTAATTTCTCTGGATTCGACTGCAGCCGAAATATTGACTGGAAAATAACATATAATAAGCATATAATAAGAAACCGTGACTCTCTTACACGTTGACAATAGGGACTTTTAGCACCGGCGTGTTTTAGGGGCGACGGCGCCGTCTGTAACCGAGGGAACCTGGAATAGAGGGCGCCGTTGCTGCCACAAAATTATAAAGCTTTAGCAAAGGACGTTTTCGGGACGGCAACTTCAAAACTTGCTTCAGAAACCTCAAAAAAAAAAACTTTTTGAAAAAGTTCTAAGAAAAATGCTGCTATTATCGATCAGGATAAGAATATATTTTAAACGAAGAATTATTGGGGTTGTGGGAAAGCTACTACTCCACTACAAATCCAGAATTTCAGTACAATTAATTTCTATGCAAGATTTGATCCTCAAAGCATCGATGAAGCCGAATGTTGAGCAAAGTTCAGAATTCAAAAAATGTGGATGGTCGAGCTTGATAAATCACTTATAGATTAACTCCCGAAATGAACTACAGCCTGACACAGCCTGGCATTTCTTTCTTGAAAGAAAAAAATTCGCTAGCAATTTATATTTCACGCAGAAGAACGGCGCAGTCATCTGTCTATTTCATAACACCGAATGAAAAGCAAAGAAAGCTCAGTAAAATTACATTTATTACGTTTCATTGTGGATACTGAGATCCAATAAACCGACTTGCCGATCGTAAAAGCTTGCGAATCACAGTAAGCTGGCAATTACAGCGGGTAGTAGAAATCTAACGCGATAAATCATCTGATAAACAACATGTTTTCAACACTTACATTTGTACTGTCGTGGTTACCTTGACGGTATGATCCAAAAGGCTTCAGAAATGTAACAAATATCCCATAACCTCGAAATAAAGGCTTCAAAACGAAAGAACAATAGTTTAGGCGTCGGATACGGGCGAAAATGTAAAAGCAAAGTGACATAAAAGCCCAAAAATCACAAGGTTAAACTCGCGTTTTACCAGCAACGTCAAAATAGGCAAAGTGACGTCGGCGCCGAGTCGCGACGGCTGAACATGTCGGCGGGAAACGTTGATCGGAAGTAAAACTTACTTCCGGTTGCCGTCGCCGCGTCGAAAAAAAAGTCTGGTGCTAAAGGTCCCTAATGACCATTCGAGGAAGGGAGCCTCACACGTCAAAAAAACATGATACGCGGCTTCTAATTGGAAGTATTTTCCTCACACTACGCGCTAATTGTATTTGAATGGTTTACATCGGTTTGCGGACGAAAATTTACTTTGCGGTTTTTCAATCTCATTTCGATATAAAAGAGTAGTCTGTTTCACACTATAATTTTGTTTTCCTTCAGCCTAAAGATATTAATGTTGTCGGGTAAATAAGAAGAGTAGTAAAACCTACAGTGTGCCAAGCTTAATGTTGTGATCAAAAATACCCAAAGGTATCTCCTTCAACTGGTTGTTGTTCAAGTTCCTACCAACAAATAATATAAAACAACTGTTAATTAATTCCTCTGGATTCGACTGCGCCCGAAATATTGACTGGAAAATAACACAATTGCTAACTAGTTTAGCGGGAACCTTTAGCATATAATAAGAAACCATGGCTCTCTTACACATTTACAATGACTGTTCGAGGTGAAGAAGGTAAAAGGGGGAAAACAAAATATGGAAACTTAAATTTTATTCAGGCATCTTTTTGTGAAGTATTCATTATTCTTGCTTTCAAAAACTTTAATATATTTTTTTTGGTCGATGACTACTAAAAATAAGCAATCAGTGTTCGCTGTTGTGCTTCAATCCTCTTGTAAAAGCCACCCAAGGCCATGTTATCAATAAAAATCGTCTAACGCGGTGATTTATTAATTTTTTTAATCATTTCATCTTATGTGCTTCAGCCACCTTTGCCCCGCAGCCAAGGGCTACTCAGCAATATTTATACGGAAGGCCCCGCACCGTGAACCATATCCCTAGTCTTTTTATCTTTTTATCTTACATAATTTAGTGGTAAACCTCCACGAACCATCCGCGGCCCGAGCGCCTCTGCAATTTTTCTCATTTAATCATATGCAATTTGGAACCACAAAAGCCACTTTCTGGGGGAGGTGTATGCGATGTCGCGTGCGACACATGATTTGATTACACTTCATCATGTGTTGCAAAAACTTTACAAAATTGGCTTAAGGACTTGTAATAAATGTTCCTTTTGTAAAACAGATTTAGAAACATTACATCATCTTTTATATAGTTGTCCATACTCGAAAACTTTCTGGGATGAATTTGAACTGTACTGGTTTTCAATTTCAAAGGAGAGAATTTCTCTTAGTAAAAAAGATATAATAGTAGGCATCATAACAAGAACATGCCCCTTACTTAACTATCTTCTTATCATCGCAAAACTCTACCTATGGGATTGTAGAAGGAGCCAAACTATTCCAAATATTAAAGCTTTTAATTTTAAAGTTCAAATAAAATATGAAACTGAACTCTACATTGCACGGAATGGCAAAAAATTGGAATTTTTAAGAGAAAAGTGGGCTGATTTTCAAATATTATAATTTCTCTATTTTTTTTTTCTTTGTTCTTAGTGGAGGAAGAATGTTAAGTATTTTTATAATTCATATCGTAGTTATTATTTTTTTTGCGTACCTGTAGAGAATACCCCTTCTGACAATTGTAATTGTAATGTAAATGTAGTGTCAGTATAATGTTAAATTATTTTTTTTTTGTATTTGTAATATGTGTATTTGCAGCAATAAAAAAAAAAAAAAAAAAAATATTAGAATTAGCATATTATGCTAATTTTCAAAGCTCACATGAATATGTAATATAAGATTGATAAAACAATAAACATTTGACAATTTTAGATCATTTTATTTATTTTCAGTCGTATCCTAAGCTTTGGCTACCTGTGATACCGCCCGCGCAGTTGGCAGTCCATCCGCTTAAGTATTTTAAGGGGTTGTTTTTTTTAAAGGAGTACCATTTGCTATTGAAGGTATACACATGGACGCAAAGGGGTTACCTTTTCTGTCAAAAAGGGTATATAAAGGAGCTGGACTTCGGGACCGAGTACCCCTCGTCGGAGGGAGGGGAGGGTCTGGGTCGTTGGTGTGGGTTCGGCACATGCGATCAAAACATTACTTCGGCCAAGATACTACTGGTCGCAAATGATTTGCCATTGTCTTATCTTTGGTTGTTTGCATAATTTCTTTCCTTTAAACCAGTATTTGTAAAACGACTAGATAGTTGTGAAATTATGAATATACGGTGTGAAACGAAACACTATGACCTAAATGAAAGTCTGTTTCGGTGGTGAGTTTCAGGTTTGATTTTCGCGTGTAGGGTCCAAAAAATCATGTTCGCAAAGCTTTAACCAAAAGTTAAAGACGTCGGCTAATCTTTCAATGCATCTTTTTTTTTTCATTTATGAGAAAAAAAAGTTCGGTTTGAGGACGGACCATGGAAAAAAGCGGATAACCATTTCGGGTGAGGGAGCAAAAGGTTGCCATGTCTAACTATTTATATCATTGGATCGTTGGAAAGGAGGTTGAGCCCGTATCTGTCGCCAGAGACTTGGGCGTCTATATCGACCACACTAAAACGAACAAAATAAAATTATTTCAAAGCTAGTTTCGAGTTTTGTTAACAATTTAACAGGATTAAGCACTTGTTAGAACGGAAAACCTTACTTCTAATAAATAATGCCTTTGCATTTATTAAACTTTTTTACTGTTTGACTGTTTGGGGGGGGGGGGGGGGGGGGACACGTCCAATACCCCATTCACACCAGCAAAAGACGTTTAGTTAAACCAGGTTTAAAGAGTTATAAAACAGTGCGGACGAAATCACGTTGCTGATACCGTCATTAGTCAAGTCTTGGAAGGTGAGACCTCAAAAACCTCTGTTTCTGAACCAGTCGAAGTCGTTGCTGAAGGCAGTTTCTCCGATCAGGCTGATAACTGAGATGTCAACGTCTCAGCAGAAGGACCAAGAAGTTTCAAGCTTGTTTGCACGAGTTGTTGATGAGAGCAACGTTTTACAGAATCCTGCATGCCTTTCTACAAGGAACGGAGCACTAATGACAAAGTGGAGACTACGTAAAGCAACTGCCGGAGGTAAATAAGGTTCAAGCTACAATGTCTGTCTTTCAATTATGTTGTCCGGTGTATAAAATTGATAAAACTTACAGTATAACTAGTTTAATATTGCTATCAAAAATGCCCAAAGGTAACTCCTTCAGCTTGTTGCTTTCCAGGCTCCTACCAAAAACACCGCTAGTTAATGTCATGTTAATCTAAAAAGTATGTTCAGAAATTGCGCTAGATATTTGTAATTCGAATAAAACCAACAGTACTTCCCGCAGACACATTTGGGTTACTGGAACTCAATGCGAAGTCATGTTTGTAAATCGAGTTATACACCAGTCTTCTTCGCAGCCGTTGTTTGAGTGTGTTTCTGGTGTTTAAAATTGATAAAACTTACAGTTTAACTAGGTTAATATTGCTATCAAAAATGCCCAAAGGTAACTCCTTCAGCTGGTTGTTTTCCAAGTGCCTACCAAAAACGCCACTAGTTAATGTCATGCTAATCTATAAGGTAAGTTCAGAAATTGCGCTAGATATTTGTAATTCGAATAAAGCCAACAGTACTTCCCGCATATGCGCGCATATCGTGTTTTCTTGTAGCTACAGTTTCAAAATTGTAAAATCAGTGCTGGCAATAGTACATATTTGTTATCATGATATTTCAGGGTTAATCTTTGGAACGAAGAAACCATGACGACTGACGCCGACCACAAACAAAATACTAATGAAAATATATTTGTTTAAGGACGTTCGCGCGAAAATTTTCTAGTCGATAGATTTTTCTAAAACTTTTACTGAGGACGGATAATGAGTTACTTGTGTCAGAAATACAAAAAAAAGTGGGGGTCACCGACTTCGTTTCAGAGATAAAGTCTGTAGAAAACTACCCTGATTTTGAAAAATTGGCGCACGTAATTTCGCACGGCTTTCAAGGTTTGTAGTTTAAATTATGGATGATGAGAAAACGGAGGCAAACGATCTTGGTGATATTTTGAAGAAGTGCGTCTGTTGCGTAAATAATTTTAAGTGTTGTCATCTTTTATGCAAAACGTAGCCCTGGAAGAGGCATTTGAACCCGTCGTACGGCAAAACGAAAAGATCAAAAAGCGGAATTCGAACGTGCGTGGGGCAAAAAAAAATCAACCCTTTAATCGATAGATTTTTTTCATTTTCTCACAAAACGTAGATAATCGTTAACAAAAGTGATCTGTTAAGAAAAAAGTAGGGGTCACCGACCATTTAAGCGAGCAAACTGCAAGCGAAGTTATCGCAACGGCTACTCATCCTATATGTGGTTGGAAAGTTTCCTCAGCGCGCGCGCTCGATGCATGACGTGGCGTAGCGTTGCGACAGGAATTACGTGCGCAGTAAGGTTGCGCATAAACAATTAGCGCGAACGTCCTTAAGTTCTTTTTATTAATTATTATCACAATGTTATCAACTTTGAGTCCCGTGCGCTGAGAAGAAGCGAATTATCATAAGTAGTTTCACAGCTTTGAATAACCCAGGCTATTGTGAACATTAAAGAGATTAGTGGTATGTGATGAGTGGTATAGTAAGGATCGGTAAGACCACTTTTTGGAGGTGGAATCTTATCAACAAGGGGCGGGATAAATTGAGTAGGTGACGTTATAGGCTATTGTCTTGTTCCCGCCAGGAGGGGAAGGGACGTCGTAAAACGGTGTTGGAGAGTAGGGATTTGGGGATTCAGTGATTCGATTCAGGGGTTGACGCCTTTAAAAATGATGAGATCATAATTTAGAAATAAAATAGTGACATCATGCATCGTTTGAGGAGCGTTTGCACAAGGGTATAAGCGCGTTACCGACGTAACTCCCCCCTATGGGGTAACTCCTATGGGAAGATGACATCATAGTTCAAAGAAAGATAAAATGATGTAAAAGAATTATTTTTAATAACAAATGTCACGCGATTTTATCATAAATGATGGTAAAGGGATGTGTTATCCTGGACCATAGCACCAGAACATGTTTAGTCTGTTGGATACAAAGCTTGCAATAATGAGCTCTGATTTATGTGACGTCAAAGTGTGAAAGTTTGAGACAGTGTGAGTATATTCAGTGATTCCGAAAGGACCTATAAACTTTTAAGAAAATGGTAGTTAGTTCTTTCGCAAAAGCTGAACGGACAGTGCCATTTCCGCGGGGAATCTCCCCGTTCTTTGGCGGGCATCAAAACTAGCCAGGGGAAGATACTTACATTTCTTCTGTGTTTGCTGGTAACTGCCTTGGAACAGACGTCAGATTGTTTCCGCCACATCTGACCTCGTACCGACCAAAACTAATAATTTTACAATTGCATGGTTCAGGGCATTCTGAAATAGAACATAACAGTGAACAAAAATAGTATTGTAGCCTATGCGTGTCTGTGAGCTGATGTGAACTTTTAATCTAACAATTAAGAACATTGCGTGCAACTGAGCCTTGCAGTTTGACGTGTGATTTTATTCTTTGGATGGTCGGCATGAAAGCACCTTGTTTTCAGTCATCAGATCATCATTATTAACTGAGCTTTGTCGGAGTTAAGCCTCCTTGAACGAAAACCTCGACGTGCTACAAAGTCGCAAAAGCTTTGGCTGTGCGGTCCATTGATGGCCGCAAAGAATACCGAGTGTGATGTAAGAATTTTGTAAGTGCGACTGATGGTTGTGTGGAGGAAGAAGATTGTAACAGCATGATAAAGGGGTTCATAAAAGAACAACACCCTGATCTGTACTTAAAGGTGATTAACATCGTAGTGATCGCAAAGTGAATTTTTTGTTTGTTTGCTGCTCGGAACCTAATGCAACTCGTCTCCTACATTGATCAGCTGTCACTGTTAGGTCCAAATATGTCTGGCTTTCGCAAAGGTGACTCTACAAATGCTGTCCTTTTTTTGGGCACATATGATCGATGAACAAAGAAGCATGGCGAAACAATTTCTCTCATTCATGTGTTAAGATTTCGCTCTTTTTAATTGTTTTTTTAATTAAGATTAGTATTACTATTATTACTATTTTGATGAATATAGAGGTAAATAGCTAGGATTAGTAAGAATTAGCAATCTTGGTTGTTTTTCTTGCATGAAACAAGTACTGCTGTAATTTACTTTAGTTGGAATAAGCAGGTGTCACTGAATAGCCACCTAGCGGAAATACTAGCTACTAATAAAGTCTGCTGTTGTTAGGTCGCCTTTCTATAGAATATCTTCTACGACCTATAAGGTACTGGCACACGAAAGAACATCTTGCTGGAACATATCGCAGCGACATGTAGCAGGAATAATATCAGAGCATGTACACAAGAAAATGTAACAGGGACACGATGTACGCTGTGGTATGATAAGACGTGTCACTGCAACATGTCATGCTGTTATTTTGTTCCTACTACATGTCGCTGCGTTTAGAAAGGAACGAACCTTGCTTTTTAATGCAGTTCATTTCAATGCTCAAAATCCTTCTACCATATTGTTTTGTCGTGTTTGATTATTTAATTTGTTGTGGTGTAGGATTAACAGTCTTCTTAAAAATGGCTTAAGCTCTCCGCTTAAACAATAAACCCAGAGCGTTTTTTCCTTTTTTATGAACCCAGAGTGTTTTTAGTTCTTTGTTCTCTGAATATTAACTTGCATAGAATGCGTTACATTAAGATACTTTCATTTTTTTAATTTTTAAACTTACGGTCCTTTCCTTGCTTGGGAGTATCATACGTCAAAATGACAACTTCATGTGCAGTTAAGATGTCTTAAAGGCAAAGTAAAGAAACGTTTTCTATGGTTTTAAGTGAAACTTAAAGTTTGTAAATATTGTTTTAATTGAACTTTAACAAAAGCTCTCAGAGTCATGAATTATTATTATTATCATTATTATTATTATTATTATTATTATTATTATTATTATTATTATTTAAGATTCGCACAGCTATTGAAGCTGGTTTCATCATTGGCTCCTGGCAACAACAAGTTGCCTAGGGAAACCAAGAAACACCCCTTATTTGCTGTTTCTCTTCTTTCTACCTCTCCAGCACTTTTCTAAGAATTCTTGCCGACCCCAACAATGCACATCTCTGGATCAGTCCAACAGGAATGCCCACCTCAATGGCTCTCAGATTGTCATTCAATCTCAGTGGTATTGATCGCAATGCTCCCACTACCACTGGAATAACCTTTGTCCTCACACCCCACATTTTTCGAACTTCTCTTGCTAGATCGTGATACTTTTCAACTTTTTCATCTTCCTTCTCTCTCACCCCATTATCCTCTGGAATTGCCACATCTATAATCTGACAGCTCTTGTCTCTCTTGTCAATGATCACCAAATCCGGTCTCCTAGCCCCTATTTCATGGTCTGTTCGCACAATGAAGTCCCATAGAAGTTTGTAATCCTCATTTTTAAGCACACTCTCTGGAATATGTTCATACCATCTCTCCTTTCGTTCAAACCCACATTTTCCTGACAGGTCTCAATGGATTGCTCTAGCCACGTTATCATGTCTCCTTTTGTATTCTTTTGTGCCTGTTTCGAGCACGAACTTACAATATGGCTAATGGTCTCGTTACTCTGCTTACATATTCTACACTTCGGGTCATTCTGTGACTTGTCAACCATCGTTTTAATATAGTTCGAAAAATGTGGGGTGTGAGGACAAAGGTTATTCCCGTAGTAGTCGGAGCATTGAGATCAATACCACTGAGATTGAATGGCAATCTGAGAGCCATTGAGATGGGCATTCCTGTTGGACTGATCCGGAGATGTGCATTGTTGGGGTCGGCAAGAATACTTAGGAAGGTGCTGGAGATGCAGAAAGAAGAGAAAAAGCAAACAAGGGTTGTTTTTTGTCTTCCCTAGGCAACTTGTTGTTGCCCGGAGCCAATGACGAAACCAGCTTTATTATCATCAATAGCTGTGCGAATCTTTAACAATAATAATAATAATAATAATAATAATAATAATAATAATAATAATAATAATAATAATAATAATAATAATAATATAAAAAGCAGTGGGTCTTTTTCCTTCCTCCTACGAAGCATACGGAATGATTCATCACCTTTTCTTGTTACTTCGACCTTGCATACTTCTCAGTGCAATGAGATATAGAAATTCACGTCGATATACGATTCAATAACATGTTAACGTGATTCCACATACCTAAAGCAAGGATAACAGTCCACATGAATTTTCTGGATGGCATTTTCGTACTTGTATGAGCTCTGAAATTATCGATGTTATATTTCATTAGTAAACGTATCATTTTATGCAAGTGTGCCACTTACTTTCAAGCAGTAAATGGAGCTTAAAAGTCTTTACAGTTGAACCCTTATTAAGCGGCCACCCTCGGGGAAATGGCAACTGGCCGCTTAATAGAGGTTGGCCGCTTACTAGGGTTCGTCAGAAATTAGCATAAGACTGTTTTAAAAAGTTACAAAATAACGTAAAACGCAACAACGGGACCACATGGCCAGTTTTTTTGTCACAGCTGTTAAGTCAAATGCTCCGGCTTAACTTCCAAGTTTTACGTTCAGAAAGCCACCAAAACTGGCTTAAACGAATCTAACAAAAGGTGCAAAATTACCATAACATTGACACGTTGAAAAGGAAAAAATGAGAAATGATATAAACGCGTTTCCGTAATCACACAAAACTTGCTTATTCACTGTGCCGCTGCAAGAGCCGTCTGGCTCCGACAGTTATATTAAGATTGTAGCTCAGCATTTGAAAGCTCGGTGTTCTAAATTTGTTTAGGGATGAAGCATTTCTATATGTTTTTTTTATAATAATTGTGTCCATCCTGGTTAGATTGTACTAACGTTTTGTGACATATTGAAAGAAAATATGTTCAAATCGGAAGATCGATTGCCTTACTTAAAAGAAGTTATTTGCTCTTAAAGAAAGCGAAATTACATAATACAAGAATACCAGAACGGCCAAATGTAGACAGTAAGGTTATTTAGAGAAAAGAAAAATAAGGAAATAAGGCTATTAATTTACCTCAAAGATGTCTGTTCAGTTGGTCACGTTTACCAGTGTCAGTAACAGTGAATTGATACACAGAAACGTTTAGCCCGAGGCCGCTGTCGTTTTTTTTTATAATTTGACGAGAGCAGCATGATCACTCTAATAACCTCATCCCACGCATGCGTCATGTAGAGTTGCCCTGGCAGTATAATTAAGTGAACTCAGTTTCTTGGGGAGAGCTTTCATTACCGACTAAAATAAACGACCTATTTACAATAACATGACCGACCAGCTAAAGATCAATAACATTCTCTCTTTTATGTCTAAAAGGAAGCCGCAATAGCACAACTGTGGAAGCATATGGTACATTTTATCTGAGAATGAAAAATGAATTACTTTATGGAAGTTATTTTTTTTTTTGCGCACCTGTTTTTCACTTTCAAAAAACCTAGCTTCAAAATTCACTATTACGTGGTTGTGTTTCTCAGCCGGGCCCGTCTGTTTCATTATAAATACTGTTGCAAGATGTATCACGGATGACATATTTATCTTTGTCCGGCTTCGCCAGAGACTGTTGTAGCTTTACTTAAAGGAGCTACATCAAGGGTATTTTGCGAATTTTTGGTCTAAACTATTATCAAATTAGTGGTAGGCAACTTAACCCATGAAAATATCATAAAAAAAATATCTAAAGGAAGATATAACCTATCATTGCGAAAAGAAATCAAACCACGGCTATAAATAACAATTTTTTGAAGACGCGTGGAAACAACTTGAAAAGTTTAGCCTTAAATTTTCAAATTGCAATCCATTTCCATCCAAGCCACACGTTTTGTCTTTTGATTTTTACCGCCCTTCTACTTCTCAGTTAAACAATCATTTAACACACAGGTTGTAAGCTACTATCACGTTTATTTTTTGACAAATTTCCTGAAACATTTATTAAAGACGCCCTTTTTAAACGTCATCGATTCTGCATGCATTGCGCGTGTGTCTTAAGTGATAGTTTCTTGGTGTATATCGTTTTCTTGCTTTTCTTGCTACCGGAAAACAAAGATTCGATAGTTTGCGCACAAAAAAAGGGAGACGCTTTTTTCATGCGGGAAGAAAATTGAACACTTGCTAAGAGATGACGGGTTCAATTCATGACCGAGTGAGGGCTTTGGGAACGTGACTGGATTAAAATTCGAAAGTCGTACTCAACCTTTACTCGTACTGCAATCTAAAGGTCCGACCCCGTTCCCAGGCCCTCTCTCCTTTTCTTCCCTTGTCGTCGAGGAGGTTGTCTAAAGGTCCTTAACGCTGAGAGGTTACACGCGGAGAGTAAAGAACATTTTATTTGTGAGTTTCATTACATATTGTCGTTAATTGTTCCTTTGGCTACTCGAAGCCGTGTTTCATTTCATTTTTATTTTTTAAACAAAACGCCAATCATTCCTTTTTTTATCTCAGTTTTTTTTTGTAGTAACATTAAAATAGATCAATCAAGAAATTAATTGCAGCCTGAAACAGAAGGATATGATTTAATTAGCATTTTGTTTTGTTCCGATCTCAATTAGCCTGTTTGTAAGGGTAGAGTTTGCTTCCATTTTGCGTGTAGTGCTTGGGAAGCTGGCTGCGATCTGTTAATTTGCTATAAGGCCTTTTTATTTCGTAAACAAAAACCTATTAAAATGTATTAAACGATCTGCGATTTTGTTGTCGATTTTCTTTTAGAGTGATTTTATTTAATCTGTGAAACAACATACACAGCTATAAGTGCGTAATAGTCAAAACTAAACAAATGAAAACAATAGAATTAGCGTGTAATGCTGTCTGAATGTTTAGGCTTTAGTATTTCACGGGTTCTAAGTAAAGCCACTCTATTTACCCGCCAAATTGCTAGATTGATCGGCAGCTTTCATGCCTGATTGATTTCAAAGTAGTGTGTATTAAAGAGAACAAAAGCCTAATTGTTTCTAAAGCGATCGATTCATGATGTGGAAACGCTTAATCTTAAATGAATCACGGATTTGAATTTAGTACGTTTGGAATTGGTTAAGAAGCGTTCGACGAACCTTGAAAATACTACTAACTTTCTGTTGCATGCCATTGCCAACCTCCTTCAAGTAACAGACGGCTTACTTACATTATGGCTTCTGCTTATGAATGGTGGACGGAATTTGAAGGTTGTATATATACAGCGAGCTAGCAGAGACCCGGGTAATCCTTAACTCTAGCTAATTGATTTGCCCGCAAACTTGCTGCCCTCATGTTTGTACCCTTCACGTCCAGAAAGTTACCGCGCCTGAAAGAAATCCACTGAATGTGATCGCTATCACCATATTCCATGTGATAAAAAGGACATAATTAAGTTAAAAAGTTATTTGAACACTTAGAGATCGATCGACTGCAGTTCGCTGGCCTCCTTTTGCTAGCATTGGTCTCGGCGATTTGCGGATTGAAAAACACTGTGGCTGTATTATAATCAAAAGAGTAAGTATAAGCCATAAAACTGTGAAACAAATCTGAATCGATTTGTTTTACAGGAAAAGATGCTTGAGTTTTCCATTCAAAATATTTGTTTTTTGTTTTGTTATTTTGAAGATTTGTCAATTCACGCAAACCACGGTGGGCCGCGAGCACTTGATTTGATTATGATTACAGAGGCAAACAACAGGTACCAGTCCTCAGCTTGACATCTACATGTAACACAGTGTCATCGTTTGTTTTGTTCTCTAGTAAGGGATCAAAAATGAAGAAAGCCAAAGACGGGGCCACAAGGAGACTTCGGATTGCTAGTTGTCTGTGCCTTTTATTTATGATTGTGGAATTTGTAGGTAAGATTTCTCGTTCATTCTTTCCCTGTAGAAAGTAGAAAGAACCCGGAGAAGACGATAATCGCTCTTCGCTGTGTTTACGACTGACCGGGTAAATATCACAACACTGCTAATTTGTTCTTTGGACGTGATCTTAACGCCCTAACCACAGCTAATTTCAGACGATATATATATTCTTCAAAACACAACTTAATCACGGTACATAAGTAAAGCAAAGGGACTCACGCCAAAATTGGCTTCAATAAATCATTTGAAGTTCAGCTCTGACACTGAGGTATAATATTTTCAAATACTGAACTTCTTTAGGCAGCTGGTATATTGAAGGATAATGCTCGAGGCTGAAGGATTGTACGGAAGTTTACAAACGAAGCGCCTCCAGGGTTACTGTGAAATTTTGAGCACAATCTTTCAGCTGAGAGCATTAGGTATCCTCTAATATACCAGCCAGACAGAAAGGGGTTTGTTTGTTTAAGTATCCTCTTATTAATTCTACAACGCGCTTTTCCGCGGTAAAAAGGAGAACAAAACTACATTGTCTGTGATAATGACGACGTAATTTTGTTTAGCAATTTTTTTAACAATGTGATTTTAAGGGTGAATTTATTCGTTTGTTTTGCACTCCGATTTTTGTACCACTTGATGTGTTTTGCCCAATGAGAGCACGCCTAAATTAATCAGTGGGTTATGAGTGATCTTAAGTTTATACCAGCACAACTTGATAAATCATGTTGCATCAAGATACGGAACTGGACAAATTAGGCTAAATGTACCAGTATACATTCTCTCTAAGCGCTTCTCGTCTTGGGTAACGCTGCGAGGTTAACCAGATGACCAGATCTGAACGCCGAAAAAATACATGACAAAATTAAAGGGCCGATAGAAACAATAGAAAATGAACAGAGAAACTTATAATGTGCTTTTGTACAGCGATATACTTTCTTTTCACGTTATAAGATATGAGACATCAAGCTGAAATCGTTGAAAATCACAGTTATGGGGTGACATCTGTACCAGTGAGCTACAGAAACGCGATAACACGCAAATTAAATTCCTCAGTGCAAAAGAGCACGTAAGTTATATAAACGGCACGCGATGCATGCAGAAGCGATGACGTTTCACAAGGGGTCTTTGATAATTTTCAGGACATTTGTCAAAACATTAGGGTAAATAAAAGTAACTGACAACTTCTGTGCTGAATGATTGTTCAACAAAAATTGCGTTATCTTGGCGTGACATACGATATACGATATACGATATACGATGCAAGGTCAAACGCTGTCTAAAATTGTTTACACCTTTTGTTTTAAAGAATGGAGAGATTTCTGTTTACTAAATCTTATAGAACGCATCAAATATAATTTGTTTCTTTCGTTTATGCTTTATATTAGTCCTTTCTAACGACCCAGGAGTATTTTGCTTTGAGTTCTATGCGACGATTTCTTGTTGAGTTGACTTGATTTCTTTTCCCAGTATTCGGTTCTACAGATCGGTTAATCACAACAGGCAACAGACAACAGAAAACAACAGATCCTGTCCACTCGCACGGCGAGATTAATCCATCACGTCATCGTCATCGCTTAAAAAAAGGTTTACGATGGCTCACCTTTTCAACAGATGTTTCAAAACTGCTAATAATCGGTTGCTTCGTCTGCAGTCACGACAGACATCACTTCTTAACTTTATGCCAAATTTATTCGATAACTGATAAAGTGCAACACTCACTCCAGACTCGAAATCTCAATTTAACAGCTACAAATGAAATAAGGTTTGCCGATCGGTGATGATACAAGCTGCAAAAAAATATCTTCCTTTGCCAAAAAACAAGATGGCGGATCTCAAAAAGAATACAAACAATGCACCTAGTTCCCATTACTCTTCGGTTCAATTCAGGGAGTAATTATCACACCAAAAATTCCATAAATTCCATCGCTTTTCCGCTCTACAGCATTAACCGATGACGTCATAAAATGACGTCATCGCTTAAAAAGAAAGAAAAAGTTCAATAATTTTTTTATGACTGAACTATATAGTAAAGAAGTGAATGTTCTTCCACTTTTTGCTAAGGTACAGTACGGCAGGCAGTGGTCATTTATTTTTGTACAAAAACAAAGAAATTTCTCGCCGCATTTCTTGCGTTTGAGTGACTGCGAATTAGCCTGAAATAAGATATTTCTGCGGCCCGTGAGCCGTGAGGACTGGGACTAGTCCAGTTGAAGTGGGCATGTGCATGAGGGAGGGGAGGGAGGGCTATATCACGTTAGAAAACATTCTAAGCCGACATCTCGTTTTAGCTTACGTTATTTGTAATTTTTTTGGATTTTTTTTGTATGTCGTTTGTTACGACTATTTTGCAGAATGCAAAAGAGGATTTTAGTAGACGAGCGCAATCACTCGGTCGGTCGGTCGGTCAATCTTCCTTCCTTAGATCGTAGACATTTGTTTGTAATTCCGCTGACCAATGTATAACTGGACTTGGCGAAGATGAAATTAAATTTCGGCAAATGTGAAACAGTGAGATAATGATGAAATAGAGCAAGGGGTGCGAGCATTTTCTTATTTGGACTGTATTCATATATGCACATCTATCTTCTGTTCTTAATTCTCGTCATTTGCATTATTTGACGCTCGAAAGGAGTCAGGGGGAACCTCTGGAATCCTCCCTTGGGAACGCCGCTGGTATTAGCCACAAAGGAAGTTCATTTACTCGGATAACGCCTCTTTTTCACTTTTCAGGTGGATACTTTGCCAATAGCCTCGCTATCATGACGGACGCTGCGCACTTGTTGTCAGATTTCGCGGGCTTTATGATTTCACTACTGGCACTTTGGATGGCTACCAAGCCCGCCACTACAACTCTGTCTTTCGGCTGGCATCGCGCAGGTAACGAAGCAAGAGTGTGAGAGAAGGATTAGTCTCGTTTCCACAGCTTTCACCGTAGCTAGCCAGGTCTCCGAGACGCCGATTAAATAGCTTGTTTCTTGAAGATAATCTAACATATCCTGCAATTTATACATCTAAGCGAGACGGTGAACATCCCCGTCTCTTTCCCCCCTTTCCTCCGAGTAAATTTCCGTGATATTGCCCCTTAAGGGAGTACACATCGGTATCCATGGTAACATGTCATGCGTGTTTTTCAGAGGTGATGGGTGCAGTAATGTCAGTGCTGTTTATCTGGGTGCTGACAGGAGTATTAGTCTATCTGGCCATTCAAAGAATCGTCACAAAACAGTATGACATAGATGCTCAAGTCATGTTACTGACTGCATCCGCTGGACTCATTATCAACATCATGTAAGTTGCTAATAAAATGACCTACACAGACGACCTCGTTCCCAGGGTGCCTTTGCTACTTTTGAAGTTGAACACATTCAAACCGATCAAACCAATCGCATAAAATGGTACATGAAGAAATATAATCAAGAACCAAAAAATGATTTATTTTTTCATTCGGAGTGTTAGGCTGTTCACAGCCTCTCTACTTTTTAACGCAAAAGAATTCAAATAAGAACAGAATTGCGAGTGCAACGCACAAAGGGGGTGGGGGTCGACTGAAGCGAGTGGAATATATCTACAGCCCCTCTTTTTTTCTCGCACCCCCCCCCCCCCCCTCCCGCCACACCCTCTCGCTTCCCGCTTTGCGCTGGCGTCCAGTTCTCTCTCGATTCCTTTTCCGCGTTCAACGATCGAAGGAAAATATGAGAAAATAGAAGGCTGTGAACAGTCGATGGGAGTGTTCATTCAGCGAAAGTGTGATCATTCCTTTATTTGGAAAGTTCATCAAGCATTTATGCACGGAGAACTTAAACTGAGAACTCATTGAAGCTTAGTTAAATCTTGTAAAACAAATTTTATTGCTGAATACTGTTCAAGGCGATATAAGATATTTTCTTGTCACCTTCTTAGATTAGGTATAATCCTTCATCAGAAGGGACACGGCCATAGTCATGGCTTCAACCCAGAAAAGAAGAAGCCTAAAAGCACGAAACCTCAAGCATCGCCATCTAGTTTCATTATAGTAGAAGAGGAAGAAAACGTGAATGTACGAGCGGCCTTCATTCACGTTCTGGGTGACTTTTTACAAAGTATAGGCGTTTTTATCGCAGCTCTTCTTATTTGGTTTAAGGTGAGTTTTATTGCGATCTTCAAGGAGCTCTGTCACGGGGATTTTGCAGATTTGTGGTCTGAACTGTTCTGAAATTAGTGGTAGGCAACTTAACCCATGAATCATTACCTTTGAACATCTAAAGGAAGATATAACCTTAATACGTGGATAGAAATCTAGCTATGGCTATAAATATCGATTTTTTGAAGACATACGGAAACAACTTGAAAATTTTAGCTAAACTTTTCAAGTTGCAATCCATTTCCATCGTAGCCATCTGCAGCTAGAGACACTTGTTAACAGTTTCGGTGCTAATATAGCAATTGTTAATAAAAATGGACTATTTTTTTTTGGTTTCCTTCGACACAAATATAAATTTTGGCTGTTCAAAAACTGTTAAAATACGTGACAAAGCCCGTTTAAGGCTTTGCTCTCTGTCTATAAATATATACTTATATACGTCCTGCATTATGTGTCCCCTTCCCCCGACATATATAACATCATCTGAAAACGAGCGTCCAAGACAGGGGTCGATGGCAGCACATAGTTGTAATTTACAATTATTCCATAAGCGCGCTTTGGATATGTGACGGTAAATAAGCAACTAGGTGCGTAGGGGCGAGTTGGCTATAACGATCTCATATCCAACAAGCGCGAGTGGAATAATTGTTTTATTAAAAAAACAAACATTCAAAGAATTGCAATATTTGAGCTCCCTTGCTCTTCTCGCTGACGCCTACACCGATATATTCGTGGTCCATGGCATATGAGGTCAGATACCATGGCCTGTAATTAAACTAATCAAAACTCAGGAATTGCAACAGACCATGAAAGTTCAATTATGACAATCAAACAGCACACATACATCAAACGTGTGTACATGTGCACCTATTTTTTTTTGTCAATTGCGCAGCTTTGATTTTTTCTTTCTGTCATTCTATACCTTCCTCTGCAGCCTTCTTGGGCGATTGCAGATCCAATATGTACGTTTGTGTTTTCACTGATAGTTTTAGGAACCACACTAGCTATTCTAAAAGATGCGTTAATTGTTCTAATGGAAGGTAAGTACCAGATGACCATTTTCATGTGATTTTTCATGCATTTTAATCTCGTGCTTAGAGAAGGCTAAAAAGGGAGCCGAATGAGAAAAGAACGAGAGTTTTTCGGCTCTAGGATTGCGGTTTCGCTTCCCGACCTCTCTACCAAATAAAGAACAAAAAGGACGGGGTTTCTTCAGTTACAAGGGTTTTATTTAAACGGAGTAAACCAACAGCAGCGATGACTAAATGGACTTGATAGCTCAGTTGGTAGAGAGCCGCTCCGTTGTCGTAAAGGGGGTATGGGTTCTAATCCCATTCAAGCCTGAATCATTTTTGAGGCTTTTTTTTGCAACTGCTTAAGTTGAGTACAAAATTACGACAGTCTTTCCTGTAGTACACCAAGTTACATTGCATGCTCGTGTTGTTTCAGCGATGAAGGGTTTCTGTAGACTTTGCTTTGTTCCAATTCTCTTGACGAAGAGATAAAAACCAACTGAACACTTGCATTTTCTTTATTAATATTACAGGAGTTCCAAAAGGATTAAGCTTCAGTTCGTTAAAAGCAAGTCTCCTGGACATCCCTGGAGTATTAGCTGTTCACGATCTTCATGTATGGTCACTCACTGTAGGAACAACTGCCATCGCAGTTCATCTTGTAATAGGTGAGTAGTGAGTTTCAAAATGACTTTGTTATAAAAATAATAAACTTACAAAAAATTTTAGAAATGACAGGTGAGCCAGGCGGTTTGTCTCTATGGTTGTTTGTCTTGTTTTTTTCGGTCTGTCTGTCTGTCGGTCTGTCTGTCTGTCTGTCTGTCTGTCTGTCTGTCTGTCTGTCTCAGACTGTCATTCATTCATTCATTCATTCATTCATTCATTCATTCATTCATTCATTCATTCATTCATTCATTCATTCATTCATTCATTCATTCATTCATTCATTCATTCATTCAGCCAGTCAGTCGGTCGGTCCGTCCGCCCGTTCGCCAGTCAGTCAGTCAGTCAGTCAGTCAGTCAGTCAGTCAGTCAGTCAGTCAGTCAGTCAGCCAGTCAGTCAGTCAGTCAGTCAGTCAGTCAGTCAGTCAGTCAGTCAGTCAGTTATTTGATCCAATAACTGGATTAATGAATAAGCTTCATGTTCCTATTTCCTTTCAGACGATAGTTGCAGCTCACAAATGGCTTTGGAGGAAGCCTCACGTATCTGCAGTCAAGAGTTTGATATTCAACACAGTACAATTCAAGTAGAGACCTCTAGCGAGAAAACCGCTGAATGCATTCAGTGCGACGAGCCTGCCAAATAACAACAACTGTGGGCTCACAATCAACGAGCGAGACCACTGGACGGCGGGAAACGTCCGCGTGTCTTTAGGAGAAATTGTTTTCAATTCGGATCATATTTCCATAGGTGATCAACTACTTCATTCTCTTAACCCTACGTTCTCACATTACCACCACACAGTGAAGAGAAATCAACATTTGATCGACCTCCTAGAGAAGAAAGGTTTATTAAAAGCGAGCGCTCTTCCTTAAAATGTCAAAGCTGTAAGATTGGTAAATTTTATATTATTGCATCTTGGAAAACTTGCAACACGAATGACACCACATGAAGTACTGTTTAATGGCTATTATTTGATTGGCCGTACAAACTCTTAAGTTCGAGCCACCTTGTACAGGCTCTGAAGTCCAGTTTGGAGAGGGTCTTTTGTAACGAATTTGTTAAGTCGCGTTGAAACGCCTACCTTCACAGCTAAATGGAATGCCTTAGTTTGTTTTAATATGGACGTACGTAATTTACAAATAAACGAGAAAACGAAAAAGTAATGCATGCATGCTTAAGGAACTGTATTTTCGATAAATCAAAGATTAAAAAAAGACAAAATAGTCAAGAATCGTAACACTTAAGTAGCTTACACTGATGCCTGTAACGAGGAAAAAAAAGAAGCAGGCAGGCGCGGGGCTTCCCACAATCCTTTCACGCATTGCAGTTTTCTCATAAGAGACGACTGGGGACGAGCCAGCCTTAGTAAAGCGCATGCTCTGATTGGGTTATTATCATTTCCTTGACAAGAGAGGGTAACGAGAGAGAGAGCCTGGGATAGAGGCTGATCAACTTGAGCGCGCGCTGACTGGACGCTTCCTGGGTGGGGGATTCGCCAGCAGGTTACATACTAAACCCTAGTCCCCCACCCCACTCCTACACCGTGCATTGTTGCCAGGCTGGAGAGAACGACCTCAAATAACCTGAACGATGTTGGCAGAATATCTAGTCAGATTCGAGAGACAGTTTTGGAAAGTTGCCATTGTTTCTTCATAGGGTTCTTTTATGTTCACCAAAACGATGTTTAACTTTTTGTCCCGTCTCGCGAATGTGTTGCAGATTAGATTGTAGAGGCACACCTATATAGGCGACTACAAACATCTCCTTATTTTTGGTTGCGCGTACGCCAGATCGGGACCACGAGCGAATGAACTATGATGCTTAACCGTCATTACTAATAAATTAGACACGCGTTAAACAGAAAAAAATTAAAGCTATCTTTATTATTAATTCCAAAGCTTCAGCAATCATCTTGTGCAACTCAGCGTATCCTCGAAGGTGATGAATATCTCTCCATTTCAACCACACAGTACGTAGCAAGGATTTTGCATTAGGGGGGGGGGGGGGGGGGGGGTGCACTTGAGCGCCTCCGGCACTTTATCAGTTCTTTGTTATCTTCTCGACCTCTTACTGTCAGTGTCTCTGTCGTCATGGTAACGCACTCGTTTGCTTCCTTCTCTCTGTTGTTTCCTGTCTCTTTCCATTCTCCATGTACTTTCCTCTTCTCTACCGTCCCGTCTCGTATTGTCCTTTTGGTCTCTACTGTCCCGCCTTTCTTGCAAGGCTTCTCCTTCGTCTGAATTGTTAGCGCTGATCATACCATGTTCCTCCTTAAACTGCATCTCCAATACGTGCATTTGCGTCTCGATCAAATCGCGCATTACCTGAAGACGGAAAGCAGCGTACTGTTAGGTTTTCTCTCATGGAGAAGCACAGCTATAGAAGCTATACAAACTATGATGGCCGAACATAAGCGGGCAGAACTTTCAATCTTTTGATTTGAATTCAGATTGCTCAACACGACACGAACACATTTATATTCCATCGACTGACGAAGGGCCGAGATTTTGAATCAGAACGTATTTTTAAAGTTTTTTTTACGTTCGTTTCAACATTTTGTATTTTTTGGCCAGTGTCAAACAATTTCTTAGATTTTTATCATGGAGTAGTTGTTCAAGAACATTCGTTTTTTTAGAGAGATTTTGACATGAAGTACTATTATCATTAACAAGAATCTACTGTAATTTAGGCCGTACTTGTCTCCAAACGTAGAAGCGCGAAGAAAAATAAAAGACGTGGGTAAAGGAAGCCTGCATAATTTTCGCTAATCAAGTCTGTATGTAAACCAGTGAAGAAATCCTTGTCTAAAACGTCCGCGTGCAAATCAGGTACTCTTCTTTAACGACGTTTTTTTCAAGCACGAAAGTCGGCGGAAACAAAAGAATGGACGACAAAATGAACAACTGATGCAACCTCCTTTTATTGTGTTTTCTGCTTCCTCTGATTTTTGCCCTCAAATAAAAAACAAAACAAGACCTGATCGTGCGTTTCCACTTTTCACCTTTACTACAGGTCTAATTCGAATGCTTGGGTGACTCATATGCAAGCCTGAAGGGTGGTGTAGGTGGACCTCACACCGGTGGGGTGAGTAATACATACCTCCACAGCACTCCGTTTGGTGATGTGTACATTCTTCGCTCGGTAGCTCTGTCGGCGTCGTTTGTAGTCACGCTGTTCCGCCAAAACTTCAAACCGAGACTTGGGTTGGTCGCCTCCTGTATCTGCAGGACATGAATTACTGTAGTACTTAGTTGATAAAGGACTTACAGTTCTTGAACAACTTAGTGTTTGACTTGCCCGCCCACGCAGCACAATAGTTTCTTTACAAACTGATAACTTTGTTACCTTGAGGGTTGTTTGGGTCAGATGCGACTTCCAAATCCATCTCCTCCTTTTGTCCTTCTCGTTTGGCCTTTGACACCTATTTGTAAATGAACGTTTACAAGAACAGGAATAAATTCTAACCTAAACAATGCAAGATAGAAAAGGTAAAGAAATAAGACGTTTACACGAAGGAAGCCCTATGGTTTCAAGTGTAGATTCTCCTTTCTGAAGTTTACATATCTCTTGCGCTTTAAGTTAGGGGAATTTTGAGCACTATCAAGACTAGAAGATCTCAACCATGTTTGGGCTTAAGGAGGAGGTATACCTCCCATTTCCTTTTAATCCTTTTTTTCCTTTATCCAGTTTCACAAATAACACCCCTACTCCTATCCCAAGAGGAGTTAAATATAAGCTACAACACGAAACGAAAAGTAGTCTTTCGCATTTTACAGCTAAAAGCTCTCGATTTCGTCTTTTGGGAGACCGAAGCACGTACGAGGCGATCAGTTCCCCCTTTAGAAATGATGCAAGACTAACGCATGTTATCAAACCCAAGGATTAGTCCACTGCTGGGGTCCTTAGAATACATCAACTCTCCAAATATTCAATTACGGACCTGTATCACGTGTTCATATACGGCCAGCCGCTGCTGAGGCGACAAGTCATTTATCACCCGGTCCATGGGAAGAGGTATTTCCTTTACATAGTTTTCAACAGGTACTGGTTGGAGAGAGTCTGTGTTGGTTGTAATGCAAACAAATGTGAGGAATAACAGGTTTAATTACCGATCAACATGTAATGTTAAGAAATACAGGATAGCGCATCCAACCCAGAGAATTAACAACTATTGGACGAGGTTGAGCTAAATATAAATTACTTATCTTCGAGCCAATGACAAATCACGATATCAATAATTGTTTCATCATTCGAACACTGACTTTGGCTTTGATGCAGCAGAATTTTTAAACCGCTTACCGACAACTCTGGTAAACGAGCTATCATTTTGTCACTAAAGTGGATTCAACTACTCATGAGCAGAATATTATTTGCAGAACTGTCAGATGCGCATGACCAGACCCGCAGTTGTAGGCAGTAGTTATTTGCTGATCACGTGATGGGCACTCGGCGAATAGAAAGACGACTTTTTTCATGACTGCCATCGAAAAAATACCCCCCAAATCTGGTCAATCAAAATGAACAAAATGCAGCAATAAAACCTTCACGCACAAGCCTTGATTGTAAAGATAGGCGTGTTTACCCCGATTGGTTTAAAAAACATCACACATTTAAGCTAATTACAAAGCTCAACCAACACGTTATCACTTTCGATGGTCAAGTGGGTTTTGTTTTGCTGAGCATCGCTAAGCCTTGTGATTGGTCCAATAAAATCGTGCGGGATGTTCTAGCCAATCAGGTGTAGCGGCGTTCGTAACTTTTCCCGCCCTTGCCGCGGCTGCTCGTGGTACTAACTTCAGACGGCACAGTAAATTTTCAAATAAATTGAGATTAAAGACACTAACAGAGACACATACCTAAGCGCTCTTGCATCCTGTCTTCCATACTGGACTGAAGAGGAAAACGGAACGACATTAAATGAATCGCTTATGATCACTTTTAGCCGAGACCAGAACTAAGCCGCAAAAAGGTACAGTCATGTAAATCTGTGCAAAAGAACTCGGTGAATATTTGAGGCATTTTAAACACAGACTGAAGTACAAACGAGCATTGAACAAAACGATAAACGCCAAACAAATGAAACAAACAAACAAACAAACAAAAAAACAGAAGCAAATTATACCCAAAATAGGCTGCAAAATAGCTAATTGCACAAAACAACTTGGTAAGCAAACGAAAAAGCGAACAAGCGAACAAACGTCACGTAAATGAAACTAAACATTTACAAATTTACAGCCAAAAAATGAGCTAACGAGTCAAACGAACAAACTGGTTCATAACGTAAAATTTATGAAAGGAGGTCACGCGTTCAAATCCCGTTGAAGCCCTGATTTTTTTTCAGGCTTCATTCTTTGCACTTTCAATTGCAATTTCACTGCGAGGATCATTTCTTTATTTCTTTCTTTTAAACTAGTTTATGATAATTATGAACAAACAAACGGACAAATGAGCAAAGGAACAATTTCAAACAAAGAAACGAATAAATGCATTGACGAACAGATGACTGAGTAATTTAAAAAAAAAGATGAAAGAATGAACAGACTAATAATGAACGACCAATAGAATTAAGATGGGATTTATACGGTGAACATGGAAATACATATAACAACAGTACCTGTCTGGCTTCGCTCTTTTCGCTGGTGATAGAAACAGCAAGAAACTTCCACAAGTTCAGAACAAATGACTGTGTTTCTAAGATATAAAGCAAACAAAAATCTGGACATGAAACACTTGTGATCTGAATTGAAAATTCACGACGTCGGATAACATCCTAGCAGTAAATGTAGACCATGAGCAGTCTCATCATTCTTAGTCCTTCAAGCGTGAAGCAAAATAAACGGCACGCGATGCATGCAGAAGCGATGACGTTTCACAAGGGGTCTTTGATAATTTTCAGGACATTTGTCAAAACATTAGGGTAAATAAAAGTAACTGACAACTTCTGTGCTGAATGATTGTTCAACAAAAATTGCGTTATCTTGGCGTGACATACGATATACGATATACGATATACGATGCAAGGTCAAACGCTGTCTAAAATTGTTTACACCTTTTGTTTTAAAGAATGGAGAGATTTCTGTTTACTAAATCTTATAGAACGCATCAAATATAATTTGTTTCTTTCGTTTATGCTTTATATTAGTCCTTTCTAACGACCCAGGAGTATTTTGCTTTGAGTTCTATGCCACGATTTCTTGTTGAGTTGACTTGATTTCTTTTCCCAGTATTCGGTTCTACAGATCGGTTAATCACAACAGGCAACAGACAACAGACAACAACAGATCCTGTCCACTCGCACGGCGAGATTAATCGATCACGTCATCGTCATCGCTTAAAAAAAGGTTTACGATGGCTCACCTTTTCAACAGATGTTTCAAAACTGCTAATAATCGGTTACTTCGTCTGCAGTCACGACAGACATCACTTCTTAACTTTATGCCAAATTTATTCGATAACTGATAAAGTGCAACACTCACTCCAGACTCGAAATCTCAATTTAACAGCTACAAATGAAATAAGGTTTGCCGATCGGTGATGATACAAGCTGCAAAAAAATATCTTCCTTTGCCAAAAAACAAGATGGCGGATCTCAAAAAGAATACAAACAATGCACCTAGTTCCCATTACTCTTCGGTTCAATTCAGGGAGTAATTATCACACCAAAAATTCCATAAATTCCATCGCTTTTCCGCTCTACAGCATTAACCGATGACGTCATAAAATGACGTCATCGCTTAAAAAGGCTGGCCGAGTGGGAAAATGGCCTTAGAATTTGTTCGCTTCCTAGCAGTAAATGAGCCTGTTACATAGGCACCCTATTCCACCCCGCCCCCACCCCCACCCCCACCCCCTCAATTCAGAAACTTTGTTTCAATTTCACTGCCATCGGAGGTGATCAGTTAGGCTGCGCAGCTGGCGGGATTAGCAGGCACGAGTGAATTTTTCTCATGCGGGCGAAACCAAACCCCTTGCTGCTTGGCGTCCAAGAAAAGCACTCGCGCACATAATCCTGCCAGCTACGCAGGCTAATGATCAGTGGGCCATCTTCCAACTGAACTGCTTGCATCATTCGTACAAAGAACTGGACACCTTTTATGTGCGTTGAGTATTATAAGCGGGGGGCACAATTCTTTTAAATGAAAGATCTCCAGTTTGTTTCACATAATTTTATTCAAAATGTTTAAATCAAAAAGAAATATTAAGACAGTGCTCTGTCCCTCACAAGACGCCCTGTGTCCAAAAAAAGAAGGTTCTAGCTTCTTACCATTTCCAAGAAGATCTTTAAGCATCTCTTCCATACCACTGGGATTGGCAACTTTCTCCTCTTGAAGGCAGGATAACACAAAATTCACAAGATGGCTGGTAGCACCTTGAACAGAGCTTTTACAAACAGAATGCAGTTTGGAAACATTAATAACTTAATCGTAAAATTTATTGTCTACATACAGCTATTTCAATAAACGTTGTCAGATCAACACTTTAAGACAAGACCAAAAGGTTGTATAGGTAGAAGAGAGCTACCACGCACGCTAAATACTAATGGAGATATAAAAAGATTACAAATTAGAATTTGCACGTTTTCTTTTTCATCCGACATGTGGAAACAAGGTATTTTAAGCCACACTGAATTTTAGAACAATTTTCAAAACTCAAAGCCACGCGACAGTGAAAGTAAAGCTACAGATAAAGTAAAAGGTCTCCTGAAAGGAAAAACAAATTCTTCATGTGCAAAAATAAAAACTTGTGCATTTCCTGTAGGCCAATAAAAAAAATAATTATGCAAAATTCCAGTGAACACCCAGACCACCATTGTTCTGACAATGTTAATTGAAATAGCTGTATACATGTAAAGTATTATTAATAGTACATGTACATGTACATGTAATGCTCTAGATACAAAATCAATCAATCATGATCTGAAAAACAAAATCAGCTATAGATACACATGTACATGTACATGTACATGTATAATTTCAGAGATTGGAAGAGCAAGTGTACATGTACATGTTAGCCCGGAATACCTCAGCCCCTGAGAGATGATAACAACAACAAAATCAACCAAAGCACATAATTAGCTACATGTGCCATTTTAGCACTAGAATAACATATAATTGTACCTCAAATACTGTACTTGTGGTAAGTTCCCAATGATCCAGGTCTTGATTTTATCTTGTGACAGGAGATGCAGTTCAAGTTGTCTGTGAGAAGCTGGTACAACCTCCCATGCCATTATTGACCTAATAAATAATTTATCACAATTACAAAGTGGCCAAGTGGTTAGAGCACCCGACTTGAAATCCAGAAGTCGTGGGGTTCAAGTCCCTTTCAAATCGCTAGCTGGATTTGTTCTCAGTCATCCTGAGTTCAACTCCTCGGCTATGTTTGTAAAATTGGTGTAAAATACCTTGACGCCCAAAGATACATGTAAGCTGACGAGCGTGCTGACGTTGGGGAATACACCCATCAGCATGAGTGGTGAAGCCACGAGAACAATTGGATGAGAGGGTCTGCGGGTAAACTAACTGTTCTCCTCCCCCGCACTAATTTTCTTAAAAACAGTTTTAGCTATAGAGGTGCGGTGCTGTCGAACAGTTTACCTGTCGACCTGCAGCAAGCACAAACTCTCACTAGCTTTAAATCCGGCTACTGCAGTGGTTTCATTTTTGGCTAGAATCAATGTAAATATTAACAACACACGGCATTCATGGAAAGCAGGCATTTCTTTTATTATAATTAATTATCGCATCCTTTCTTAATATTTTGTAGATGACAGTGTATTTTAAATTGATTATGTAAAATAGGTATTAAGTAATTTTAAATAAGTATACATAATATTTTAAGTCCTGATGATTTTACCATGATCAAATAAAGTTACAAAGTGTGAGCCAGAAAGACTCACTTTCTTTGCACTTCTGCCCTGGAAGAGGTTTCCTTGCTGTGACTCTTTCTTGCAGCTTTGTCACTCACACAGGGTACCCCATGCACTCCATACCCAAACCACATAAACAACCCTTCTACAGTAATTCCAGACACCAAAGGTCCCCTACCCCACCCTGCATTATCCTGCCCATCCCTGATAAAAACCCTGAAACATGTCGTAAGTCTACGCGTGTAGGCTCACATGTTAGACTAATTCACATTATAGTATTTGTTTTGCAAGTGTGCCATTATATTATTTTATTACTGTCACCACTTTTAGAGGGGTTTTCCACTGAACAGATGTGGTATTCTTAAACCTATCTAAAATTTTCAATGTGTAAGATCTCTTTCTAATATTACAGCATATTTTATACCTTTTATCATCCTTCAAATCCCTGCAGATCATTTGCTCACTGGTGGTTGGGTTCGGATGATTATTTGCATGTGTTTCTTCTGATGATCTGGCACTGGTACAACACGTAAGGTTACCCTGCAAGACAGTCCAAGATCACCATCTTTTTTATCATATAGCATTTTTGGTGTTCCAGATTTTTTTTAGCATTTATTTTTTAAAACAAAATAATACAGTCAGGTAATAACTATTAAAAAGTACAGACACTGTAAGTGTCCAGAACAATCATCAGTGGCATTGTTCAACTCTCACTGGTTTCTGTACTTCATGTAAATGAGAATTCAAGGTTTTAAAACGTCAAACAATAAAATGAAGGTTTACCTAACTAATGATATGTTTATCTTAATTATTTGTATATCAATACCTTTCTACTGGAGCTGTTGCTTGGCTGTTGTTCCAGTTCACACCTTGGGACAAATAAAGAATCTAGTGTACAGTTAGACGAGGGCAAGTAATTTTAAAACCTGGCTGAATCACACTTGTTTGTGACAGTACAAACACAACACAACATACACTGTAACACTAGTAACAGTTCACAGTGCATTGTCTTAGTGGATGGGGGACTCCCATATAAGATTATAGGGGGTGATCATTGTACAACCAGAATCTTGTTTTGTGAAAGAAGCTCAAGTTCAGTGCATTTAGCTCAAAAGGTGCTGGTTGGAAATACATTGTGCAGTGAATCTTGTGTAGCTGGAGACCCTCCCATGGGGGTTCAAACAGGTTTTTTTCAAGCCAAATGCAACCAGCACGAATTTTAACGCCTGTAAAAGTACAGCTTAAAATTTTACTGGGAGTCTTCCCCTCAAGGAATGGTTTGGCATTTCATACCTTTCACTGCCAGTCTTGAAGGTATTGTATTGCTTTTCATCTGGTAAATAAAACACCACAAAATTACTAGTGACTCGTGCATTATCTACGCAGTGGAAGGAACAGCAATTTAATTCAACTGTTAGTATCTTCAAGGAAGCAATTATTTATCTATTAATATTACTGTGCATGTTTAAGTACTACTGTACCTATAAAAACAGGAATCACAGAACTGGATGACTGATAGAAGAATTCAGGGCTGGAACAAACATCCTATGAAAAAAAATATTCCAATCACATTTTTATTTATGACATGCAAATTACATGTAAGTTTCACCCATGCTTGCAAGAAAGCAGTGATACATGTAGGCTACTGTTGTTACTAATAATTTACTAGGTAATTTACATGTGGTAGTGATAAATGTAATCACCGTTAACAGTGGAGAACCATTACAGAAGCCCCATGTGCCACCAGGCACTCTGGGTCCTAAACAAAATAAGGTAATTAAGATAAAGTTTACATTTTTTTAAAAATGTATTTTAGACTTCCTAAACCTTGGATGCATATATTTCCTTTTAAGATAAATTATAAAGATACTCCTCCGCTTCACTACAGCCACCTTCTGACCAGCCCCAAGAATGTCCTTCTGTGAGCAGGCGTGATCCAGTATGGTCAAAAACCAAATCCATTTGAGACTGATCAGCTCTCTCCTCTGCAGAGGCCTCTTTTATTTTTCAGTCGTACGGGCTGGGAAATGAGGAGAGGTGAAAAGAAAGTGCGCAGAACCTGGAAAGAATTTTTCGTTGTCCCCCGTGCTTCCCTATTTTTCATTTTTTGTGTTCTTTTTTTTTTTTGGCCTTTCCCCCTCCACTGACAGAGCCTCTAAGGAGAGAGGGCTGGTCCCATGTTCTCTGTAAATATAGCCAAGCTCAGCAAACATAACATTTATTTTTTATAACTTGCCTGTGGTCTTATGCCCTTAGATGTGTATTGGCAAGCATTTAAATGCTTCTCCAGTCTTGATGTTGGTATCCTGTGGTTTGGGTTAATTGGACAGTGCACTAGCTTTGAGCTATTGACCTAAGGGGGGACAAAATAAATGATTATCAGTACACCTGAAGGAGGGTCAAAGATTAGGGGCACCCTACCACCTACGATAACTTTACCAGCTCGGTAACTGTACGTGGTTAGCAACAGGATGTCCTTAGAAGAGCGCCAGGCCGCCCGCTACCTGTAGGGCTATCTCTGGCCTAAGTAGCTATTTACAAGCTACGATCAACAACAAGTTATAAAATGATCAAGAGGAACGCTTAACCATACCTTATTCGTCAGATATTCCTTCTTCCATTTTAATGTACACAATACGTTCTCCATTTCCCGTGTAGAACGACTCAAAAATGAAGAAAACTCCTGAACACACTGTTCCTTGTCCGCCATTTTGAATTTGTCCTTCCCTGAGGTCTGGTGCGAGTTTTGCCATATTTGGCATATGTCATGTCCGATGGGAAGGCCGAATATTGTGAAGGAGTTGTTGTTTAGGAATGTCCTGAAGAATAGCGTCTCATTCGAACGATACATCGAGAATTTTAATCAGTCATGGGTTGCTGCCAAGGAAGAAACATCCTCTTGTTCATTTTAGTTCTTCAACTGGTAGGTATAACGAGCTTCTGTTGGGTTTCCTTCAAGCTGTGTTCGGCGTATTTTCCAGATGATGTTACATGTACATGTTCGCTTCAGCTTATCAAAATATATCAGCTTAGAGTCGAGAACTCTTTTAAAATAACAAACAGCGATTGCCACTCATCGAAAGCTAATAACGTGTTTTCTGTTGATATTTTCTTATAGCTTGTGGTTGTGGAGCGGCAAGTTTTCGATTTCCTCGGGTTCATGTGGGCGCCGATCATCGCTAACTTCATCCAGATTGCTTTTCTTATTGTGGGAATATTCGGAGTCCACCAGTACAGAGCACCGTATGTCATAACGGTAGGTCTGCTACGTGTTATCATAAATGTACTAAAAACTAGTTTAATGGGGAGTATTACTGTTGTACCGAAAGGAGAAATATTAAACGTAAACATGGTCTTAACGCTTATAAGCAATTTCCAAACTTTGTGGCATGTTTCTCTCACAACATGACCACTTGGTATTTTGAATTAAAGCTTAAAACATAGCAGAATGTCTGGTTATATTGAATAAAATACAACCTTTTTCCTTAAAATAGAGGTGACACACCGTACTTGGATATTGTAAAAAGGAAATTACGCACAAAGAAAGAAATATATAAAAAAAAAAAACATTTCCGACGGTCTCGATTTCTGTGGATAATTCTTTTTGTATCTTTCATATACCGCAAAGTTCTTCTTGCCCAATGTTGGGCCTGGTCGATCGTAGAATATTGTAGCTGCTTGCAATTTCAACATGCTTCTTAATATTTTTGTTTTAGTCAAAAAAATCCTGCAAGTTTTTGTGACATTTTCAAAAATAACAAATTCATGTTAATCCGTATAAAAGAGGTTAGCAACTGGCAATTGGTCTTTAATTTCTTGCAGTGCGTAATTATTTGCTTCATTGAACTCTTCGCAGTGTGATGCCATTATAATATATAAAATCTTTGCTAATTTATGGCTTGTTTATAACGTTGATTTAGCAACCCCTATATATACAAATTTATTTTATTTTTATTACTCCTTTTTGTACATTTTCTTCTACATTTAATGGATTTTTTAAATGGCAACAGATTATGTCATTGACATCCTTATTGTTCAAGTGGTGTGTAATGAAATGCTTACCCTTCTGATCAGAAGCTAATCATCAAACTTACTGGATTAATAAATATTGGCAAAAGCACTGAAACACAAGCGATGTACAGGTACATGTCCATGGGTGCTTACCATTTAGCCAAAAAATCTGGAAAATTCGGTTAAATGTCAAATGGAACAGTAATTTTCCGGAAAATCCGTTCGAAAATTGTGGACTTCCTCCAGAGCTAGTCCTCTTTTACCGTTCTGAACGGAACGTCGAAAATTTTCTTACCATTTTCACGATTTCCCAGTTCCAGTCTCTCATCAACGGAAAACAATAACAGGAAACTAAATTTCAAATGGTAAACGCCATCTCGTTCGGTTGGTTTGCTGATTTTGGAAAAATCCTTACCATTAATCAATTTGCTGTTTTCATCGTTCCCATAATACACCTTGTTTACCCCCCCAAATTTTTGCATAAGCATTGTTTTCTACAGTGTATTTCTCTTGGGATTTACAATGATGTACAATCATCCCTAGAGAAACTGAAAACGATGCTTATGCAAAAATTTTGGGGGGTAAACAAGGTGTATTGTGGGATCGTGAAAAAAGCGAATGTTCATTCCAACTGGTTCCTTCCGACAATGGCAAGCACCATGCCAAACTTAACACATGCCAAACTTAACACTGTTATTGAAATGACCTCATGAAGCTAAGAAGGGACTTAGGACGTCTTCACATGAGCGTGATAACTGGGCTGGCTGGGTTACTGGGCTGTATTATGTCGTCTGTTCATATGAGAAACTTCAGCCTGGTGACTGAGATGAGATTCAAGAAACAAAACCAAAATGGCGCCACATAAACTTGTATTGTTTGTGACTATCATAGCTTTGTCGACTCTTGTAACTTTACTAACTAATGAAAAGCTAATTCGAATACTTTTGTAGTGGAAATGCATAGAAGGCAAAATTATGCCATTTTGGCTGCCCTGTTGTGAAAGCAAAGCTAATTAATTGCTCCGCACAGGATTTATTATTTTTTGTCGTTTTTTTTTTTGTCGGTGACCAGACCCAAACCTCCACTTGGCCAAATCGTGATTGGGACTTCGAGTCACACAACCTGGGATGTTTATTCGCCAAAAGCGATTAATGTACAAAAAATGTTACGGATATTGTTTTCTCTATTGTGTATAAAACATTTTTTCTTTTGGTCTTATCGAAGCGTTGGATTCTAAGGGAATATTGAATACACTAAAAAATGGTACAGTATTACATCAGTCATGGAGTGCACTGATGTTGCAGCTTTTTACTTTCACTACATGATCATGACAAATAAGATTGTCTTTACTTTTATTATGAATTTATTTCGCCAGAAGCGATGTTCAATAATTTATTGGCAATTTTGCGAGTATTTCTTGTGGGTTTAGGCAATTGAAATGAATTCTTTGGCTGTTTTAATCCAAGCATGCTCAGGGATTTGAAGGAAAATTAAATATTAAAAATTTAAAGACGATCTCTGGCTAAAAATATTAAAAAGTACGAGCTTTCGACTGTTTGAACTACAGTCTTCAACGGGTAAAAAAGAATGACGAAATATGAATATAAATGTGTAAGAATAAAAAAAGAATGGACTATGTAAATTAATTATGAATGTGTGTAAAAAGAATGTTGTATTGCCCAGGGAGTGGGCAGGAATTGTTATCAGCATTTGGAGTGACCATGGAATGCCACGATTCTAGTGTTTTTCTTGTTCGGAAGCTGCCTTTGTCGATTACGGAGGCGTTATTAAAGTCAATGGAATGTTCATGGGACCATGCATGGTTCGCAATTCTGGAGCCTTTAGCCACTGTTTTTACATTTCTTAAAATGTTCTTTTCTTCGCATGTTAAATGCTCTGCCAGTTTCACCAATGTAACACCACGAACAGTCGGCGCAAGGAATTTTGTAAACAACGTTGGTTTGTAAATCCGGAGCAGGGCGAAACTTCGGGGCCGGGAACTGTTGTTGTAGAGTGTTCATTGGCTTATTTGTGACCGAGATATCATATTTTTTCAAGACGCGGGTCAAGGGCTCAGTTACACCTTTGATATATGGAAGGGACGCGAAAGACTTGCGTGACTCAGTAGATTCGACTAAATTGAAAAACATTCCAACAAGTTCCTCAGGGGATAAATTTGGCGGTGGTCGAGTTTTTTTTGGTCTGTAAATTAAATGATTAAGTTCGCGTTCTTTCCCTTCAGATGTGTTAGGTAAATTCAACGCTCTATGTAGGAGGGTTGCTGCCGTGCTATCTTTGTGTTTTTTGTCATGGTGGGAATTAAAATCTAAGTATCTGTCTGTGTGTGTCGGTTTTCTATAGACATCCACAGAAATTGCTCCATTGCTGCGAGAAACCAATGTGTCAAGGAAAGAGATTTTTCCATTGCATATCTTGTTCAATGGTGAAAGAAATGTTAGTGTCTATTGAATTGAGGGTGTCATGGAAGGCTGTAACTCCATTCTTTTTAATGATGCAAAAGCTGTCATCAACATAACGTTTCCAAATTTTAGGTGCAACAGGTGACGCATTGATAGCAGATTCCTCGATATCTTCCATGCAGAGATTGGCCACAACGGGACTGACAGGACTTCCCATGGCACATCCGTGAATCTGTTTGTAGATTTTGTCGTTGAAGACGAAATAGTTGTTCGACAAAGTGAAGTTAAGCAGAGAAACAATCATGTTTACGCAGCGCTGGAGTCTAATGGCTATCCGTCAAAACTTATCCACGATTTACAGACCAAAAAAACTCGACCACCGCCAAATTTACCCCCTGAGGAACTTGTTGGAATGTTTTTCAATTTAGTCGAATCTACTGAGTCACGCAAGTCTTTCGCGTCCCTTCCATATATCAAAGGTGTAACTGAGCCCTTGACCCGCGTCTTGAAAAATATGATATCTCGATCACAAATAAGCCATTGAACACTCTACAACAACAGTTCCCGGCCCCGAAGTTTCGCCCTTCTCCGGATTTACAAACCAATGTTGTTTACAAAATTCCTTGCGCCGACTGTTCGTGGTGTTACATTGGTGAAACTGGCAGAGCATTTAACACGCGAAGAAAAGAACATTTAAGAAATGTAAAAACAGCGGCTAAAGGCTCCAGAATTGCGAACCATGCATGGTCCCATGAACATTCCATTGACTTTAATAACGCCTCCGTAATCGACAAAGGCAGCTTCCGAACAAGAAAAACACTAGAATCGTGGCATTCCATGGTCACTCCAAATGCTGATAACAATTCCTGCCCACTCCCTGGGCAATACAACATTCTTTTTACACACATTCATAATTAGTTTACATAGTCCATTCTTTTTTTATTCTTACACATTTATATTCATATTTCGTCATTCTTTTTTACCCGTTGAAGACTGTAGTTCAAACAGTCGAAAGCTCGTACTTTTTAATATTTTTAGCCAGAGATCGTCTTTAAATTTTTAATATGTTTAACCCTGGCTACGGTCCTTCAAGAAAATTAAATATTTGCAGGGGTTACATGTACGTCATTAGTAAGGAAAAAACCACCTAGCTAAAGATAGCTGAAGATAACGTAAACCACAGATTGTGTGACTCGCGTGAGTGATTTACACTCAGACTTTGTTCTTTAATTTTAGTATTCAGTTTGGTGCCTTATTTGGTTTGGAATTAATCTCACTATCATGTCTCTCTACCTGGAGATCGATCGACTGTCACACGTAAGACTTATTTTACTGTTTGTTTTCTATTATTAAATCATAATTTATTTTTGAAGTGCATGCAGAGCTTTTTTGTAGTGGACAGATTCACCCATTAATTTTAATTTTTAGTTGATTGTAAAATAAAGTTTTTAATTAGTATTTTATACAATCATGCTTTGTTTCTCAGAAATAATCTTGACTTGAACTAGTCCAGCTTTTGGAGCTTTCTCATGATGCATAGGAAAACATGCACATGATTGTGTGAGGACTACAGACAGAGGGCGTGGATTTGGGGGGGGGGGAGGGGGGTAGTGGGTCGCAGTTCCCTGCCTCAAATAAAGAGCTTTCCCCCCCCCACTCCTGCTCTTGACTTGGTGTACAATGAGCTCCCCCCCCCCCCCCCCCCCACCTGCATTTCAAAATGTCCCACTGCCTCTGACAGATACCCTCTTTTAACTCTTGAGTATCAAAGATCCTCTTGAATGAGTATACTATAAGGTGTTTATAAACATGTTCTAAATACATGTATTTACATGTATTTGTTATTAAACTTTCTAGGAAGATGATTGGTTAAGCTTAAAGACTGGTCATCAAAGCTGGTGGGCGAAAAATGGCATTGGGTGCAAAACTGCGGCAGAGACAAATGATGGAACAGCCACTCCAACAACTGATGGATGTCTTTTGCACTTTACGGTTAGATAAGTGTACACTGTACCATAAAGTTGAACTTCCTAATACACCTAGTACATGTACATGCAGTGCATGAAATTATAGTTTGCATGTAGGTACTGTAGGTTAACTAAAAAAAATCAATACCCCTCAGATGGATGGCAAGGGTTTTTGTTGTTGAAATAATCATTTTATAATTGCAACAGTGGCTTGAGTATCAGTTGAAGTTTTGATGCTCACTGTTTCTTTTGGTTTATTTATTAAACTTTTTTTATTATTATTTTCACTTTTTAGTATGTGGAGTCAGTGCAAGCAGGAGCAGAATGCATACTTGCAGTAAGTACAGTGCACGTCACTTGCATGTAGCCCATTAACTCCAGCCTGGAGCAACATTAAAAAAAAACAAAAAAACAAAACATTATTACGAGATTTTTTACAATTTTTGTTGAGTTGTAAACTAAAATTATAGGATACATTGTAACCGCTGCTATAATTACTGTATATGTATGTGAATACAGTCATACATTTATTCTGCTCTTCTTTAGTTTGTAGGATTTTGGTTAGGCTGCTGGGTGGCGAGGTCTTTCACAGAAGAAGATGATCACTGTGAGTCAATGTCTTGTTTATTCCTGAGCAATAATGAGGCACTACATTTATAAGTAATCAGGTATTCAATTTGATGTGTCACCGATCGTAGTCTGCAGTGCTGGCATTCTTGGTGAGCGACTGCTTAAAAAGCAATCAATCAAAAATCAAAACCTTTATTTAAGCATGACGGAGTAAAAAGCTACAAAGGTTGTGGGGTCGTGTATAAATAAAACATTAACACTTGTAGATAAAAGGCATTAAACTAAAATCAATGGTTCCTGTGAGCCTGGTCATGGTGAGCGAGGGAGGGAGGGAGGGACCCTTGTATGTAAACAAAAACAAAGGCATGGTTATGGTGAGTGTGCGAGTGAGGGAGGGAGGGAGGGAGGGACTCTTGTATGTCTAAGGCTTGGCTGACTACAGGGTTGTAGGCCCTTTAATGCATAGGTATTGTATATTAAATATTTTAATTTTGCTATTGTTTTGGTTGCAGTTGACTTTATTGGTGGTTTTGGCTACGACACAGCTCACCAACCACCATCCAAATCATCACGACTGCAAATGACGCCAATGTAAGTCTGCAATTTAGTGTGACTTGAATACAACTGTTACTCTGATACCTGTAATCGAGCCTAGTGGCCAATCAGGCTGGAGAGCTCTTATTCCGGTTTTTGTAGCATAAAGCTACTAGGAGCTTCTCTTCTCCTCCCCAGATAAGTTGCTAGTGAAGTCCATTGCAGCTTCTCTCTCGCAGCAATAAATTTGCTGGTGTCTATGACCATGTTCAGGGTTACCCCATTCAGCGGAATGGTGGAATGGCAGAATGGTACTAGTTTGCTTGTGTTTAGCTTTTATTTGTTGGTTAGGGCACCATAATTATAGTATACTGCCCTAACCAACAAACGAAAGCTGACCACAAGCAAACCAGGATGAAGCTAACCACAAGCAAACCAGCAAACTGGAGTGAGAATTAGTGTCATTCTGTCAATTCACCATTCTGCCAATTGGGGTCTCCCCATGTTCTTATTGTAATGCATCCACATGCATGCACATGTACTAAGACAGTCGCTCACTTGTGTATACTTTTTTCATTAATTCCTGCACTTGTAGATCCTCTTGAAAATGTGGAAGGTGCAAAGCATGGTGGAATATGACTTCAATTCAGGCAGATAAGCATCAAAAGAGCTTTAAGTTGTAATTTAATTAAGTTCTTGGATTGTTGAAATCAAGCTATAGAGCTCTAACTATATTCCAGGGAGCGCAGAGGCTCCTAGCTTTGAAATCCAGAGTGCACTACAGCAGAAACATTTAAAAATGTCTTGTGTACAGTAGAATCTGATTTCTTGAACCTCTGGGGGAAGTGAAAAATGGAAACATCTCTTTGTTTTAAGAAAAGTGCTTTAAGCATCGAAGGTTGGAGAAATCAGGATTCCACTGACACTCATGTACATGCCTGTTTAAATTTATCATTACATTTTGCTTGCAATTTATGCTGAAAGGTGAAACTGACCCTGAGGAAGGAGGTTGTACCATTTGATAATGTTCATTGTAGATGGCATGGTACAAAAATTAATTAATGTAAGTCTGCAGTCTGTTCCTCTTTGCATCTGTAGATTATTAAAACAGTGCAAGTCAAACTGGAGGAAGCATGACATAAGAAGATTATGTGCTCAATTAGTTCACGCCTTTATCAACTTTGCTTGTCTTGCTTACAGTTGGATAATGGCCGTTTAACCCGACTCTGCAGCAATTTTAACAAATGGTACTAACAGTGATTTCTCGGTCAAAGCATAAAAATACTTCAAGAAAGCTAATAAGACTGGCCCTAGAAAGTGGACACTTCTTAAAACATTTTCATCTCGGGAAAAAAAAAGGTCCAATTTGATTGCTGACAAAGGCAACCTTGAAAGTATTCTTAATTAATTAGTTTCCTAGTTCAGCTTCCAGTAGATGGAATTGTTTAACGCTTTTTCCTTGGCTAAAACAGAATGTGAATATGTCGTTTAACACAATACATGTACCATGTATGCACAGTGTTTCTTAGAAGTGCAAAATATTTATTGTAAACACTTCCTGAATTTGGGAAGGAAGGCATTTTTAGCATAGATAGATTTCCATTCCGTAGATTTAATGAATGTTTTAATAGCACTGGCCTTAAGACTTCTTTAATAGTCACTAGAATATAAGTTCTAATATTTCTATAAATTTTAGAATGTACCAGAATTTAGTCATTTGCATTTAAAGGGACCAGTAAATTTAGTCGTTCGGCGTGTAAATAATTCAAAATTAATCAATAATTCTGCATCTCTGGGTGTGCATGTAAAATAATTAGAATAATCTGCATACCAGATCTAGGTCATAAATAATGTGTTATTAAATTGTGTTCACACTAGCACCAAAACACGTTCAGAGAAAGCATGTTTTTCGAGAATAGTTTTTTCGTAAACTCGCCGTGATTGTATTCTGGCAGTACACAAATTCTGTCCATTTTCGCCCCTGTACTAAAAGTATGCGGTTTTGCAGCACTTGTATCAAATCTTTTTCTCCCTTCCCCCTTTTTTATAGTTTTCATCATATAGCATTGTTCATTCCTGATTACTGTAAACAAAACATGCTTCGGTCTTGCGTGAACGCAATGTTGTTCCAGCGATGCACTTGACCAGTGGTCATTGCTTGTAAAATATAGATTAATATTAATTTTGCTTAATTCTAGACATTATTTTATAAGTCGTTGTACAGTTTGACGGTATGCTAGAAAGTTTTCAGAATTTGGCCTTCAGAAATGAAGCTAGTGAAATCATCTTAAATAGTACGTTTGTGCAAAGCAGGCTTCTTGGGCTTACCTACGAATGAAGTTAGAGCTGGTACCGATAAACTCCGATAATGAGCCCCCTGAAAAAACGAAAAAAGCACAACGTTTTTTAAACGCAGAAATTCTTACGATAGAAAGCGCCTCACCCCACTTTTACCTGAATTCTTGTATGCACGTCAAATTTTCCAGACGGAATATCACTTCCGAAATTAAACTTTAAACTTATAAGAAGAAAAATTCCAGCCGAAAATACGTCCCTCTCCATTTGAAAGGTAGCCTTGCTATAAAAAAGGTGATTTGAATAACTCAGTGTATGCCCAGGGTTTATTATCGGAATTCAAAGGTGACTGTTAGCGTTTTTTGTAAATAGTGTCACTCGAGCAGTAATGTATTCGCCAGTCAACGTTCGAACAACCTGGACAAACGTTTGATAATAAAAGATAGTTTGTAAAACCCGTTAAGAGGAGCCAAAAACTTGTGGAGATGTTTTAACATTTTAATATCTGTCAGTGGCTTTATGAAGCGCTGAATTTGAAGCAGCAGTGTAAAGGATTTGAGAATCCAGAAATGCTAACTAGGTAGCGTTTATTTTTAGCCTTGTAAGTTACAATCTTTTACGTGCAAACTGTAATGTATTACACAATAAGATAAGTAATTTTACGACACGTTATATGACCATGCTCAATTGGCACTTATTAAGGATAGTTAAACATATATTTGTAATAAGACAAGCTCTTGTTCTTTTGTTTTGCCTTTTTGTTTTTAATTTTCCCCAAACAATATCTTGGCCTGTGTTAGGGCAATTGTTATTTATTTTCGTTTCATGAATTAATTTTTCCCAGTATGTTTTGCTTCCCTGTTGAATACATGAATTTAAGTTGTTTTATTTTGATTTTGATTATAATTTAACTTGTTTTTAAGTTCCTTAATGTGACGTAATAAAATTGATCGAGACGTTACACTTTATGGTATTTGCTGTGTTTCATTTGTTTCACGGCCGACCCACCCAACCACAGACAGACCCACCCACCCAACCAAAGACAGACAGACCAACCCACACACGAAAGAGATAAATACCGAGAACGGAGGTATTAATGGATTAATACCGGCGTTCGAGGTATATATCTGACTTATTTTATGATATTATTCATGAGGGATCATTATATAAAGCCCGTTTCCAAGAGGACAAAAGCCGTCCAATTAGTAGTACATCGACTCCGAGCGTAAACAATGTAGTCTTTGTTCTTTTTTATTGTTGCCATTGTGTGGTTTTTCTCAGAATAGCCCGATCGTGCATTTCCACGGGTTTCGCGATTTATTGTGATTGGCAACCTCATTTGAATAACACAAGCTTGTTTTGATGGTTTGTTTTGCTCTGTGCGTTGTTCGCAAGGTGCGGTTTAGCGTGTTTTGTACAGCGTGTTAATAGTAGTCGTAAACGTACGAAGAAATTGAAACCTCGACAGAAACGGCTAGAAAAGTTTATGAAGAGTTGAACCAAAGACAGGAACATGGGCTGCTCAGCGGATCCGAATACCAGATAAGTGGCAAGGAAACGTTTAGGAATGTCATGTTTTCAAGAATGAGATGCGCGTTGTTGAACTCAAACTGTTGTTGATCTCAAGAGGAAGGAATTTTTAACTGAGGCAGTGTGCAGCGACAAATTTGAGAACGACATGACGGAAATTCAACCGAACTTAGCTCATCTTTTATGATTCCATTTTAACATGAATTTTATATTTCCAAAATGAATTTAGAAACTGAAGAAGGCTTTGTAATTTCAAAAGACTTATAATAAATTTTTTAGGCAAAGTAAACCTAAGAAAATTTTGGGCTGCCACTGCTATGTAGCTTAAAGTATTTCGATTCGTATTTGCAGTAAAAATTTTATTGTTGGAATTGCAGTGTTTAATTTGTCCAGAGAGTTTAATTTTGTCAGAAATAGATCAATCGGAACCTAGAATATTAGAATACTAATGAGAGGTTTAATAAATTATGCAGATAAAGGCCCTCGCATTTATCTGTATAAATCCCTGAAACGAGGGATTTATACAGATAAATCCCTGAAACGAGGGATATATACGGATAAATCCCTCATTAATATTCATAAATTCATTCATCAGCCCCGCTCTTCCCTGCTACATTATCAAGCCCTCCCCGGACTTTCAGTTAGTTAATATTCCACAGGGTTGTAAGTTAAATAAAGGTTGTTGAATAACAAAAGAAAATGTGTCAATCATGAAATAAAGACAGATAGACCCACCCGACCACAGACAGACCAACCCACCGACTTGGTTTGTGTGTATCTACTGACTGACGGAGTGACACTGGCCGACCGATTGACTGATATGCATGACTGACTGACTTTTTTTCAATGATGTATTAAGGGCTATTTCAGTTAATGTCGAGAAAATAATTGCTGATACGAAAAAAGAATACGTCATGGTTTTGTTGTTATGGTAACCCCGTTGTCGATCAAACCTACTTTTTTGGAAAGTTCATTTGATCTCTTGTAGATGCGTAAAGTAACTCGACTTACCAAGCTCGGACAGTGAAGTATCAACCGTTCAAATATGGAATGGCATGCCTTAAAAGTTAGATTGGCCACCTCGAGCACCAGCAACTGGTGCAGACGTGCAGACTCGTTCCCATCCCCTACTTGTTTGCTCCACAAAGGTGATGTAAGACTGGGGAGAATGATGTCGCGGTGAAGGTTGCGGGACAGGGTCGTTAGACCTTCCCTTCATGCAATGCGTTCTAGTCAAATTTGTCTCAGGAGCGACTGGGAACGAGTCTGCAACTAGTGAGCCAGAACAAAGGAGACTTTTGTCTGATTGGTCAATTTTTTCCCTCGTACCCAGATTCTTGTTAATGCGCGCGCCACTGAAATGGTATAAACAAAGATGGCGGTCGAAGGGGCGATTTTCAGTTGTCTTTGCTCGATCACTTGTTCTTGAGTTTCAGGTAAATGTGGCAGTTTCAGGCGTCATTCCTTTCCTCGAATCGGCATAAAAATATTTAGCAGAAGGTATTTTAGGGGCGGGAAAGTCATATTTTTCACAGGTTTTCGCTCTTAATTCGAGCGAGCAAGCTAAAATAAGTGTGCTTAAAATGTTCCGCAACAAGTGTGCCAGATGCAGAAAAACTCATTCCAAGAGCCCTGTAGAAAATGCTGCTGCAAACTAAGGAGGGAAATTGTCAGAGTTCACCCGGCGAAAATTGGTTACGTCAGTGCGGCAGGTAGGTTCAAAGCTTACTCACACGTTGTTAAGATAAATTAATTTTAAGTGCTTTCTGTTTAACGATTAGGTTTAATCACTCTTCTTCTTAAATGCAATAAAGTTTCAGAAGTAATGTTGCCCACGCCTCCACCAAATTCAAGTGACAGACGTAGGCTTATTTTTTTATACATATCTTTTACTTCTCCTTCATAGGGCCAAGTTGTTGTACAGGAAACACAAGTCAGTCCTGATGTAACTGAATGGGTGATTTCTATTTCAAGGTCAACAGTTAAACCTGGTCAATTGGGCAGTAATGACTGCACAATTTTTGCTGTTTATAATGCTGTGAATTTCTGTTCTTGAAAATTAAATGGAATTTGCCTTCACCAGATAGATTATCAGAGAAGTTTATTTGTGCTTTCAAACAGTTCATGATTATAAACCAAAGCTACAACTGGCTTGGGAATTAACAGCAGCCAACATATAGTGCACCTGAAATTATTATTAACCACCCATAACTGCTAAAATCTTCAGGTATATCCATGTCATTTCTTACACGTAGCACCTTGTAACCTTCCCTTGGGAAAGTTTGCTGTGTAACTATTAGTCAAAACTCTTTCTATAACATACAGCCCAGTAGATTCAAGGGAAAAGAGATGTTACAGAGTCTAAACGTGTAAACGGTTCCTTTTTGAGGTGTGGAGGAGGGGGATCGTAAAATATTATATTTTCAAACTGCGAAATCATCATAGCCTGACTCCCTCTCCAAAATTAATGAAGATTTCCTCAGATTACCTCTAAAAAGGGCAATTCCATTCATTTTAAGCAAGTCTTAAAGACTTTACTATTTCTTGCAGGTCAACACCTTGTCCCTCATCCTCCTAACTCTGAACTCTTTCTCTTAGCTTGTTTCTACATTTGGCTCACAGCTACTAACTTCAAGGAAATTGATGGGTTGTTACATTATTCTATGGACAGTACAATGTATATAGCATTTTGCAGGAAGCCAGCATGGGTATTATTATTTAGTAAATGTTTTTCTTTTTAATAACGGATTCAAACATTTTTTTTTTTCATAGTCACCTCATTTCTTGAAAGTAAACTGCACTTTTTTCTTTATTGTTTGAACTTTACCTGCCGGCATACAACTTGTGCTGAAATATTCAGTCCAAAGTCCACAAAAAGTGAATGTTATGAGATAAGTTACAAGATTTATATATTTCTCTTGTCCCTTATAATTTTAGGATTGGAACTCCATGGAACCAATAAACTGTTAAGCTCTGCCTCTTTCCTCAAGTGTTTCTCTATTTCTCCTCTGTCTTCTTCCTCCTTTGAATTGTTTGTTATCCAGTCAGTTTACAGTTGTATAATAAAAGTAAGTAAATTAAATGTTGATGCTATTGCTGTTTCCAGCCATTTCACTACTTCAAACAGACTAGGTAAGTATTCAGTTGAGAGTTGAGGTTTACATTGTTTAAGGGCCAAGGAGGGTGGCTTTGAGGGAATGCATTATAACCCATTTCAACAATTTTGAAAGACAACCACCTATATACTTATGAGGTATATATAAAAGCTGAATTTGAGCAAAGTGGTCAACAAGGCTGAGCTTATCATGGTTTCCTTAGCATGAAGTGACTAGGGTTATTTCTACTCCCCCCTGGATGGAATACTAGTCTATCACAGGGTTACCCCCAGCAGTAAATTTGCTGGTACCCATTTATACACCTGGGTGGAGAGAGGCACTATGAGAGTAAAGTGTCTTGCCCGAGAACACAACACAGTGCTTGCAATTGGCCTGGGCACCAACCCAGACTGCTCAATGTGGGGCCCAGCACTCTGACCATTAGCTCAGTGTACCTGCTGCTTAAATTTATTGAAACTCCTTTGTGTGTGGGTCTTCCAAACAACAAAAGCATTGCTTGCAGATACTGTTTTATATTGCTTGCAGATACTGTAACTTACAGTTGTTGCTTTCTGGTACATTCATTGCTTCTTTTAGTAGTAGAAACCTACTGTGATGGTTACATTTACTACAAAAATAGAGTGCACTAAATTATTAAAATGCTGAAATTATGTTACCACCAATCTTAATAGTTGTAATCTCTTGGTTGCAGTTTGTAAACTTATAAATTGCATTATTTTGCAATACTTGCTACAGAAATAAATGATTTCCAAATGTTTTATTTTAATTGAAAATCCTTTCACTTTTTCGGCTTACATTGTTTGAGAAGAACCATTTCCCTGAAAATAAGTTGGTTTTGCTGAGAGTAAAATAATAGCAACATGCAAAACAGAAGTGAACACATGTTGCCTCTCAAGAGGTGTGACAATTTGTTTGGAAAAGCAGTGTAACCATGTCTGAGTCTAGTTGGTGTTTCTTCATTCCGATATCTGTGCTTAATTATGACATTGCTTTAATGGCAAAACAAAAGCCACTGCATATACTTATAATTTGATGATATAAAGCATAAATATTTGCTGTAAATAGGGAACAAAGAAAAATTGAAAAGCAAACAAGCAAATCACAAGGGAGATTCTAAAATCCAGTGTTTTTAGAATGTACTGCTCTGTAATTTTTGACTGAAATTTTAAATGATTTTTGTACATAGTTTTTAGTAGCATAAACATATAGTAGTTGTTTTAGTATTCATAATATTGGTTGTTTGTAAATACAGGAAATTTAATGGTCATTGCCTTTTGCATTTAACAAACTACACATGTAAATCTATGAATGAAAGTGAATATTTATGGGAAACATTTCATGTATATAATATGTTTTGTATATGAACTGTATATAGCTATGAACCTATAGCTAATTGTAAATAATATTTTTAAAAATGTACACATTATTTATGTAACATTAAATGTAAATAAAATGTAGTCATGCATAATACTTTGTAAATATTAACTTTGAATTGTTCTCGTACATACAGTACTGATGTAATTAACTTAATATTTAATTAGGTAAATTTATGCATTGTCAAAAGTATTCAATCCTTGAATTTTTTATTTAAAATACTGCTTTAATACACTTAAATCTATTAAAAATGGACAATAGAAATATAATTGTATGGTTCTTTGTTGTTTTCTTTCAGCGTTTTATGGGTAGTGTCTTTTAACAGTGTAGGAAGTACAGCTTTGGCAGTGGCACATGATGTGCTTCTTTCCATAATGATCAACAAATGCTTAATCTTGATGCCAAAAAAGGTCCAACTTCCCTAGACATTTTCGCACGCCTTGCCACTTTATACTTAACGATCTTATGCTCGTCTAATTCCTCATTTATTCCTCAATACCCTGTTAAAGGCGATTTCTGGATCAAGAATTCTTTACCTAGAAATGATAACTTGAAAACCAACTGGCACCTACGTTTTCGAAGATTTTTGCCAAAAATATTTGCACGCGCGCCACACCATTTTTCATTTTACACATTAATATGCCAGTAAAACCTAAAGACCATTCAAAAAGAGAGCTGAATTTCTTAGTTTTACATTGCAATAATTTCCATATCAAAATTGTCGTTAATTAACTGGCAAAATAAAGAAAACTGGAATGCCCTTGGGAAGTGAATTTTGCCGTGTTAGCAAGCGACAGCGTTGAGCTTTGGCGTATCAGGGCTGAGCCATGCCACTTTATTCAAGAAGTTCTTTACACAGATTTTTTCCTTGATGCTCAAACGTCTATCACTAAAAGGGATTTCATGGATCAAAGCCTGAGACAAAAGTCTCGGATAATGAAAGGAAAATATTTCTTTCAGAGCAAAATTAAACTTAATCTGCGTCAGTTTCACCGAAGGGCTTGCGTCCGTGGTGAATTTCTCGCTAAAACGGCCAAACTAAGCTAGATTTCCTCTCCAAACGGTTCTTCCAATCTTACCACTACCAAATGGTTTGGTTCTCAGAGAACAGAAAATTTTAGGGCTAATCAAAGATGCAATTCACGAGCTAGCTGTAACCTGGTAACTCCTCCTTATCATTCAAGTTGTCGCTTCCCTGTTCCAAACGCAAAAATTTCTTACAATACGACTAAACCTAACAATTTCATTTTGAGTTTCACTTACTTTATTTATCAACAGCACTTGTTCTTGCGTTGCAAATTTCTTTTACAAAAGAAAAGACACTGTCGGGATGGAAAACATTTACTCAGCTCGTCGTAAACTCCGCCATTGATCACGGAACTTTTGACTCGTCGCCTTCTTCAGATTAAAAGACTCGCGGTGTTTCCATTTAAAATGAATTAAAATCAACAGCAAAGTTGAAGAATAATGGCCAGTAATTAAGGAGAATTGCTGGCTTTCGATTGATTTTGCGTCGTGTCCGTGAAAACAAGCAGCGAAAAGTCAGTGAAGAAAACACCTGCAAAACTCACAAACGCCTTCTCTCGTTTTCCCGCCGTTCGAAAACAGGGCACTGGATTCCAGTACATTTTGAGCCATGAAGCGCATGCGCGACATTAGTCTCCTTTGTTGTGAGCCAGATCCTTTGGACTGGAAACTGGACTTTCAATGGCTTTTCCCCGGAGGTAAAGAAAAAAATTCTGGTTAAGTTATTCCTCGTAGGTCGTGAATACAAGGATCAAGAGTTTCGCGCTTCCGGCTGGAACATAATGCATCTTGGGATATGTTGGGACAAAAAGTGAGCACCACTTCAACATGAAGACAAGAATCAAACAAACAAAACAGGGAATTTACTGAGGAAAATTACAGCTGGGTTTCCAGAAAACTAGAAAAATATCAAAAACTGCAAGGATCTAGCGCCTAAAGGACATCTGAAGATTTTTTTTATGGAAGTTGACCTGAACATGTTGTAAAAAAATTCATTGTGATTGTAGTGCGAACTTCTGATATTTGCTCACGCGGACAATCGCTTCCAGAAGTTTTGAAGCAAGATACTGTAGTTCCCGTTGAATGATGAACAGCATCAGTTTGACGAATGAAGAGCTAGCCGTTTTACCTCGGACTTCGGTGTGTGAGGCTCCAAATGAATTTTCGAATGGCTCTGTTATGTTTTTGACGAGTTTGCCGATTAATTAAAATATGTGCTCGTGAGAATATTAACAATTTCCGCAGAAAAGATAAATGCTTCTCAAACTGTCGATGCTATCACTTTAGTAAATTGATAATCGCGTCTTTTAACCGAATATTTCATATACCAGGGTCAAAACGAATTTAGATCTCGAATTAATTTCCTTAGTAATAAGTTACATGTAAATGTGTGCCAAAACAGCGCGAGATCAAGTGAGAAATTCGAATATAACTTAAAAGATTTTGGTAAAAGTAACTGACATAAAATAATAAAAAAGATAAACGTAATCAGTTCAGCTTTCTTTTATTAGAACAGTTGCAGTATTTCGCTGAAAACCAATTTTGTAAATGGAGTTCTTGCGAGTGTATGAGCTTCAGTTTGTGGTGAGTTCGTCGATTAAAATATAAACCGGCAAACGATTTGAATGCAATTATTGCGTTTGTTGTCTGTATGTAAAGCGTTTTGTTCTTCTGTTAAGTCAGATATTAAATCGCAATGAATTAAAACAACATTGAGGATATTACCGGGTTGTGTTGTGGTCAACTATAAGCATAAATAAATATACTCGCACTCTTCCAGTCTCCCGACAATTCATCGGTTCTGCCAGTTCTTTTTATGGTTTTGTTTGACACTGGTATCCCTCTAGCCTTCAGATGTTCTTTAGGCGCTAGATCCTTGCAGCTTTTCATATTTTTCTGGTTTTCTGGAAACCCAGCCGTAATTTTCCTCAGTAAATTCCCTGTTTGTTTGTTTGACTGGTTTGATTCTTGAGTTCTTGTTGAAGTGGTGCTCACTTTTTGTCCCAACATATCCCAAGATGCATTATGTTTCAACCGGAAGCGCGAAACTCTTGATGCTTGTATTCTGTCCCATCAAACTATGCAGCCCAGTTGCCTACGGGCGCGACCCTGTTTAATTCCCTTCTTCTGAAAGAGACTCCGGTCTGATTATTCATTGAATAAGAAAGAAATTCGTCGACTTCATTTCTCTGCCGATTACAGGCAAGAATCGACTTGAGCGCCCTTCGGTACTGCGCAAGCCGCCAAGCGTATATGAGAGGATCAAGGGCAAACTTGAGAAACAGCACGTCATTTGCAAACAAGGTCACGATCTGCAGCTTGAGGGAATGAAATGAGTTTTCAATATCCCAGTGAAGAAACAAATAAGAGACAACTGCCGTCGGAACGGTGCAAGCAATGACGAAAGTCAGCAAAAGAAGATTAACCACCGTAAATTGGCGTTCTCGCCTGTTTCCCCGCCGCCCTTGTTGTCTTGCTAAAGTATTGTTTGTTTTTAGCGAATGAAGTCGCCTCACTTGCCTCCTGAATGCTTTGTATAAACAAAAGTACGCGACGGCCAGAAGAAAAAGGCCGCCAGTGGTGTGGAAGTAGAGGTCGATTTTCAAAAGCGTGGTCTGTGCTACTGGCAGCAGGAAAAACAGAGCAAATGCCGTAGAGTAAAGCCACGTAATGACAACGCTTGCCACAACTCGCTTCTTTGTGACAAATGACCTGTGTTTGTGCGGGAAACTTATAGCTGTGAACTGGCTCCATGTAAAAAGCAACAAAATAATGTACGAACTGTTCATCGTTACAACTGAAATGTGATGACCGATTTGCGCTGCCTTTATTGCCTCTTGAAGCATCGAAGTATCACCGCTTTTCATAGCTAAATACAAAGCTATGTATTGTATGGCGAACATCGGGCAAACCGTAACTCCAGTTAGAAAATCCGCCGTCGCTAGTCCGATGACAAAGAACGTAATTGGCGTTCGAAATGTTTTGAATGGGTCCTTCCAGATGGCGAGTATTAAAAGCCCGTTTCCGAATATTGTGACTATGGATAGCACAGCAAGAAAGATTCCAGATGCGAGATCCACACGATAAAAAGTTGCCACGAGATCTTTCCACTCTTGCGGGATCTGTGAAGAATTTCTACTGGAATTCATTTTAACGATGGAAATTGAGCAACCCCTCTTTTCCTGCGAGCGTCGTTGATCTATATGCCACGCGGATTGATACAAAATGAAGACTCTGGCGTTAAAAAAGAATTATAAATTTATTTAGAACGTTTAGAAATATGACGTAGCTTAGCTAACACGACATTTAAAAACCGACAGGTCAATTTTCGGTGGAAAATGAAATTCTTTGTACGAATGAGCATTAAAAAACCCTACCATGTCTGAACTGTTATATAGTCTATTTTTCAATTTAAAGGTGGGTTCAAAAGGAAATTTGTTATTTTCGACAGTTTTATGAAATCACAATTTTTATGGAGACCAAAAAAATCATAAATAATTTTATGCGATATGTAACAGGTTGATTTTTAATACTCATAGAACAAAGTACATTACTTATACAGATTCCCTGTATTAATTAAATCGAAGTTAAGGCAAAGTTTGTTATATGTTTTTGTTCACTATTTTGGGGGTTGACCGTACACAAAGCTAGTCTCCTTTGCTGAAAAAGCGTTCCGTGACGAGCCCAAGCAACGGCTGCGAAGGAGAAAGCACAAAACCTCATGCAACTAACTCAAACTAACCAACAGAAACATTGCGATTACGTAATTCATGCATAGTGGTTGAGCATAAAACAAAAGATGTGCACTCTCATGGACCTTCCTGCCTGGACTGCCCTTGTGCACGGAAATGAAAATTTTAACTATTTTCCAGGCCAAAGTTTGAAATATTTTAAACTATCCAAAAAATTGTTGAATGTTGGTTCTGTTGGGAATCTATCTGTTGGGAATCTATCGAGCGATACATTTGGCCGACAAATATTTGAAAGTTTCTACCGGGTAATACGCTGGACAAAACGTTTTCTTTTACCAAAGAAGCAGCTGCTAGTCTACTTACTGTACCTTCTACAATATACATTTCTAATCGACTTTGACACAGACGAAATGTTTTCGTTCATGAAAAATTGCTCTTCAATGTATAAAAACCGTAATAAAACGCGACGATGGAATTATTAATTCTCTTCACAGATTGAGATACGTTAAATCATTGTAGGTTAGTTTTAATGATTTTCTTAATTATTATCTGCTTAAGACCCTACTGTTACTGGTAACAGAAAAAGTTTTACGTTCATAATTTATGATGTGAAAACAAACCTCCCAAACTGTCAAAACTGTTGAGGCTTAAAAACTTTAAGATGCTATATCGATCTCCAAAAAAATTGAAATCTTCATTCAGCACAGGAATGTATTAAGAAAGATGTTTAGCATTGTCACGGTTGAAAGGATTAAAACCAGAAGTCCATGTTAAAACTTAACGTCATGAAGCCTATTTGAAATAATAAGAATTGAAATATGAACAGTGTTAGCGAATTCAGCTTTGTTTACGAGCACTTTTAGACCAATTTATTCGTTGAACTATAAATGTGTTGTTAAATAATTCCAAATGCATAAACGCCCTATGCCTTTCAGGATTCAGTTCGGCAATCGAACTAAAGGTGAAGCAATTTTTTTTAAGTTTACTTTTTTTTACCATTGTACTCATCCTGCACGCAGTGTCGCAACATTTAGTAAAACGTTTACAGACCGGCAAGATGTTCATCTGAAGGCCGACTGTCTCACCGTACAGAAAAGTTCAGTATTTGCCACAGCAAGGAACTGAAGCTTTATACTGTTGCTTTCCCAAGCGAACTTTTGTGAATGCCAATGACGACTACATACGAGTAGTTAAAAGGAAGCAGACAAAACTATTTAATTTTACCTGAAAGATGATAACTGTTTTTCTCTGTTGCTCTTGATGCCGTTTTCCAACATAAACAGCAATGAATTAATTAGCAGTAAATTTAAGTCCCAACAGCTGTCGCTTTTTTAAATAAACTAAGGAAGGAGCATATATACTTTAATGAATTCCTCTCTCACGCCCTTGACATAACTGAGTTAACTTAGCAGTACAGTTTCATATATCCAGTTTCCCATAGTTCCGTTAATGTCCTGAAATTACCGGCCTCTATATTGAAAAAATGGACCAGTAAAAGAAATAATTTATCTTTTATAGATGCCTATATGAAAGCAGCTTCCACCTGCTTTACAAGTAAAATTTCCTTTTAATGACAGCTCATTTGCTTGCTTCCTATTTTTAATATGACTACTGTCAATAAATGAAAATTGCAATGCCTTTTCCTACAGAAGTAAAATTTCCTTGCATTAAATTTATCATTTTTGTACTCAATCAAAAACTCTTTTTCAGGCCTAAGTTATAAATATATTAAAAATATGTAAAAGATTGTAGCAAACGTTTTTTCCAATCGAGTGTTGCTTGTGGGGATTATTTTTTCCATCAGTCTACAAGAAAATTAAAGTCTTCATTCAAAACAGGAATTTATTAAAAAAAAGAATATTTAGCATTGTCACGGTTGAAGGGTTAAAACCAGAAGTCCTTGTAAAAACTTAACGTCCTGAAGCCTATTTGAGATAATAAGAATTGAAATATGAACAGTGTTAGAGAATTCAGTTTTGCTATCGAGCACTTTTAGACCAATTTATTCGTTGAACTATAAATGTGTTGTTAAATAATTCCAAATGCATAAACGCCCTATGCCTTTCAGGACTCAGGTCGGCAATCGAACTAAAGATGAAACATTTTTAAGTTCACTTTTTTTACCATTGTACTCATCCTGCACGCAGTATCGCAACATTTAATAAAACGTTTACAGACCGGCAAGATGTTCATCTGAAGACCGTCAGCCTCACTGCAGAGAAAGTTATTTGCCACAACAAAGAACTGAAGCTTATGGTTGCTTTCCCTAGCGAACTTTTGTGAATGCCAATGATGACTAAATACGAGTAGTTAAAAGGAAGCGGACAACACTATTTAGTTTTACCTGGAAGATGATAACCTCTTCGTCTCTGTTACCACACTTGATCCGGTTTTCCAACACAAACAGCAAAGAATTAATGAACAGTAAATTTAAGTCCCAAACAGCTGTCGCTTCTTTTTAAATAAACTAAGGAAGGCGCATAAATACTCTAATGGATTCCTCTCACGCCCTTGACATGACTGAGTTAATTTAACAGTACAGTTCATATATCCAGTTTCCCAGGAAGAGTTTCGTTATATATATCTATATCGAAAAATGGACCAGTAAAAGAAATAATTTTTCTTTTATAGATGCCTATATGAAAGCAGCTTGCACCTGCTTTACAAGTCAAATTTACTTTTAACTGACAGCTCATTTGCTTGCTTCATATTTTTAATATGACTATTGTCAATAAATGAAAATTGTAATGCCTTTTCCTACAGACGTAAAGTTTTCTTGCATCAAAATTTTCATTTTTGTACTCAATCAAAAACTCTTTTTCGGGCCTAAGTTATAAATATATTAAAAATATGTAGTATGAGTGTTGGTTGTGGAGATTAGTTTTTCCTTCATTTTTTTTACTGTAGATTGTGCTATTTTTATTTCACTTAGAAAACATTGGCCAAGATAAAATGCTTTGAGAAACTAAATAAATGAAAATATTTCTACTAATTTCTCTATGAGACGGACCTTTGGAGCCAGGATATTTTTCGTTGTCTCTATCTTTTCTATAAAGATTTAGAAACGGACGAGAAATTGGATTAAATAGGGAGGAAGAAAAAGGAAACCATTCAAATGAAAATGAGTTGCACCTGCACCTTTATTTTCATGCAAATGCAATTAATTTTGCACAAGGACTCGTTTTGGAAGCGAGGCAAATGGAATCTCGGAAATCTCCTGTTATTTTATACGGCGGAGTGAACAGGGAAAGACATGAGCCTCACCGTGAGCTCACCAACTTAACGCGGAGGTCACGAGCTCCAACCCCAGTTGCTAAAGGTCGCGCAGGACCCTTGCTCATTCATAAATTCGTTAGCTTTTTTTTGGACAGGTTGTTATATTGTAAAGGTTTAATTCTCCGAATTTTGAATATCGATTCCTCTAAAATTTATCAATGATATTAGGGGATGATGGAATTTTCTCATGATAAAATAGCGCTCCAAATTAAACGACTATATAACTTAGTAGTTAATCATAATCCCTTTTGTGCCCTGGTCAGAACGGAATTCTCGAATTGAAAAATTGCTAGGAGTTATTAGCTTCTAAAAGAGTAGAAGTGTGAAACCCTCTTCTTTAAACAATTTGCTAGATATCCTTCCCTTTACGTTCTAGCAGCATTTCCTGCATGGTTGGAAGTACTTTATCGTAACTTTGGTGCCATTTTTAAATTACTAAAAAAGCCAAAAAATGTCCGTGACAGTGTCCTTTTAATTGCTTTTCAATGTAAAACCATAACAAAACAAACGTGGCTTAATTCTATTATAGTGTAAGATAATTTAAATTCTTATTATCTTTACATACTGGGACGCATTTCTTTTTAATTGATGGTTGTTTTGAAAATTTGGTGGTACATAAGTAGAAATTATCCTCATCAGCTACATGCTTGACAATTTATTGATAATGGTAAGATAAGTTGTACGTTGATAATTTACGACGTGAAGGCAATAAATGAAATCAATCATTCAACTTCTTCTTTCAGAAAACTGCAAACGCTGACTGAAAAGTAATCGAGACTAATTAAAAGATGCTATATCGATCTACAGAAAATTGAAATCTTCATCAATAACGGAAATTTATTAAAATAATATGTGTTTCTTCGTCACACGTTTAATGTTAATCGGCTCAGCATTTCGATGTTCCAGGAGGCTTTGTTTGACTATTAGTAATGGTAATAGGACTGAGTGGAGTCCAATTCGGTCTGTAATCATACAAGTGATTAACAAAATCGGACGACCGCGTAGCGGAAGTCCGATTTGTTTAATCACGAGTATGATTACAGACAGAATTGGACGACACTCAGTCCTATTATCAATTAATCATAAGTATAAAAAAATTCGAGAAAAAATTTAGATAAAGCGAAGCCTACTAAGGACTTATCATCACTACGGCAAAAAAGCCATTCTTGAAGCTGAAGGTTTTAGGAATATCAAGGAGTATTTAGTCACAACAAGAAACCAAATAAAGAGCGCGCGCATGTGCAGCACGCGAACTTTGTTATTGGACACCTTGTTATTGGACACCTTGTAAAAATAGGGCGTGCTAAGAACCAATCAGATTCGAGAATTTTGTTATAGTTGTGATTAGTTATGTTATACTATTAGTTATGTTTATTTTCGTTTTCAGAATAATTGAATACATGAAGTTCTCTATTGTAATTAAAGGTTAAAAACTGGTTGCGCCATGCTTTCGACATAGTCTCCTTATAGATTAGACCAGTTGAAAGGATTTTGTTATTATAGCAAGACAGTTTCTGGTAATCATTAATGTAATTCTCATAATCTATGCAGAAGACTTATATGGATATTGAGATGAGAAACAAAATAGTTACCTCTGATACGTTTGAAAGAGTTAAACCCTTGTGAGGCTTTTTTGAGGCAATGTGAATTGTAATGTAAACAAAGTTACAGAATTTCTCGAGTGATTGTAGGGCAATCTATTCATAAAAATGGTTGTTAAATAATTACAAAGGCATAGACGTATATTCTAACACTGCCTAGAATGTAGCAGCATTTAAATCAAACTTTACAGAGAAAATGTTTAACTCAAGAAGGACTGCTTCGTGCAGACACACATGGCCGAGAAAGTTATGTACCAGTGTGTTGAGGTATCTCACCAACGAGCAGATAATAAAAATTAACACTTTTACTGTAAATTTAATAAACACTCGAACGTCCACGCAAATTTAAATGACGTTCCAGTTCTTCGAGATTTTCTTTAGGGTTAGCTGAATTAATGTCGAGAAAATTGCTGATATGCAAAAAGATGACATCATCATTTCGTTGCTATGGTAACGCCGATGTCAATCAAACCTACTTCATTGGAAAGTGCAGTTAATCTCCCGTAAGGACCAACTCTCAGACAGTGAAATGTCAGCCGTTTCAAATGTGGAATGGTGTGCCTCTAACCACCTCGAGCACCTGTTGAGCCTTTCCTTGGATTGGAAAAGACTTTGGTCTTCATCCTGCAGGCGTAAACTTCTGGCAAACTTATTTCTGGTAGGCCATGAATTCAGTCCCATCAAACTATGCAGCCCAGTTGCCAACGGGCGCGACCCTGTTTAATTCCCTTCTTCTGAAAGAGACTCCGGTCTGATTATTCATTGAATAAGAAAGAAATACGTCGACTTCATTTCTCTGCCGATTACAGGCAAGAATCGACTTGAGCGCCCTTCGGTACTGCGCAAGACGCCAAGCGTATATGAGAGGATCAAGAGAAAACTTGAGAAACAGCACGTCATTTGCAAACAAGGTCACGATCTGCAGCTTGAGGGAATGAAACGGATTCGTAATATCCCGGTGAAGAAACAAATAAGAGACAACTGCCGTCGGAACGGTGCAAGCAATGACGAAAGTCAGCAAGAGAAGATTGACCACCGTAAATTGGCGTTCTCGCCTGTTTCCCCGCCGCTCTTGTTGTCTTGCCAAAGTATTGTTTGTTTTTAGCGAATGAAGTCGCCTCACTTGCCTCCTGAATGCCTTGTATAAACAAAAGTACGCGACGGCCAGAAGAAAAAGGCCGCCAGTGGTGTGGAAGTAGAGGTCGATTTTCAAAAGCGTGGTCTGTGCCACTGGCAGCAGGAAAAACAGAGCAAATGCCGTAGAGTAAAGCCACGTAATGACAACGCTTGCCATAACTCGCTTCTTTGTGACAAATGACCTGTGTTTGTGCGGGAAACTTATAGCTGTGAACTGGCTCCATGTGAAAAGCAACAAAATAATGTACGAACTGTTCATCGTTACAGCTGAAATGTGATAACCGATTTGCGCTGCCTTTATTGCCTCTTGAAGCATCGAAGTATCACCGCTTTTCATAGCTAAATACAAAGCTATGTATTGTATGGCGAACATCGGGCAAACTGTGAGTCCAGTTAGAAAATCCGCCGCCGCTAGTCCCACGACAAAAAATGTAACTGGCGTTCGGAACGTTTTGAATGGGTCTCTCCAGATGGCGAGTATTAAAAGCCCGTTTCCGAATATTGTGACTATGGATAGCACAGCAAGAAAGATTCCAGATGCGAGATTCACACGATAAAAAGTTGCCACGAGATCTTTCCACTCTTGCGGGATCTGTGAAGAATTTTTACTAGAATTCATTTTTTCGATGAAAATTAAGCAACCCCTTTTTTCATGCGAGCGTTGTCAATCTATATGCGAAATGAATCTGCCGCTAAGAGAAATGGCAAGTTCATTTAGAAATCTGACATTGCCTAGCTAATGCGACATTTAACTTTCGATGCGGGCAGGTGTATTGTCTAAAAGCGAAAAAAAAGTTAACTTTCGCATCTCCCGTTTATGTAATGACGTCTTTTGCAGTGGTATCGTGTGCTTTTCTTTTGTCTCCTGAACAAACAACACGCAATTCACAGGAAACTGAGAAAACGACTCAACTTCAGCATTTATCAACTTAAACTGGAGATTGGCTAGTTTTCACTTTGGCTAATTAAGTAATAAAAGTTGGGAATTCCGGTTTGGGGACAAAGGAAAAGCGATGGGTTCATTAAATTGATCGGAAACAGATGACGGATAAGCTCAATCGCTCATTCTTCACTTTGTTTAAAATGGCAAATAAAGCTTGCAAAATGCTTGCCTTTGATTTTATCTGATCGCTGATAAAACAATCTCCTTTTGTTTTCCCAGTTTTCAGCTTGTCAAAATTAAATAGAACATCTCGCACAGAACCGGGTTGCCGTCGTTCTCCGAAATTAAAAATCTTGTTTTGACGTAGATAAGCAAAATTTCAGCTTAAATTTTTTTTTCTTGTTGTTTTCTTCAGTATACATTTGTCCTTTTCTTTTGAGGCGGGATTAAATTTGATATATTTTTTCGTAATTTCTTTTGGTCCGCATATTAACGAGGCTGAATATAAAATACCTTTTTTTAAAGCAACAGTCAGTAGAGCGTGTTCACTCACGTGACCAGCGGCCATATTGGTTTACCTAAACAAAAGACGATTTTTGAATTAAAATAGATTTTAATTCCCGGCGGGATGGCTTGGTACACCAATATGGCCGCCGTTTCTTTGTTTTGGAACACCAATATGGCTGCCGTGATGTCATGTGAATACGCTCCATTTGCTTTTCTTCTTGTTGGAGAGGTCAACTGGCTCTTCCAGTTTCTATAGGCTTTGTATTCTGTTTGCCCAATTCAATTGTGTATTTAGCGCCGATGGTGGTCTTATCTCATCGTTCCTTCCAGTTACAATACACGTTTCTACAGGGATCTTATGAAAGACGAATTAATGTCATTGGGTTGCTGTTATAAACGATAATAACCCCCAAAATAAAGTCATTGTAAAATGCGTTGTAGAGATCCACGTGTAGTCACACACTACATTGCAACAATAGAGCGTTTTCATACTCGGACGTCACGGCAGCCATATTGGTGGTCCAAAACAAAGAAACGGCGGCCATATTGGTGTACCAAGGCCTTCCTCCGGGAATTAAATATATATATAATTTTATGCAGAAATCGTTTAGCGTGAGTGAAAACGCTCTATAAAGAACACACACAAATTCGGGTCAGTGAATATTTTATTTATAGTATATATTATCTATTTTTTTATTATTATTTTACCTTATAATCCATCGTCGATGGAGCGGCATAACATCTTTTTCTAATCAATAGTAAAAATGTCGAAGATCCAATTACTTAAATAATAAAATTTAAAACAGTGGATCTCAATTGAGCCACACACTTAATTGGAGAGAAACCAGTTACCTCAACAAGTGTTGGCAAATCTATATACTGAGCTTAGATAACATTGAGGCGCCGAATAAACATTAAAGACCACATTAGTTAACTTTCAGGTGATACAGCTCTACTAACATTATTATTTTTTTTTATTTTATATTGCACTCACCGTCTGAAGTAACTCAGAAAATTCGAGCTTGAAGTAGCAATTAAATCCTTATTTGTTTACAAATCTTTTCGGCTATTCTCTAGAGTGTTACGAAGTACGTGCGCCAAAGAAAGAAAATGGCAGCTTTGTGATTCGACAATAATTTATCACCACAATTTGCACTAATGAAACAGCCAAAATTGAATAAATCGGCCGAAGCTACATTTGTTGGCGGGGGATGGTTATTACCTATCACTCGCTAGAATTCAGTAAAAAATTGAGGAAATAATCCATGTACACCTGTAATATTAAAACTACCTTTCAAAGGTATTTTATTTTACAAGACGATACTCCCTTAAAAAAGTGCTTATTATCTATTGTGGAATTCTTCATGTAAGGCTATCAATTTATATTATAAAAAAGTAAAATCTCTAAACCAACTGCATTGCTTATCTTTAAAAACGTATAAAAACACGATTAAGGGTGCCAACAGCAAGTTTCACTTGTTTTCTGTTATATGGTTGTGACTATATATTTTGATGAATAGTATTTTCTGTCTGTCATTGGCGAAGACTCGTATGCCTCAGGGGACGGGGGCGTTGTTGAATTTTTCCTGCTTCCAGAAAAACTTGCTCCCATTTTCTCACTTCTACTGTCTTCGTCGTTTCCGTCCGTTGAGGATTCCTGAAATGCAGTCAATATGGCGCGAGATTAGGTTAAAACTTAATTCTGATCATGGTCCATTTGCAAAACACCAAATTTCAAAACTTGTATATTCCTGGTGGTAGAAAAACTGATCAATAAGAGTATTCTGTGGAAACATTACAGGGCACCCAAACAGTGTATTAGCAATAACATTAGTATTTTCCTGTGTCCCTGTGTCATTTTGAGTGTGTTAGCAAGCGATTTGAATCAGAGCGAAGACGGTTTTCTTCTCTGCCGCTTCATAAATATGATGTGCCTTTTTAAGGCGTGTCGTTTTTACGAAGTGGCAGACAAGTTGCAAGGTAAACCGTCTTCATTCTGATCGGTTTCAAAACGACTCAAAAAGACACCGGAATACAGGTAAATGTTCTTATATTATACTGTTAAATTCCGGCTCTAAGCTCTGGGCTTATACAACTTCGTAAGGGGTTTTAGTGCAATAATAAACTGAGGGCTTATATCCGGGGGGGGGGGGGGGGGGGGGGGCGGAGAGACTTATAAGCGGAAGAAAAATCGTTTCGAAACAAGCTACGACAGTGTTGATCGAAATACGTTTTTTTAAATAGTCATAATAAAACAATATTTAGCACTGTTCAGTACTGTCATCCAGCAGAGGGGGGCTTATAACCGGATGTATTTGTTTTGATTCCAGGTAGATGGGCCTATAACCGAGGGGGGTAATAATCGGGGGGGGGGGGGGGGGCTTATAACTGGAATTTTACGGTAACTCAGTAATACTTTGAAGTGAGACCCATTTGCTGAGTTTTGAAGGCATCGGTGTTGTGGTTCAGTTTTATCTTTTGGTACAATTTCGGTGTATGGTTATGTGTGATACTGAATATAAAAAATTGAACCACAACATCGACATTTTTATTACATAAGGTGACTGTAATTCAAGTTTTAGCCAAGTGTTAGAGGTAAAATGTTTTGTTTTGTTTTGACCACTTTGAAATTATTTGCACTATATATTTTATTGCTTCGATCAGTTATATAACAAGGTTCAATTTGAGCATTTAACATAATAGTTATAGCAGATACAAAGCTTTGATTAAAATGCAAGCAAGCAGTTTTAGTTAGGAGTTTACTGCAATGCAAGTGAGCCAATAATCTATTTCAGCACAAAGAATGTAAGGATACAGAGAAAAGAGATTTTAGGAAAGAGGTTAGTAAAATTATAAGGGGCTGTTTCACACACCGATTTTGAAATCGAGATAACGTCGCAAGGGGGTGTCTGACATCCGAGGCGAAATTTTCCAAACCGATGACGCAACAATAAAAAGAGAAATGTGTCTGCCTCGTCCCCAGGCGCCGATCGCGGGAAAACATGGAGCGCGGGGAAATATAGTTATCAGTCCCACAACACCAAACGAACCTCGCTCTATCAATCCCATAAAACAAAGCGCACCGCGCACGACCAAGAAAGGAAAGTCTCTGGTTGGTTGATCGCGCGTCACATACATCAACTGAGCAACGAATCGCTATAGTGCTACGTCACCAGTCTGGAATTTCCCCCCTCGAATCCCAGACGCTTCTCTCTTAGAGGACTGGAAATTAGTGAGTATGCAATGACTGGGGCTTGTTTCTGCACGGACGTTATGGCATGGTGCAATGTTTTGGCACTTAATCTTACACCGTGTCACAGCCCCTATAAGAAGAAGATAGCAAGAAATTATTGAGAGCCGTACCAGCAGCAGAATGAACTGGTCGTGGAGCCGTGGAGTGCTACTCATACCTGTGCCTCGTACAGCTCTTCTTTAGGATCCTCGGCTATGTTGAATGCACCTCCATAAAAAGGCGAAGGCTCGCTACAGGAAAAAAACCGTCAAAAAACTGTTGACAGTGTGCTTCTAAGTTGAGATAAATAAAGTCAGGTCATAGAAACTATCAAGCAACAAAAATAAAGTGCTTCACTATAATATTTAGCTTATTATACTGTTAGTTATTTCCTTCATGCCGTGAGACTCGATGCATAAGGCCATGACATCTTCCTCGTTCTACCTGTTGCTGTAGGATTTCCCATTTTGAACAAATTGTCACGAGGCATATATCTGGTCAGAAAGTCCTTGTTATCTGTTATCTGCACATAACATGTCTCATTGCATTCGTCGGCCGCCGTCTTGCAAAGCGCTTCATAACTACAGTTTATGTAGCTGTGAGATGCACTTGACGTTTCAGTGAATAATAAAATGATTTTCTGCGTGCCCGATCTTGCGGAATGTCGTTGGATTGTAGTAAACTCGGCCTACGGCCTTGTCAGCTAAGTAACAGAATCGACGTATTTCTCACATATGTTTGACAAAATATTAGTCTTGCCTTGACTCTTCCTTTAGGATAGCCTGCGAGCAGGCTCTCGTTGGGGGCAACGCACGAGTGGCGAAGCCGCGAGTTTTGGCGATGGGAGCGAGCAACGACTATATAAGTGATTCAGTGGCCAAAACTCGCGGCCCCCAAAGAGAGCCTTGCTCGCAGGCTACCATGAGGAAAAACTAAAAGCGTAAGTCGCACACATAGCTAAAAGCACTTGGCAATGCCCATATACATGTAATAGGATTACTACATAAATGAAGGCCGAAATACATACGTGTATGCGGCATCTTCTTCATCAGTTCTTAAGCCCCAGTTATGATACGGGTCAACCCAGATTGGGTTCGATCTGTAATATAACGATAACATTACATTTAGGCCTTTACTCATTATTAATAATGAGCGCTCCCTGATAGCAACAGAAAACGACGGTGAGGTAAAAATAGGTTGCTGACGTGGTACAGATAAAACAAAATCTAGTCCTGGGCTTAGCTTTGAACTCAAAAATAAAGTTTCTGCTAAATTTGTCTCCCTACCAGAAAGACCTCTGTGATTTTACCCAAATAATTCCAGATGACAAACTGAGTGATTTCACGTGATATCTCTTTTTCGAAGTTTTCGAATCTAATGTCAGGCTTTTCAGTCTTAAGCTTACAAAGAGAACTGTCTTTTAATAATCTGAATTGAATTCAAGCTGTATAGAAAGGGGGAATACTTTTACTTCCGGACACTACCCCAAGGCTGTGAAACAAGAAGAACAATGTGTACCTACCCTTCAGAGATGTGCATATTTGTTGTTGGAATGGATGACACCGTTCCATTGTTGACTGAACGAGAGCCTATCCGGAGAGAAAAAGATTATTTGTAAGTTGCAGCGAACAATTGATCAAGAAAGCGGGAGTTATTACTGGTTGCAGATTGTTGGGAGATTCTCAATTTCAAAATCCTTGATAAAAAGACCGGAAAGAAAACTGATAAAGTTTGTAAACGTATTCGATACAAGATAAGCGCCGCTCTGTTGAGACTCGTGGAAAATGCCATTATTAGAGAGGTTAAGCATGACGTTTACGGCAAACGGCAAACGGCAAAAATCGAACTTTTGGTGTCTGATTTTAGCCGTTTGTACAATTTAGGGAAATTGTTTGCATTTACTATGATTAAGGGATTTTTTTCCTATTTTTCGACTGGCTTTATTTAAGTGCTAAAGAAAAAGTGAGCAAACTCAGAATTACTTTTGCCGTTTGCCGTTTGCCGTAAACGTCATGCTTAACCTCCCTAATGGTTAGCTAGCGGGAAAAAATGAACGAACGAACGAACGAGCGAACGATCGATCGATCGATCGATCGATCGATCGATCGATCGAACGAACGAACGAACGAACGAACGAACGAACGAACGAACGAACGAACGAACGAACGAACGAACGAACGAACGAACGAACGAACGAACGAACGAACGAACGATCGATCGATCGATCGATCGAACGAACGAACGAACGAACGAACGAACGAACGAACGAACGAACGAACGAACGAACGAACGAACGAACGAACGAACGAACGTGCGAACGAAAAGGGAAACAAAAGAGAGTGACCGACCATCGACTGACCGATCCACGAATTAAGTTGTAATCAGATTAGCATACAGCAAAGCAGTGTCACATTGCAGAACAGAACTACTCATTTCAGCTTTAATTGCAAAGCCTGCTACTATGGAAACACTGATGTGATAAAGAGTAGGACTGAACCCATAAGTACTCCTGACTGAACTTAAATCAATAAAAATTCATGCCTACCTCCATAACTAGCTGCAGTTGCTGCTCTCAGTTTTCGCTTTTGCCTTAAAGAAAATGAAATAAAGAAAGATGAAAGATGGAAAAAGGTTAAATATACTGGTTAAGTGGTTTACTCGTTGCAGTTCGTTTTAATTAAAAGGAAACTGCATGCATGTCTTAGTAATAACGAAAAGTTAACTACCGTAGCTTATTATGTTATTTGCGTATCAAATTTGATTATGCGTTTCTTTCGAATTTGTTATGAGTAAGTTATTTTTAGAACCTTGAAGGTTAATATCGATAAAAAATTGATGAATTATTATGTTTTTTATTTATTTTTGCTTTATTGCCAACCAGCGTCTTAGTTTTAATCTAATTTAACTTCGCTCAGCTCGATAAGCTTTTTAGTTTTTCTGAGTGTTGTTACCAATATCCTGTTTTAATTTTTTTTTTTGAAGCATTGTATGAAGTCTTTTTTTTGGTAATAAAGTTGTTGTTTATTTATTTATCATACGTACATTAATTTACATGTAGTATTTTTTGCTTCCATTTCGTCAATTCTAAGATTTGAAATTTGAAGAATCTTATCAAAGTTACAGGTCTAGATAAGATCCACTGGAAATTGTAAATATTTTTATCTGACAAAACCATTCACAGATTTGTACCTTAAGTGTCTGTTATTGTCTATCAAAAATTAACCTAGTTGTTAATGTCCCGTATTGTATCGTGTCGTATCGCATCGTATCGTATCGTATCGTATCGTATCGTATCGTATCGTATCGTATCGTATCGTATCCTATCGTGTCGTGTCGTATCTTATCGTATCTTATAGCACCGTAAAGTACCGTATCGTATCGTATCGTACCGTACCGTATCGTATCGTATCGTATCGTATCGTATCGTATCGTATCGTATCGTATCGTATCGTATCGTGTCGTGTATCGTGTCGTATCGTATAGCACCTTAAAGTACCGTATCGTATATCGTATCGTATCGTATTGTACCGTACCACGACGTGCGGTATATATCGCATCGCATCGCATCATTTCGTGTCGTACTGTACCGTGACAAATCGCACCATACAATGCCGTATAGCGTTGTACCATGTCGTTTCGTCCCGTATTGTATCGCATCATATCACATCACATCGTAAACGTCCCATACAGTTCTGTACTGTATCGTATCGCCGTACATTGCTGTATCGTATCGTATCGTATCGCATCGCATCGTCCCGTCCCGTCCCGTCCCTTTTCTTACTGTATGCGGCTCGTATCGTATCGTACCGCACTGTGTGGTAACCTATCTACCAAAGGTCACAGCGTCCATACACAGTAAGTTAAGCTATAAAAAGTACCTTTTCCTCAGCTGACATACAACACAGCAGAATATCAAGATGATCAGCGCAAGTAGAATACCCAGACCGATAACCACAGCTAAGACAATAGGGAACTCATCTTCTTTACTTGCTGCGACGTGGGCCTAATAATAATTATTAAAACAAATGCGCAATCAAAATGATTATCCAACACTAAACAAAACGAAATGATCAAGGTGAAATTAGCCTGCCAGTTATACGATTTAAGAGAAAAAGTTGTTATGATCTCTTTGTTGCTTTACATAAAATCATTCAATAACTGTTACATAACGAACCCTTATTGGAACAGACCCCCGGCGGTATAAGAAACTCCTGTTATAACGAAAACATTTTCCCAGGCCCTTGATGCTTCTTTATATAGTGGCTTCAGCACTGTACCGTTGCTAGATTTTGGTAAATTAAAAAACGTTTAAAGCAAGAAGCCCAGCCTGAGCGCATGCAGTCATTATCCAATCAAAATCTTAGAACACCTTTGAGCTGACTTCTGATTGGATAATGACTGCACGAAAGAATGTGAATAAATTAAAAGTGGTCGCCGACACTTTTGGGCTCCTTGCTGTAATAGAAAATAAATTACTGGAGACTTGTGACGAAGGGAAATAGTGAACGCACCTTCACTTCCTTAATTTCCCACTCTTGGAAGAATTTAAGATGCTTGTCGTAGTTGTTGTCTATTTTGCTGCAGAAAAGTGAAAAGAGACAACTGAATTGTTTAGATACTTAGCTGGATGTTTGTATCAAATAAACCGAGAAATGATCCAAAATTTCAAAGGTACATAGTTAACGATATGATCGCACTTACTCTATGACAATTTCCTTATCGACAACTTTGTTAGTTTTAGGGTCAACCGCATGGAATAGCACCGCTGTCCTTTAATGAAAAGAACAAACAAATAAACATTAAAAAACATTAATGCAAGTATTGTGGCTACTTTTCGTTCACATGTAAAACAGTTGAATAGAGCAAAGATTGATAGTTTCATTGAAAAAAAGCTACCTTGCCCGAGAGCTATCGTTGTTTTTGATAAAAGAATAAAAAATGGCAGTGATGTTTATATAGTTTGGGATAATTAAAAGTTCTCTAAATCTAAGTCCCACGCGAGGATTTACATAAGTCCTTTGGAATCCCGCTCCCCCCCCCCCCCCCCCCGACTTAATCCCCAACATTTCTCGAGTGTTTGCTAGCCGGAATATACACGGGAAGCGCATCTGCTATTGTTTTATATAGTTAAGCCAACAAATGTCATGATACGTCATAACCAACTTTCAACCAGTCACAGCGCGTGTATCACGATACAAATATATAAACAGGCCTTGAATAATATACTGGTAAACCAGTTTTCTTTTCATATAGACAGACAGGTATATCAGGTTTCTAAGGGTCAACGTTAGAAAAAGGCAGTACCACCAATATTCAGTTTTAACTGCTGTACTCAACAAAAAAAATATTTGCTTGCCCTCAAAAGCCCTCAACATGTTTTATACAGTTTTATACAAAAATTGTCTTGTCTTCCTTAATTTAATGATCAATCTTATTTTGCTTTAAATGCAGTTATTTTCTAGACTTACCTATCATAATCATATTTTCCACTTTTATCTTTGTAGTAATTTATGTCATCTATGTTAATTATATAGCCGGTGATATTCTCCAGTGTTCTAAAGGAAAACAGCGAAACAGAACTTCTTCAAAGAGTACTACTTAACAATTATTCAACAAGCGCGAGTGGAATAATTAAAAAAAAAAAAAACCAAAAGAAATACAATATTTGAGCTCCCCAGCTGTTTTCTTCGACGCGTATCGGCTACGATATTTGTGGCCAATGGTATATGAGCTCATATACCATTTCCTGTTAACCAATCAAAACTCAGGAATTGCAATATACCACTGCTAGGTTTTGATGAAGCAGGATATCTGTTATGTAAGGATAACAAGACAAACTCTTCAGCAAACGTGCCGCCACGCATTCTTTCACATACTAAACATATGGTATCTATACAGTGTGTTTACAGCTATTTCAATTAACGTTGTCGGATAAAAGCTTCAAGCCTACGAGTCACGACCGAATGGTGCCATGGGTGTTTACTGGAATTTGCATATCAGCGTTGAGGAAATCTACAAGTTTGCATTTTTGCACGGGGAGTATTTGTTTTTCTTTCCGTGAAACCTTTCTTATATCTTTTCTTTCGGTGTTATGTGGTTCGGATTATTCTTTTTAAATGTAATTGCGGCGAAAAAGGATCTTTTCTTCATATGTCTGAAGAGAAAGGAAACGCAAAACGTCTCGTTTGCTACATCGCTATATCTCATTAGTATTCAGCACGTGTAGAACACACTACCTTCGCCCATACTACCTTTCGGTATTGCCTCTAAGCATTAAGCTTAAATCCGACAACATTAATTGAAAAAGCTGTATACTGAGAAAGATACATGAAAAATCGTTCACCTTTTCAGCTCTTCCTGATTTTGCCGAACAAACTCAGGGGATCTTCCCGAGATGATGACAGCTCGCTGAATATCTGTGAGCACGTAGATCTACAAGGTAAAGTAAACAACAACTTTAAAACTTTAATAACCAAGCTGGATAGTCAGTTGCAAATTAACTCAGATACAACAAAAAGCATTTCTTAAATTGAAAATGTAAATTTGAGCGAAAGATTAAATTAAAAGAGCAACTTGACAAAACCAGAGCAACGAAACGAAATACTCCAAAAGTAGAATTCAAAGCCAAAAAAGGAACACCGATGTTTCCTAAAAAAAAACCTGCATGAAGTAGAAACTCCGGAAAAGACTTGCCTTAACTTCTGTCGTATCGTTAAAATACGGATCTGCTCCAAAGTTGTCCTTCGCAATGACGTCAATGACAAACTCCTTCCCAAACTTCCCCGCGTATGAAGACTTTGCTTTGATCCAACCAGTCTCCCGATCTACGCTGAACTCGTTGCTATCTTTGGTTTGCAAAAGCTCGTATGAAATACGGCTGTTATTGCCCTCGTCGGAATCTTTAGCCTAAAGAATTGTAAAGTAATTTTTTTTTGTCATTTCATCCTAAGAATGAAACCTCAGTCACATAATTTCGATCCAATGTTTTAGATTGTGGGTGTGATCATTTAGAGGAAGGCTAGCTAACAGTAGTTTCATGTGGCATACTTAATTATACTTTTCAAGAGTTTTTCTTAAGTTAAAACTTTAAGTGTGAGGATATTCGGCCCCAGCGTGAGACCAAGTAAAAGCTACTGAGCAGTACTTTCATGTGGTACTATTTATTATACTGTACAAGGTGATTCCAACTTTCAAGTCTGTAGATCAACCCCTAGTGTATGACCATTCAAATGAAAGCTATTGAGCAGTACTTTCATGTGGTACTGTTTATTATGCTGTACAAGGTGGTTCTAACTTTTAAGTCTGTGGATGAAACCCTAGTGTGTGACCATTCAAATGAACGCTATTGGGCAGAACCTCCCTGTGTTGATGTTCATTATGCTGTCTAAAGTAGTTCTCACTTTTATGTCTGAGGATGGAGAGCCCTTTAGTGTGTGACCGTTCAAATATAAACTATTGAGCAGTACTTTCACCAGGTGTTGTTATCCTATACGATTTGGTTCCAGCTTAATTTTCCTATGATTCCAAATTTGTTTTATGGTGACACGTTAATAATGTTTTTTTGTGACACTTACAAGGACTTGAATTATGTTACTTCCATGCTTCGCGTCTTCAGAGACACCTGTAAGGCACACCGGCAAAAAGATAAGAAAAAGAGCTAGTGAGGTATTGCCCTCACTGAGTGACAACGTTCTTTTTCACAGTTTTTTTTTGTCTCGGTCTACAAGCTTCTTCTTTCATAAATTCTCAACTAAACGAACTGTTATCAAAGCAAAGACCTGTTATCAAATTTTTACCTGGGCTATTTTTATTTAAATTTAGAAGTCTGTATGTTTTGTCACTCGATCGGTCAAGTCTTCTCAAACAAGGAAGACGGCGCTTCTTGATGGTGAAAAAATGAAGGGCGGAATTCCACTTCGTTCATGCACAAACGGAAAGGCAAATATATAATAGAAAGGAAAACAAAATAAGTTACCTCCAGTGTAGAGCTTCTTGGTAAAAAGAGGACCATTGTCGTTTTGATCTGCAATGTTGACAATCACTAACTGCACTCCAAGATCATCTATCAAAAAAATTGATGTGGTTTATAACAAATGTTAGAAAATTATGATAAGTTACATTAAGAATACTTAGGCAGAGTACTCGATCGAGAAAAAGAGAAGCAGATATCTTCGGGGTCTGAAAAGTGTAGGAAAAGATGCCTTTCCCTAGGGTTATGCCATAAATTCTTATAATTATGTAGTTTGGGAGATGTTAAAAATATATATTTGTTTTAAAATCCTTAGCGCAAATCAAGCTAGGCTTACACAACGGCGATGAAATTAAGGCTTTGTAATCTTCAAACGGTAGAAAAACATAACCATGGTAACATGACGTCATGAACATGACAACATTGTCTTGCGCAGTACACCTGGCCGTCCAAAACTGATTAATTTACAAACAAATCAACAGGATGATATATCTGGTTTACCTGGTAACGGTGCTTGTGTTGTGTTAGTCTCATTTGAACTAACAGCCGGCACCGCTCGTCTGTTTCTTGGTTGCAGAGAGACTGGATCGAGCTACAATCGAAAAGATAATATTCGAAAAATTCAAACAAGTTTGAAAATGAGGGCATGAAAATGCAAATTTATCAATTAGGAATTTTATAAACACTTCAATTTAAAAGTTAACAAACCTTTACGTTTGAGGATTTAATGTACAGGAAGAACCGTGCGCTGGTTTCTCGGTCCTGTAGAAAAACAATAAATACACAAGAATCAGTAGCTAATACGCGGCAATGTAGTAGCTATCCTTTCGCAAGACAAATTCATAAAAAAGAACAATTTCCAAAACTGTGGACATCTCATCAGACGGACAGACAGACAGACAGACAGACAGACAAGCATACAGACAGAGAGACGGGGACAGAAAAGCATACAAATGGACAGACAGACGGACAGATAGATGGACAGACAAACAATAAAGCGTTTTGATATTTTTTCCTTGATACTTACTACAGGACGAGTGGTGGTCAACATTCCTGTTGTCTCATTCAAGGTGAACATGTTTCCACTATTTCCACCTGCCAAGAAAATAGTCCATGTGTAACGTTTTGGCCAAACAAAGGAAAACTTGACCATTTTGAAGAATATGCTAGAATAACTTAAAATAAACGTCCTCCCTGACGAGGCATAATAAATATTTGTAAAAAAGAAGTTTTCTTATTCATTTTTCCCAAACAAAAGAAAACATGCTCAAGAAAACATCTTGAAAACCTCCACCCCTCCACTCCAGACAAAAGCAACCAAATATTTATAGATAAATTGTAAGAAACAGCGACACTTCATATTTTTGCGTAAACTGATATTTAATTGAGTTCTTAGAAGAGTCACTTATGCCACTTATTTCGTTATCTAAACCAATCGTGATCCTGAGCTAAGATTGGCGAAAAAATAGTTAAAAAAAGCTGTGGAGGATCGTTATTTACTTTGTATGTAATAATAAATTGGTCCAGCCTGGTCAGCATCGTAAGCTGCTATTGTTCCAACTTCAGCACCGGCGGGAAGATTCTCGCCGACTGATAACGTGACTTGCCGCTGAAAACAAAATGAAACCGTAATGTTATACATGTACTATAATAGTTGTCAATCAACTTAACCGCAGCACCAAGAGAACCTATTACGGTGCACAAAAGCAAAAGCCAGCAACGCAGTTCAATGTAATCTAGCGATATTTCAATTATAGAGAATTATCAAGTGTAATAACAATGGAAGTCTAAGGCGTTTTTCAAATCACATATAAAAAGCAACCTTTTTGCGAGTAAAATAAATCAAAGATCTTTACTCTATGTTAAACTATTACATTCTTCTTGCGTGGACCATGGGTCAGTAGGAAATTATATAGCTAACGCCCATAAAGTTATGCACATTTTCCCCGTAATCAAAGTGATAATTGTTTTATTTATTTGAAACTCTATAAAAGTCAATGGTGTGCTAAGGTGAAGAAATCGTTAGTTGATTGCATTCCTTGGCATTGACACGGCTGATGATGCCCATGTGCCGATTTTGCGCCAAGACTGTTTCCAAACGTTGCTATTGTGCCAGGTGTGTCCGGGACACTTATCGCTTTAGAGAGGCGGATCCAAGCACTTACTCTAGAAAGATCCTATTCACTTTTGAATCTCACATTAAAGACGGCAGATGCATATGGTGGGACGTTTTTGCAGAAAATCGAAGTAGGTTCTTATCGATGGCTACCGGGCATTTTTACCGCCAGAATGGCATTGGTTTACACACATTCTCAAATGTTTACAATTGGTACATCTTTAACTATTAGTAGAATCTCTATTTTCAGTATTACGGAGATACCCTCTCTAGGCGAGTATCCGAAAGATCTTAAAAGCAAGCAATCCTTGAAATAAGAACTTATACTCATCGAAAAGTATGCTTGATACGAATTCGGCGTGACCTACCTTGTTAAAAACAGGTACATTGTCATTAAGGTTTTCCAAGGCAATGGTTATCGTCTTCTCGCTTGACAACGGAGGACTTCCAAGATCCTGAGCTTTTATAGCAAGCTGCAGTGGGAATAGAGCGAGCTTAAAATATCAACGAATGACTGTATCCATGATCGTTTAACACTCTTTAGTGAAAATAAAACACACACAGAATTGCGACAATAACCGGCGAATCTCTAACATCAACACCTTTGCTACGATCAGTACAAACCACCGGGACTTAAGTAAAGTTCAGTGCACACCAGAAAGGTATGAAGTAGGAATAATACAACATTCTAACACACAAAAACGATGTAGCCAGTACATGCCCGGGGGACAAAGTTTTTCACACGTCTGATGCCTACTCTTATAAATACGTTTTTAGTCGCTGCTAAATTTCGCTGTGACATGTCCCTGAGACATGGCCCCTCATGTCTTCCGACAATGTTTCAAGTATAGCTTTTAAATCGGGATCGTTAGGAGTTGCGTACTCTATATCCCTTACCTTGAATGAGTTGGGTTCTTTGTCATAATCAAGGCTCTTTGCTGTAAACAGTTCACCGCTGGTTTCATTGAGTTCAAATGTTCCGTCGTCATTTCCACTAATGATAGTAAACTTCGTCTGAGCGTTAGTACCAGTGTCTTTGTCTGTGGCATTCATTATCGTGATAAGTGTACCAATTGTTGCATTCTAGAGAAAAACAAAACAAGCGCACCAATGATATGTCAATTGTATTTAATCAATCAAACATTCAACCCACCCACCAACCTACCAGCCAGCCAGCCAGTCAGCCAGCCAGTCAGCCAGCCAGTCAGTCAGTCAGTCAGTCAGTCAGTCAGTCAGTCAGTCAGTCAGTCAGTCAGTCAGTCAGTCAGTCAGTCAGTCAGTCAGTCAGTCAGTCAGTCAGTCAGTCAGCCAGCCAGCCAGCCAGCCAGTCAGCCAGTCAGCCAGTCAGCCTGTCAGTCAGTCAGTCAGTCAGTCAGTCAGTCAGTCAGTCAGTCAGTCAGTCAGTCAGTCAGTCAGTCAGTCAGTCAGTCAGTCAGTCAATCAATCAATGGAATGATCAATCGATCGGTAGATTTAACAGATCCTTTTATAAGTAAAGATGTCATTTATTTAGAAAACAAACTTCTAATGACTTCTTCCTGACTTAGCCGTGATCAGAAATCAATTTTAACTTACCATGATTTGGCTCTTCCGATGAAAATAAGCCAATTTATACTTTAAATCGCCTTTAATTTCTTTTGCAGAAAACAGTTTTCATTGCCGCTTGTCATAAAAACTTGCAGTGACCTTCAAATGAGATTCCCGGACTTTGCCAAGGAATATTTACACTCCCTGACCAGATACTTAATTTCCTAGACTTGGATATAAAAACCCAGACTTTTTATTGACCGAAAGCAACCCTGCTGGACGCTAAACAGCAGGCGACAGTAAAGTGGGGTCCAAGTGGAGATAACAACAAAGTTAGAATACATACCTCAGGCACGGAGAACAACGTCTGTGTGTGTATCTCCGGAATGTGGTCATTTGCATCTAGTATGGTGATGTTGACTGTAGTTTGATTGAATAGTGGCGGCTTGCCGTGATCAGTAGCTGTCACCAAAAGACTGTAGAAGTCTCTCACTTCTCTGTCCAGTTTTTTAGCCTTTGATAACTCTCCTGTAACGTTGTTCAATATAAACGCTCCTGGCAAGGTAAAAGATATATGTATTAACAAAATAGAACGGACGTATATAATGTAACTGATTTGATTTCATTATTTGACAAAATGTCGCAACGCTTAAGTTACTGCTAAATACGGTCAAGAAGTTGTTGTTATCTGTCATCCGTACATCACAATATAACATGGCAATAGCCTCAATTTGGCGCGAAAATATGCACGTGTTTCTTTCGTGTTTTTAGAGCTCTGGAAATAGTTTGAATGAATAATAAAACAATTATTGAATTTGGCTTTCGTATGATATGAAGAATGATACAGATCTTTCAGGGTATAAATTTATCAAAGGAGAGGAACGTGTATCAGTCTACGGTACACTGCTACGGAATAATTAATTATACTAGAATTATACTTATCATAATTATACTAATAAGATTATAATAATTATTTCAAGCAAACAGACCTTCCTCGTTTCCTTTAGTAATAGCATAGATAATTTTAGCGTTATCTCCCTCGTCATCGTCCTTTGCTGAAATTGTCAGAGTTTTTCTGTCCCCTGCTTCTCCCAGTTCCGTAATGTCCTCTACAACTGATTTGAGGTAGGACTGGGACTCAAACTTTGGAGTGACGTCATTGACATCCAAAACTGTAACAGTTAGCTGTAAAACAGAAACAAAGAACGGATTTCAAACGCGTCGCTGTTTTATAACTCAGAAGTTATCGCGTGAAAATAATTTCTAGCCTGCAGTGTGTTCAGGTAATGGCAGCCGTGAAAGTCAATCTCCACGAAACGATGTTAATTAAGAGCGACCTTTGTTGAAATCACTTGTTACCTTTTGTCAAATATTGGCCTAATTACAGATTCGCCATAATGACAAATTTACCTGATCAGTTAACAATTCATTAGTTCTATGATTTTTCTGAGACGAAATGGATTACCGGTTGAGCCTCAATACGACCTTGACACAGGGTAACAACGTCAGGTCAGAGTCAATGAATATGAATGAATAAGGTGTTTGTCAGCTTAGCTCTTTGACATTCCTCTTTGTCTCTAGCTTCCACTGTAATATAATGAGTTTCTTAATTTCCAGCTGGGATTTGTCTTTTGGTACAACTTTAGGTTCAACCTTGGGCGATTGGTTAAGAGAATAAATCTGACAAAGGACAGTCTATCTCCTAATCCAAAAAACATTCCATAAAAAAAGACCGGTAGGGGCATTGTGCGCGTTAAAGCGTAAAACGGCCAAATTTCGGTTGGTATTTGAGAAACAAAAAATACACACAAACATGATATACTCAGTACTTACATGAACCGTTGATTTTTGCTCTGTGTTATTCACTCTGCTGATTGCCGCTATAGTCAGTGTGTACATTGGCACTTTCTCACGATCAAGACCATCCCCAGTCCAGTTCAGGTACACGGTGCCATTTAACTCGCCAATGACGAACTTTCTCTGGTCGTCTCCTCCGTCGATGCTGTAATATATGGTCTTGTGTGCTTCGTCTGCATCCCTATCGGAGGCGTTTACTTGCGCGACAAAAGTGCCCGTAGTAGCATTTTCCAGTAGGCTTGCGGTATACTCGTCCTCGTGGAAGACAGGCGCGTTGTCATCTACGTCACTTACGGTTACTAGGAGACTGGTATAGCCCGAGAGAGCGGGGTTTCCAAGGTCACTTGCTGCAATGGTGATGTTGTAGAAATCCTTGGTTTCATGATCAAGCTTTTGCCTCAGGGTAATGACACCAGAATTTGCTGTGTTAAACAAAAAAAATAAAAAAAGATGGATAATCTAGTAATTATAAAGGAACATGCCCAACTATGAATACTTTCCGGTAACATAAACCTGAGAAGTGACGGAGAAGAACAGCAGCACTTAAATAAATAAAGTGGGTGCTCTGGCCCCTCTCGGATTTAAAAAAAAGGATGTTTAAAATTGTTACACTTTATACAAATCTACCACCGAAAGTAAAGACAATGTTTTAAAGTTTGTTATATTTTTTTTCTAGATCATTACAATATTTCCTATTGCTTTCGCACATTCCACCTGAATTAGATTAGCAGAAATAAATAAAAAATCTATGGGACAAAATATCTTAGCAACCTAATCCCAGACTAAAGGTTCAAAACCTAAATCCCATCAAAGACCCGGAAATCAAAATTGGACTTTACATACCCGTATAGCCTATACAAAGTAGTACCTCCCCCCCTGTTCCCCCACTCCCCCTCGACCAATTCCCCAGCGGGATCTTAAGCATCATTTTACAAAGTACTGTTGCCCCTTTTTCTTGCAACAGCAATGCTAATCAAATAGGAGAGCATCCATACCATCTATGGCAAACTGATCATCAGGATCTCCACTTTCAATGCTGTATCGAAACTGACCGTTGCCTCCTTCATCAGGATCCGTGGCAGAAACAGTTTCAACCTACAGAATAGAGAGGAAAAACATATTAATTACACTTCGTCACTGCCAGTTTAACTGAAAGGATGTTGCTTAGCATACTTCTAACAAAAACGTCTCCTTGTAACCTACATAACATGACTGTAGACGATAATTTTTGCACCGTGGAGACTATTTTGTGATGCATCATTTCAAGATACGCTCTTAGAAACGTCATGACACAAAAATAACAGTTCTTAAACGAAAGTAAACTGAGTAGTCACAGTAGCTGCCATAGTTTACGATGAAGTCATACCAAAGTCTTTGGGAATGTGCTCTCTCGGATTGTGACGTTGTAGATGGCTCGCTGGAACGTTGGCGCGTTGTCATTGACATCGGTAATTACAACTTGCACTGTTGCATTGCTTTCCAGAGGGTTGCTTCCGCTATCTCGTGCCTAGGGAATAAAATATAAAGTTAGAGGAGAGGAGTGTAGAGCGTGTTGTCGTATACAGAAAAAAACACTTAGATGTTCCAATGCCAATTCATTACAAGTACTGTATTCTTACAATGATGACTAATGTGAAGCTGCTGTTTGTTTCTCTGTCCAGTTTAGCTGTAGTCTTGATCTCGCCTGTTGTTTCATTCACCGTGAAAGGGAGACCTGTAAAAAATTAACCGATACCTTGAGTTAATCTCAAGAAATCGAAACAAAGGATATTAGCGCAACGATGTTACTTTGGCGGTCACAACTGCCCCAAAGGAACTACCTGACAATTTTCCGGCATGTACATGCGACAAAAAAGCGTCGCATGCAGCGAGGGCAGTAATTATCGGAATTATCACTTTTTCCACTGTCATGACATCTGCTGGGTTCCTCGCGTCTTTCGGATCTGCCAGTTCCATTAGATGGGACTCCCATACGAAAGGGTCCGGGATACACGTCATCTCGCTTTGGGGTGCAAATGACATATGTTGGTATCACGTAGGATGTCCAGGATAGAATGCCAGGAATGAATATTTTTAACCTTCAAGGTCTCTTTTAGGGTTATATAGTATAGTAAGATAGGGTTGCAGGTGAATTAATTAAAACAACGCCGTCATACTGGTAGTAGTCTGGACCCATCAGGCATGAGAATATTATCTTTTAGTGGTAAAATAAAAAAAAGCTTAAGCCACACTCGTGTTCTATCCGATTATGATTCTATCGTTTTTGTTTACCAGATTAACATAGCCAACTCACTTTTATTTTGTGCTTTTATAAGAAAAGATATCTTTGCGTTTAATCCCTCGTCCCTGTCCGATGCAGTAACCATTCCAACAAGATGGCCTACGTTAACATTTTCAGCCACTTGGAATTCGTTATTTGATCGTGTAAAGACTGGGGCGTGATCATTATCATCCAGCACAGTTACAATAACCTGTAAAGAAAAATATAAAATAAAAATTACACATCGACCTCCGTCCCCTTATTTTTGGCATCGCTCATACCAACCAACAGCTTCGACACTGCTCTTCACTGGTAATGAACTACGATTGAAAAACTAGAAAAAAGTCGAGAAGCATTTGTATGTATCACATATATTCATTCTGCCGTTACCTTTAAACTTCTCACGGTCAAAAAGAAAAAATCCATTTGAATTGGCTGAATAAGGTTAAAACAATACCTAGAGCCTGATGGCTTTTACGTGAGATCCGGAACTAAGGTAGCTGCCTGCGTATCCTCACTTTTGGTTGATGCTACAAAGTAAGAAATTGAATGAGAGTAGTTTTAGTTCACCTGTGTGGTTCCCTGCCGGCTTCGTATTGCATCGTCTGCGGCCAATACGGTTAGGGTATACGATTCAGCACCAGCTTGCTCTCGGTCTAAGCGAACAGCCGTGGTAATATTTCCCTAAAAGGAACCAATAACGTCACGTTATAAAATGAAGATATTTTCGCGTCGTACGCACCCACCAAACGAACCCCGGAAAAAGAGAAAAAGAGGCAAATTTGGTGAAGTGGGCGGATCGTCATTTCGCAGTATTGAGAGGAGAGTTTTTTCTATGGTTATCCAAATGATCCTTATGTAGAGAGACCAGTCTTGAGTTTCATCAAAAGATGCAAAAAACAACAAATTCATTAGTGGGGCACAATACGAAGTATCGGCAGAATGAGAGGTTGGTCCGTATTGGATTAAGCTAGGTAAGAGGAAGATATTTTAACCTGATACAACATAGACACGATTATTGCCAGACGTCAATACAGATAGAGTCATGCGTTTTATTTTTTTCAAGATGAGACTTATTTAAACAAGAAAACTGACACAAAAGTATTTTGTAAAGCAGTTAGAATTTTGTACCTAATTTTGAAAGATTTGTATATGCCACATTAATATCTATAATAATATCATAGAGTTGAAATATATCTTACGGTATCTTGGTCGATCTTGAATCGGAAATTGCCTCCTTGAAGTCCATAAGAAAGCCTTGCATTGGTTCCTTCGTCCTTGTCGGTTGCTGTGACAACCAGAAGCGGAGTGCCGATAGGTTGATTCTCCATTACATAAGCTTGATATACAGTCTTGTTAAAAGCCGGGCTGTTATCGTTGATATCAACTAAGTTTAGAGACACTTCAACCTCGGAGGACAATGGCGGAAAACCCATGTCTGTTGCACGAACGGTGAAATTAAAATATGGCGACAACTCTCGATCGAGCTCTTTATCGGCCTGGGAAATAAGCCCGCTGACGGGGTCAATTGTTACGTATTGGGTAGCATTGCCTATGATACTGAATCTTATTTCGGCATTTGTGCCGGTATCAGCGTCACTTGCCGCAACTGTCACAATGCTCGTGTCCTTCGGTGACTCCTCACGGTAATCCTGAACGTACATAGCCTTTGTAAACACTGGAGCGCGATCGTTGACGTCATCAACCTTGATCACAATTTTTTCTTTGTCCGACGTCAGGTTAACGCTATCAGTAGCTTGTACGTATATCACATGTTCAGTCATATTTTCTCGGTCAAGGTCTTCTGCAGTTGTTATAACACCCGTAGTCCGGTTTATACGAAAATGTCCCCTCGAATCGCTTTCTGTAAGTGAATATGTGAGCGTATCACCTATGTCCTTGTCTTGAGCTCTGAGCTGCGTTACATGTGTACCAATGGACGCATTCTCCGAGACATGAAACGTTAGCACATCGCTTTCAAAGAATGGGTTTTCGTCGATCACGTCAGTGACCGTGATGTTGACTTGGCACTCGCCTTCCATTGCATTTTGACCAATGTTAGCGGCTGTTACATGAAGTACATACTGACTTTTGAATTCTCGATCCAAGGTGGAATCTACAATTATATCACCTGAAATGCAGAAGAGACAGTTTTTGCTGGTATTAACTTAAGAATGACATCACTTATACAAGCGCAGATTAACAGAAGACTAGAGGAACAAGAAACGTAGGTTTTTTAAATCCTATTGTGGTAGGTTGAGACAACGGATTACAAGCTGCAATTCGATTTCTGGAGAGATCTTGATGCTTTGGTCAGAGATTCGATAAAACTCGATCAGGGCAGACAAAAAATCCCAAGGGTGTTTGCTGATCCCAAAAAATGAACCTCCTCAATCCTTTCAGACTGAAGAACCCATGAAATTAACCAAAATCAGCACGAATTTCCTCCATAACCGACTCACTTATGACAACTTTTATACATCATCATTCATGAACTCGGTTTTTTATGGACGGCACATTACCAAACAAAGGTAATAACTGGTCATATTCTGGTCATAGAGGTTTTCTTTCTTCCCCGTTCTCAAACAGGCTCAAAATTGAATTGAGAAAGCGGTTAGGGAAGTCTTAACCCCCATCCTCACCCGATAAAGGAAAAAAACCCACCAGGTCTGGTCAGGCTTCAGTAGGTTTGTTACAGACATGTGTACCAATCCGTGGCCCATTATAGATAAAAGGAATAAATTATTCCAATTGCGATTCACCGACCTGTTGCTCTGTTGATGTAAAACTTAGCATCTGCTCCTGTCGAAGTGTATGTAATTTCTTTATTCAGAACAAGAAAGTCGAGATCCGTGGCTGTCACCCTCCTGACTATTGTACCGCGAGATGCGTCCTCGGACACATTTGCATAATACACTTGCTTACTGAACCGGGGGCGCTCGTCATTGACGTCAGTAATTTTGACCACCAGTGGGACAGACGACGTTTTGTTGCCACCGTCAGAGGCAATAAGAGTCAAGTGGTAAGTGTCGTTTGTTTCTCTGTCAAGGGAATTGTTGTAACGTGTCGTGATCACTGCTGTTGTTGTGTTGATCACAAAATTGTCTGATCCATCACCTATAAAAAGACATCATTGAGCTTGTGTGAGGCTGAAATTGCGAAATGACTTGCAATAAAAACGAATAATAAAACCCCCAAAATGAAACATACAGTAAACAGATTAACCTTGACACCAACGAAGGAATCGCCTTACTGATACTTTGTTAACCACTAAGAATGCGTAATACTGACGAATTAAACCAGAAGCAAGGACTGTTATCTGGCGAACAATTATGAGCAGGACTTTCGCTGATAGATTGTCCTATCGTCAATCACCGACAACAGCCTTCAGTTTTTTGAGACCATTGTTTATCGAATTGGTAATATTCTAGCTATTCATTACAAGCCTTACCTTGGAGAGAAAATGAAATCTCAGCATTAACTCCTTCATCTGCATCCGTAGCGCTTATGGCGATTGTCTGTGACAAAAAAAAAACACTTTGTGTAGATGTTGTAAAGGTCTCGAATTGGTGTACATGGTGTACATGTAAGAGCAAACGTCATTAAAACAGAGCGACCGTAGAGGTTTCTTACAGTATGTTAAAAGACAAACAGGGCAAGGACGATCGTCATAATTTCAGCTTTTCTGTGGTTCATTTTGCGTAACTCTCATTTTACGTATTTACTTATGGTACCATCAAACTTTAAACTTAAACTTTAATGAATTTGACACTCCCCTTACGGGGCTTTTCAGTGACAATAAATTACAATAGAAATTACAATTTTAAAATTATAAAAATTACAATGATAAACATTACAATGATAAAAATTACAATGATAAAAATTTGGATAAAATGAATTACTCCTAATTAATCTATGTTAAAAACTCCTCCATTAATTTTAATTTTAAATGAAATTTAAAAGATGAAATAGTTTTAAGGGTTTTTAAGTTCGATGTAAGGTTATTCCAAATGTTCACTGTTCTACAATGAAATGTTCTTTGACCAGAGGCAGATTTAAAAAGGGGAATATTTAAAAGCTGACAGTTCCGGGTCGCACGTTTGGTGATTTTGTTTCGGGTGGTGAACTGATCACTAAGATAACGAGGCGCGCGTCCAGTCATACATTTAAAGGCTAACACAGCGTCACGAAGGTAAAGGTGTTGTTTAATAGGAAGCCAGCGTAGACCTTTCAATGCTGGCGTGATGTGGTCGAATTTCCTCGTACCTGTGATGATGCGGGCGGCAAAGTTCTGGACCAATTGCAACTTGCAGATGTTTTTTCCGGAGCTGTTAGACCACACGGATGAGCAATAGAATAGTTTACTAAACACTAACGCAATAATTATTGTTATAAGCGTATCACGCTTAAACACATGTTTTACACGACTAATTTGAGCTAAACTAGACATACACGATGAGACTGTTTTCAAAATATGGTCGTCAAAAGTAATATTCGAGTCAAGTATAACCCCAAGGTCCTTGGCAGAAGATACAGGGACAAGTTCTTTCCCCAGTAGAGTTATTCTGAAGTCAGGGAGTTTGGAAGTGAGCTGTCTACTTCCAAAAACCATCAGTTTTGTTTTGTCTGGATTTAGAAGAAGAAGGTTATCGAAACACCAGTTGCGTATCAGTTAAAGGTCATCATTTAAGTCAATAACGGCATTGGGGCAATCCTGAAGTTTAAAAGAGATCTGTAATTTAGTATCATCGACGTAACATTCTGTTGTGCATTTTCTTGGGACGGATGGTAAGTCGTTGACGTAGACACTAAAAAGGAGCGGCCCCAGTATACTGCCTTGAGGAACACCACTAGTTAGTGGCAATGCATTTGACAGAGTTGAATGAACGCGTACCACCTGGTATCTGTGGTCTAGATAGCTTTGGAACCACGCGAGGGACGAATTTGAGATGCCAACAGAATAGAATAATTAGAATAATTTCCCACTTACAGGTAAAACAGTCTTTCCCGCCATGGAGTTCTCTGCAATTGCTGCCTCATAAGAATTTTCTTTGAATGCCGGTGGATTGTCGTTTTCGTCCAGAACTTGAATTGTAAGGTCCGCAAATGCCTGGCAATACAAATGAGAAAACATTGATTTGCCATATTATTGGTGAAGAAAACATTGAATTTAAAATTAAACATACCCTATCTCAAATAAACAAATGCGTTTCTCTTTAAAATGAACAGTTTTTTTTTTCCAAAAAAAATATGACACTCGGAACATCACCATGCGTAGTTAATGCTATTTGTACGGCAATGATTCTAAAAGAGTGACCACTTTCAACTTCTATTCGTGCAGTCATTTCTCAATCAGAAGTCAAGGACAGTTTCTAGTTTTCTAGTTGTAAGTCAGTGACTTCACTTTGAATTTAAAGTGGTCACACTTTGGCATCCTTGCGGTAAATACCATCTTTATAAAATGTCCGAGTTCTCCCAATACAAGTCTGGTAACTAGTCCAGATACTCTGCCACGGAGCTAGAGGAGACTCGCGAGAGCTTTTGCCAATAAGACAGGTTTATGTGACAAACACCCTGCATACTGCTAGGTTTAGAATGTAGATAAGTAGCATGTGCACAATGGTAGCACCGCTATGGTATCCTTTCAGTCAGCGACACAGGCATGCATATTAAAAAAAACACATCATTTGCATGTACATGATTCCTGCGATGTTTCGTTCTGGCATAAACCTCACCTTTCTACTGGATGGATGTCCGGCGTCCTCTGCCTGTATAGTGAGCGAATATTCCTTAATATTCTCCCGGTTTATGGGTCCATTCACTGTAACAACCCCTGTTTGATTATTAATCTCAAACGCGCCCCCTGTATTGCCATTTGTGATCGTGTAGGACACGCGGCCATTTTCATCCTGATCTTGGTCCGTGGCGTAAACTGTCACGACACTTGTGCTCACATTGGAATTTTCCATCACGTGCGCAAGATACGACGACTGGTTGAAGACTGGATCATTGTCGTTTACATCGTCGACAATAATTGATATAACCGTCTATAAAGAAAGATTGGGAAGGAAAATTAATTAAGACAAGGTGAAAGTAATGGTAATAGGGTAGAGACAAGGGTAAGGGTTACGGCGAAGGCCAGGGTAGGGCATTAATGCTGATGATATTACAAATTATTGGGGGTAGCTATTATTAGCATGAACTTAAACTGTCATGAGTAATGAGTCATAGTTGCCAGGGCAGTACAAAGATTTCTGTTCGCACTTTAACTTACGGTTGATAATTACTTACAGTATTAGATCTGCTTGGTTGACCGCTGTCCTTCGCTTCGATAGTCAGGTTATACAAAGATTTCACTTCAGCATCTAAAGCTTTCTTGACAAGGATGTAGCCGCTAGGAGTTATTTCAAAATTACCTAGAGTGATAAAATATACAGGGAAAACTTGTATAAATAAACTAAGATAAAAGAGGGCACGGACGTATGTCCTTCAGTTATATTCATAAAACTGCTTGGCATTTTGTTATGTGCAACGGCATGATAGTGGCGTGATTAGACTAAATTGTTTGAGTTTCTGCTGCCTTGTGCAATCCTTCTTATCGTGTGCTTCTCCAAGGCGTCGTTATTGGAAGACTGTTAAAATAAGATTCAGCGAAATCCATTTTAAGTCGTAAGATCATTTGACGTGTATTCTAGATAGGTATCGAGAGATGGAAGGCACAGATTTGAAAACAATTTGAAGATCCGTCTGTTGAAGAACTGATATAGCATTGCGACTTACCTTCACCATTTCCGTGTGTAATATTGTATACAACTTTTCCTGCGAATCCCAAATCCTTATCTACAGCTGGGACCTGAATAACGTTACTCCCAGGACGAGCTGCCTCACTAATGTGGGTAGACTGCGGTGGATTAACAAACTGTGGTGTGTTGTCATTGATGTCATTGACTATAACAGTTACCTTGAGAAAACAAAAATGAAATTAGAAATAGGTTTGCAGCAGAACTCAACCCCCAAAAAACAACTGGAAGATGAGGAGGAGGAAGAAGAAGAGGAGGAAGACGAGGAGGAAGACGAGGAGAAGGAGGAGGGGAAGGAGGAGGAGGAGGAGGAGGAGGAGGAGGAGGAGGAAGAGGAGGAGGAGGAGGAGAGCATTTCGTGACAAGCCCAAACACAGTCTGCGAAAGGAGACTACTGACGTAGTGGCTATCGTAAATATGGCCTGCGTTATATAGCAGCTATGTGAAGGTGCCTTCCCCATAATTAGAGTAACAAACTGTTTATGAAATAAGCTCTATCTATACTTCCATTATTCTTGGGAGATGCCCTACGTTTTAGTAGAAAGAAAATTGTTAAAGAGAACAATGCAGTTATTTTACCCTAACAGTGGATGATTTTCGCGTATTGATAGGCAGAGCTTGGTCCGTAGCTGTAATATCAAGGGAAAACACTCCTCTTTCTTGTGCATCTAAAGTCATCTCGGTGTTCTCACGGTCCAAAACTTTACGCACCGCTAAAACACCCTGCGAAATCATACAAAAAAAATTGTTAATCAAATCTATTGACCCATGTATCACAGAAAAAAGAAAGAAAGAATTGCAAAAAGTTGAACCCCCTCAGTTATCGCAAACAAGTTTATGTATCCACCTGAATGGCGGATATAGGAACAAGCCCTACCAATTAAGACAATTGTTAATGCGGACAGGCTTGGATAACGGTTTGTATGGAGACAAAATAGCCTGCTTTAATGACCCAGACCAATGGATGTGTAGGTTCTGAAAGGCCTGGCATCTCAAAGTTAAATTTCTTTTAATAATTCCCGTATCTGGGGGTGAATGCCCCTGGGATGTCAGTGAGACTTACCGTGGATGAATTCAGCTGGAAGTAGCCATGTTCATCGCCAGACAAGGAATATAAAATCTCGGCATTTCTGCCTTCATCTTTGTCTGTAGCATTAACATCAATAATGACACGACCTATACTTTCTGGACCTTCGTCAGTGAGCCTGATATAAGTGGAGAGGGATGCTGAAGGAGTGGGAACAAATTCCGGACGGTTGTCGTTTATATCAAGTATCTTCACATGTAAAACTGAAGAATCCTGCAATGGCGCCAACAAAAAAATAGTGTTAGCAAACCGTCAAGTTCCGAAAGTAACTAACGACCCCTTCGAAATTACGAAGGTAACTTCAGGACTTATTAAGAAGAAACAATGGGAATAACTAGGCAGAAACAACAAGCTGTACCAAACTGATACGTTTTGTAGTTTAGATAAACCCTATAAAAAGGCAACATTATGTTATTACTCTGTTCTGAAGAAACAAATTATTTTTTCTATGTTAATTAAAAATATATATATTTTAATTATCACAACGGATGGCCTACTTTACAACTGAAACCGGTACATGCAGCGCGAGGAATTTTCTATCATGTTATTTGCGTTTCTAATTTAAATTTCACTTTACTTTTTCTTTGAGTGCATTGACTATAATATGACCCGGCGTACCCATAACACTGGATCCCCTGCATCAGTGACATTTATTGTAAGGTTGTAGTTTGAATACAGTTCTCTGTCCAATCCTGTGGGAGATATCGTCAGTACTCCTGTGTTACTGTTCAAGATGAATTCCCCATTGTGACCTGACGAGATTGCATAGGTTAATTTCTTGTTGTTGCCTTCGTCTTGATCAGATGCTTGAATAGTGTAAACAACTGTTCCCCCTCCTTCACCCTGTAAGAAAAAAATAAAAAAGGAATGGAAATTAAATCCTGCGTGTTAGAGTACCTAAGTAACGTTACTCATCGATACGCTTATCTCGCGTTTGTTCAGCTTAAATTCACCACAATTATCGCTTTTCCTTTCCTTTCTTCCTGCATGTCTACCGTAGGCTATCCTAACAATTGGCCAGTACCATCTGCCAATACCCACCTACATGATCTCGAGGAAGAGAAAAGTACTGTATTTAGAACTAGTTTGTTGGTAGAATCAACATTGATTGTTTTAAAAGCTGCGTTAGGTTAACCGGCGAATTGGACTCATACGGACTCATGCATACGTCGACTCTGAAGTACAAACATGTTGTGAAGTAAGTTAAATTCTGCTCATCGGAATAGAATTAAGTTGGGCGGCAAAATGAGAGACCAAAATATGAGGGTGCGTTTCAACATCAAGCATCTTGGGTCCAAAAAATGGAATATTAACTGCTGGGTTAATTTTGCCGTCAACCAACAAATTTGTTGTCATAATATTCGCTGAGAAGGTAAAATTATTATTTACAAGGCTAAAAAGTTATAAAATTTTAAAAAGAAACCGAACGTTTTCGACTTGTTGTCATCATCAGGGTTAAAAGCCGTCCGTGATTTACAACGATGTAAATCACGGACGGCTTTTAACCCTGATGATGACAACAAGTCGAAAACGTTCGGTTTCTTTTTAAAATTTTATAACTTTTTAGCCTTGTAAATAATAATTTCAACAAATTTGTGTATCGACATATTGCATATGTTTGCAGTATCGTCATCGTCTGTGGCCAGATTATTTCCTCTTAACATTTCTTAAAAATTTATTCGCGCGTTTACCAACTCACCTCGCTAACATTTGCTGTGAGGTAAGCACCACCAGAGATCACAGGTGGATTGTCGTTCATATCAAGCACTGTAACAGCCAGAATTGTCGTGGTGTTTCTAGGCGGGTTTCCATGATCGTACGCCATTATCTGATACAGAGTAGAAAGTAAACTCATTGTTGTTCTGCGTTAGAAATCTTCATGCAGGTCAAGATAAATGTGATGGAGGGTCTAATCACCCTTATGAGGCGTAAATCAGGGTAAAGACCTTTTTAACACTGGCCCAATTTAAGCATAAAAAATCGAAAATTGATTCCCCTTTAACGCCCAGAACCCGAAAAATGACACCATGTTCAAAAGAAAAACTTCAACGTATAATTTCTGAACAGATGTAAATATTACCGAGACCACTTTACCAAAAAGGGGCAAAGGGGTTTCCCCTCCTTCCTGTCGGGTGTTTTTCGAGAACGGGAAGAGTAACAAGAGACGTTTGTTTTATTTTCTTTCCTAACGCCATTATCACACGGAAATGTGACGGTGCAGGCAAGTGATAATTGGTATCTTACCTTAAGTGAATAAGATGACAGTGTTTCCCGGTCAAGTTTCTTTCTTGTTGTCACCACTCCACTGTCGTTAATAGCAAAAACATTTCCGGTATTTCCATCCGTTATGTTAAAGGAAATCTAAACAATAACATAGAATGTGTCATTGAATATCAGTATATGATATTACAAAGGGAAGCAGTGTGAAAGTAACGTACTTTGCCCAACACAACGCAGTGACTCCAGCCACGGCTCGAACTCGGACGTTCGATCAGCGCATTGACTCACGAGTCTAGCGAGGCCACCGCGCCTTTCACAGGTCATTGAATACTGATGAATGACTTCACAGATGTGTACAGCATGATACAACTGCTTTGCTATTTCGTAAATACGCCTTACAGCTCTTAATTACAGAATTCCCGCCCTTAAAAGAGACGCCGTCACGTGTAGTGCGTCGTAGTTTTCCTGCTGTTAAGTGTACAAGAAACTTAAGAAACGTGTAACTATAGTAACTTGTACACGTAAACTTCACGTATCTGTTCCTATATGCCACGACCTTTATAAAGCAACCGGAAAACATCCAACAACAGAAATTAAAGTAATTAACCTTGCTTGTTAAGTTACCCAAATGTTCTTTTTTTCGTGCTGCCAACTTCAAAATTTGCTTTTTCCACAACAATCGTTATATGGTGCATTTTGCTATCGATCGGATCGGTCAAATAATTGTCAGCCTTTATTACCTTCGCGTTGTCTCCGCTGTCCAGATCAGATGCTGATACCTGAAAATGCGGAAAACAACTTAGTTGCTGCTTGCTGGTTAAGACGTTCTCTAAAATTAACGTTGTCCTTGCAAGAACATGAACCCTCCGACGTACAAGGGGAGGCCGGGGATATATATTTTTTCAGCAATAATTAATTATCAAGTAATGCTTCTACAATATTGTAGAACTTTCAGTAGCTGTTCACTCATCCACCAGGAACTTCTTAATGAGACAGCTGATTACTGATAACTGTTGGGTCGGCGTTGCCACGAGAAGTACAATTTGACATGTAGGTTCGCAATATTGGTTTATTTTGGTATCGAATAATTTTGAATCTATCGGTAATTTGGTAAAGCCAAACGTGCTTAGAGACTCAAGAAACACGGCATATATTAGATCCGGTTTCCAATATCGTAGGACGAAGCGAGTAGAGGTTATGTATTTGTACTCTCCCTGGACGAACGGACGGACGGACGGACGGACGGACGGACGGACGGGTGGGATGGAAGGATGGTTGTGATGGTATGGGACAGGACGGGACGGAAAGACATGGATGGATGGACGGAAAAATGGATGAATGGATTTTCGACAAGTTTCTATTTTCCTAAGAGAGGTTTTCTCAGCAAATCTCTACATGCCTAACACATAGTGAAAATTAACAGACCTGATAGACAAAAACTATGTCTGTTTGGTTCTCCATGATGTCCACAGCATATGGTGTATTCAGGAAAACTGGATTGTTGTCGTTCACGTCGTTCAGTGAAACTCGGATTGTAGTCACGTAATTCTTGTTTTCCTCATAAAATCTTCCTCCATCGTTTGCGAGCATAAAAAACACAAACTCAGTATTTTTCTCGTAATCTAGCACTTTGGTTGTTTTGATAGTGCCATTTGTGGTCTCCACTGTGAAGCTGTAGGAAAGATAAAAAAGAAAAAAAAAAGAAACAGTTTTAGTAAGTTTTGTTCTCAATGAATTGAAAGGGCTAATGTCATACTTGATTGACAATCACTGGGCTTCGATCAACCAGTGTGTTTTGTGCATATATTAACACTGCATGAAATGACATGTATACGAGGGTATAATGAATCCGTATACGTAATGTGTACGGAAAGGTATACTGGTGTGTACTGAAGTTCGGGTATACGGTCTGTATAATGAACAGTATCCCTCTATTTCCTTATACTAATGTATACTGTTGTGTGTAGATTACCGTACACCGAGTGTAAGGACACCTTATATATGTTTTGACAAAGTTACTCCAATTGCTGGTAATTATATGCGACATCGCGAATTTACGCATCTAAATAACAGTAATTAGTAGAATTCTACTAGTACACTAATGCAAATGCTGTAATGTGATTGGCTGAGCTATTGAACACTATCAGCCATTAGTGTGCAGTTGCCGAAGGTCGTCCACAAAAATGCGACGTTTTTATCGTTTTTCCGAAGTTTTGGAAGGAAGTTTAGATGTAAATGGATAAAAAATTCCCGAGAAGACTAAAAGAAGGACATTAGCGGTTTCTTGACTTTAAAAGCTTGAAATTATTGAAAAACGGGTGCACGCGCGTAAACAACTGCAAATTTACCAAGGACAATTCAATGCGTGCGATTTTGTTAAAGCGTTTAATACTTCGATAATGCGTAGAAAAATAATTAGAAACCATTATTTGCGTTTATTTCAGTTAGAATTCTACTAAAACAATTAGATTATTCGCTCTCAATTTCTATGAGGTGATAGTTGATTCGGCCTGCGGCCTCATCAACTATCACCTCATAGAAATCTCGAGCTCATAATTTAATTGTTAAATAGAAGGCCCTCTTTACGACAGTGTTCCTTGTTCCATAAAGACGCGTGAACTGGCAGAGAACACGTTAAGACTTACAGCACGAAAATGGAGATTTACGGAAAATTAAAGGTGGCTTAAATCTCCTTAAAGTTGGTCATCCAGCTTTACGCGATCAATTAAAGGTTGTTAAAGGTCGTTAAACCTGACATTTACGCTACCGTGCGTAAACCTGGCGTAAAAGTGGCTTAAATGTTTCAATCTCTTTAAGCAAGCTTTAAACATGAGTGTAAAGCTGGTTCAGCTTTAAAAAATGTAAAGGTAGCGTAAAGCTGATTAAATTCCAAATTTACGCCAGCTTTACACCACAGTAAAGTTATCATGGTTTTCATGCTGTGACTGGAAGCAGAATCATTGGACTTTGGATATTCATGATTCGTGTCTTGTTTTACCTCAATGATTCATGATTCATTTATAAATTTCATTCGATATTCATGATTTATTTTTCATTGTTTCCATCCAGTTTTCAAATAACTTATTTCCAGTTTCTGTTGTTTTCCGCTTATACGGTGGTTGCACATTCTCTAGTGTTTGTACCGGTTCCCCACTCACTGGCAAAGTGGAATAATGCCGGAAACCGATATTTTCTGATTTCTGTCGTCAAATTATTTCTAAAATATTCACTGTGTGTAACATACGTTATCACACGGGATATAGATGTGAAGCCAACGGGGTGTATTTGCGTTTTTTGGTGGTTTCCTGTAGGGGGGTCTGGGGACATGCTACCCCAGAAAATTTTAGTAGCTTACATTCTATATTCACACACCTCCAATATCGATGGAAGCATTCAGTCGTGATTCATGATTCTTTTAGCCATCTCTCGTTATTCATGATTCCCAAGTTTTAAACACGAAGATTCATGATTCCTACCAGAAGTCCATAACTAGTTATGGACTTCTGTTCCTACCAATTTTACAGCTATGATTCATGATTCCGCTTCACCCCCGACTGCGACTCTGTACGGGATATTACATTTGCGTAAACGGCGACGTAGATAAAGATACCACCTCCTATTTAGACAAATACCTACAAAGACGTGAAATTTAGATGTCTCGTGGGTATGTGAGAGTTACTTTGACTTGCTTCTCCGTGATCTCTTTACGCGTCTTTAATTTTCTTTACGAATCTTTACGCACTGTTGTCCGCACTGGTACTGACCGCTTTCAGCGGTGTTGCTTTTAAAAGTATCAAACATGCACTCATACATGAAGCACTTTACCGAAATCCTTTGTTCTACCGATTTACCGCCATTTTCGAAAGGTGCGAAGATTCGTTGGTGATTTTGTAACGTTTAAATCTGAATTCGCGAAATGTTACTTCGTTCTGTTAGTTTTTGACGCAGAACGTCTGTATATTATGTTTTTCGGAAACGGTAAGAAGTGTAATTTGATTAAATATCGACGAAGGAAACCCGATCGAGCAGTAAATCATCCATCGAGGGTGCCTGTGTTGTTCTGAAAACAGTGTGAAACTTGCCAACTGCTTCGTGCTCAAGCATCGATCTACATTCTCAGTCACCAGGCGATGGAAAGTGTTCTTTCAAGTAACAAATATCATCTCTAAGGATTTTGGACAACTTATCTGATATTGCTGAAAACTCTCTACATGTACAGGTAAGCTGAAGTCTTTCGTAGTTTACGTATTTACATGAAGATTCATGTCGTTTGTCTACATTTTGCTCGTTGGATTTTGCAGGATATTGATAGCTACATGCAAAAACCATTCTAGATTTTAGACCAGCAAATACCATATGCAAGTAAAACTCCTCCCATAACTATTACTGTAAGGACTGCATTCATGCATATACAGTCCCAGTCCTTATGAAATCTTGTGATGAAAATACATGTATAATTTGTAAATGAGGGATGAGGAGCATATTATTTTACAGTCTGCTTTTTACACTGACTACTCACTAGGGCACCCTTAGATGTACAAATAAAGGATGGTCTGGTTGCCAACTTAAGCCCTGGTCAAATGATAGTCAATAGTTCATGATATTTGAAACTTGTCTTGTGCTCACATTTGACTACAAAATATGCATTTATTCACTTTGAGCTTGTTTAAATTCTCCATGAAACAGCCATGATTGGTGCATTTTGATTTTCGGTGTTCTGGCGTAGTGTTGTTCCCTTGGCGTTCTACTGTTGTATAGTACGTCTCCTGTTGGTGTGTTTTTTATTGTGGGCATCCATGCACACATGTACATGTAGTCTCCTTCACAGCTGTTGTTTGGGCTCGTCACGCAACGCTTTCTCCCCCACCAACGGCTGCTTAAACCATAACCACATTCCTGGCTCTGATTTCAATTTAACACACCTACATGTAACCTGAACTTTCATCTTACAAGTAGTTTAGTACAGCTGTATAGAGTGATTTTCAGTTGGATTGTTTATGGCAGCGCACCACTTGTAGTGCTTTGAGTTAAAAGGTGTAGCTTCAATTGAACTTGTTGAAAGTAAAATTGTTCTTAAAACCAAGTAAACATGATGAATACATCTTGGAATGAAAGTGAAGGTATTTCGATCTCTTGCAGTGCCACCTCATTTTAAGGTTACAGTACAATGCATAAGTGTCAGCATTGATAATACATCTTTTGTGACAGATGAAATATTCAACATATTGTGAGTGTGGGACAAAGAAAAAAATCTGAGTCCTTGACAGGAATCGAACCAATGACCTCCCAAACACCAGGCGAGCGCTGTATCCACTAAGGTATGAGAACTCATGGTGAGCAAGGTCATTTACTAGAAACGTTCATACTGTATGTGACACGCATCCTGCATACTGCTAGGATCCAGAGTGTCAATAGCATCCTATATGATGATAAAGAAAGATGGTATATTTTAACCTTGGTAATGAAATGTGAAAGATGAAATACTTGGCATGTTGTGAGCAGTGGAAAGAGAAAAAAATCTGAGGTCGCGACGGGAATCAAACTCATGACCCCTCCCACGCTTGCAACATGTTGAATATTTCATCTTTCATATTTCATTACCAATCTTAAAATGGCAACCATCTTTTTTTATTTATCCTCATACAGGGCGCTATCGACACTGCCGATTCTAGCAGTAATTGCAGGATGGGTGTAATATTCATGTATGAACCTACAGTATTACAGTAAATGGCCTTGCTCACCATGCATTCTTGTAGCTCAGTGGGTAGAGCACCCACCCAGCGTTTGGGAGGTCATGGGTTTGATTCCTGTTGGGGACTCAGATTTCTTTCTTTGTCCCACGCTCGCGACATGTTGAATATTTTGTCTTTCACATTTCATTACCGAGCTTAAAATGTAATATCTTTCTTATTTATCAATATACACTTCTTTGCCATCCATACATATAATTATATGTGACGATTATTTTCCAATTAAATCTGCAGTTCTCACAAAAGCTGAGTGGAGTTTAACGAGAGCAAACTATAAAGGTAAGTGAAAATTATGCTGAAAGCAAGATTGGTTAATAAAATATTTCTTAAATATATAACTTGAAAATTGAAAAAAGCTGTAGATGGTTTACCTGGTCCAATACTTAAAAAAAATGAATGAGAAGAGCAATAATGCATTTTGGTTGATTGATTCTAGTTGCACACATGACTGTATTGGCCCTCTCAGCTGTCTTAGTCATGTAATGATTTTTATTGACTGTCTGGCTTTCAATAAGAATTTTAGTAGGTGGCTGCCCTTGTGCACCACCCATGAGAGGGCAATATAAGAAGTTGAAAATACCTCACCTTTATAGGGAGCTGCACTCCATGACAGAATACCTGTCAGAGCTCTTGCAGGTACAGGGTCTTATTGAAAGCCCTGCCAACTTTGCTGGAGAGGAAGGTTATTCCTTTCCAGTCTCCACACCTTTTGGGGCAATACTTGAGGCACATTGCCTCAGCCTGTATATTTAGTTCAGCACTTATTTCAGTGCTCTTTCACTTTATTTTTTCTTACAGTAAATTGTTTTTCTTTCTTTCTTTCTTATGTGATAGGTGCTACATGCTGATGAAAGTTTTCAAAACGTTTACCAACACTATCAGGGATCTCCAGCAATAACAAGGAAAATATTTTTTATAGTCCTTTTGAGATTTTGTTTTTAAGATGGTTCACAACAGTAAATTGTGGAACTCTTTATTTATAAAACGTTAAAATAAATGGCAGAGGTGAACACAATAAAATTAAGTGTCTGTTTATGAAAAGGAAGATCTATTTGTTTACAAATTAACATTAGAGGGAACTCCAGTTTAATTTTAAAACTGAAGTCAATTTTTGTTTCAAGTCAAAATAATAGGTTATGTGAAGTTGGTGCACAAATATTTTTATGCTTGAAACGTTTTCTGTACCCACAAACCCTAGCATAAAGAACCAGAAAACAAATTTAATTGTGGCATAAAAATCATTATCCATGAAATATGCAGAATCAGTACATTTTCATTCCACATGTCATTATACAAACTGTATCCTGGCATGTAAACTGACATAGAAGGAATCCTGCCACGACCGTAAACATCCGTATACATAAACTGCAGTGTATCTCCTGTTTCAGACTGTATACGTTACGTATACTGAAATGTGAACTGACATAGAAGGAATCCTGCCACGACTGTAAAAATCCGTATACATGACCTGCAGTATATCTCCTGTTTCAGACAGTATACATTATGTATACTGACGTGAATACTGACATATAAGGAATTCTGCCACAAGTGTATAAGATCCTGGTACAAAAGTTGGCCAACCCTGAAATATACTGATCATTATACGAACCTTATACATTCTGCCACATCCTTATATTCGCCTTATATGAATAGATATACTGACTGTGTACGACTTGAGGAAGGGTCCTTATACAGGCCATTTCATGCAGTGTAAGCAACCACGTCGAAGACAGCACCCATTAATTAATTAGTCACAGTATTTACAATGCCTCACTTAAGTCGTTGTTATTGTTTTTTTTCTATTACGTGATTGACATAAGTTCATTTTGCTTGCCTTGAAGCTCCACTGCCATATAGCTCGTATTTGATTTCTCCATAAGAACCAAGATCGGCATCTGTAGCCTAAAGAATTGAGGAAACAAAAAATACTTCTTTTACTCTTAGAAAGCTTGTTGTAAATGAACATTAACATACGTCCAGTAGACAAATCGACTATCAGCGCCTCGCTACTTAAATGGCTCTGTGTGTCTCTAAATATGTATTAATCGGCTAATTGAGAAACAGTAAAGGCAAATAACGAGCTTGAATCATCGCCCTTTAAGAAATACATACCGTTACTGTTGCGATGGCAAAATCAACAGGAATTTCCTCATCGAAGGTAAAGTTGTATGAACTCTTATTAAACATTGGCTCGTTATCGTTCACATTAATCAGTTCAACTTCTACAAGGGCGAATCCAGACAGCTTCTCGCTAGTTTCAGTTTCATTGGCTAATACCTAAGAATAATGAGTTCGGAGGCAGTGTTAGTAAAAGAGTAATCACAAAACAAAGTAAAATTTAGGGACTGGTGGTCCATCTCATCTACAGATCCATCGACTTTGCAAAGTGATGACTGAAAACAGAGATTTGAGGTGAGCGATTTTTGAGCGTTTTTCATCGCTAAATGGTGCTTTTATTTGGGGAACACTAGGTTTGAAAAAAAAAGAGTTAGTTATCAATGCGCGTGGGTAACTAGTGCCAGTTCCACACTGCGCGTTAGAATTTAAAATCCCTAAAACCTGGATAAACAAAGAAAAGTTCCCATTTTGTTTTAAGAATCATAGAAATATTGCCTTCTTTATAATCCAGCTTAGACAACTAACACTAAAGAAGGTGGTAAATACGAGTATTTATTACGGCACAACTGTTGTTTTAAAAACAATGATCACAGCGTTTTAGCTCAGCATAATAGAAGCAAATATTACCTTGAAAGAAAAATTAAATTGTCTTTGTTCATAATCCAAGCTGGCATTTACTTTCAAAAGGCCAGATGATGGGTCAATTGTGAAGTATCTGCTGTCTTCTCCGGATAAAGAATATTGAAACCGGCGATTTTGAGGCTGAAGGAGAAAACAAATTGGTATGAATACCAAATAAACGTAAATTATAGTGAACTTCATGAGAACACTGTAAAGTAGATAACGATACAAACTGAATGGTGTTAAAATAAACAGTCCCTCCTTTTGTTTTGAGTTCATCCAGCGTTGTCAACAAGAAATAATGTTCCTCTTTTTATTTCTTCTTAATTTTTGTATCTGCTGGTACTGCAGCCCAAGCAACACCAGTGTTAATACGAATTGCTGCAGACGTATGACTGTTGTGATTGGTTTTCCAAATGCTTCACTGTTAGGTGTGTCCTTCTATCAAAATTTTTATGGCTATTTTTATTAAAGAAATGAATAACGCATCCGAGTGCATTGTTGAGTTATATAAACACGCCGTAATTTTTAAGAACACAAGAGAAATGCAAGATAAGCACGAGGTGCAGCCGAGCAGCACTTCTCGAGTAGACCGCGTGGTTTATGGAACTATAATGGAATCGAACTGACCAATCACAGCGTACGCAATTACTTGAACATTTTACAAATATTTTAAAATAAGAAGCTTAAAAGTTCCTTGTTTAACGATACAGTTTAACATTCTGCCTATTTATTGATTGATCCGAGTGATCAGTGATAATCAGCCATTTGATTGATCTCATTCCGGAATAAGAATTAACAGAATAACTTTAACTCCGAATGTCCGTTCAACTGAGTCGCTTTTCCGATTTCGGAATACATGGAATATATTTCAAGTATTCTGCTCTGGGGAGCAAAATACTCGGAATAATCCAGAATAATGACGTCACTTCGTCCTCGCCTTGCGGCCTTTTTCAAAACAACAAACAAAATGGCTACCGCCGGCGACCGTCAAACTTACGAAGAAAACGAGTTGTCACTCAGAAAAGGACAAAGAAACCATTCTCCTCATTTTCTTGCACCAAGAAATGAAAGAGATGTTTCAATACGTCAATTACAAGAAGAAACAAGTCTGGGAATTGATTGCTTCTTGGTGTTCTATCGCCGGAATTATTCCAGAAACGGAATAATCGTTTTATTGACGTACAGACGGAATGGCTATTCTGGAATAATCATCAGGATATCGTCATCAGAAACTGTAAATCATTTTGCTTATTTACAACAAACGCATACTTACATAAATATCTTTATCTTGAACATTAAACTGATCAGTTACAATGTAACCAGGTAGTGCCAGGTCCTCTCTGATCTTGAAGTGATAGCTGTTTTTCAGAAACTGGGGCGAGTTGTCATTAGTGTCCAGGACTGTTATTAACACCACGGCAGTAGAGTTAGAAGATGGATCAACTACTTCTGACGCCTACAAAATAAGTTAAACATTCAAGTGGCGTTACAAAAAAAAATCGACATGCTTGCGTATAAGCAATTAGTTATATACAAATTTATGTAATAGAACATTGAATGCCGTGCTATCATGTCATATACACATTTCATTTCTTTGCAAAGGAATCACTCATATTTTGTTGCCAGCCATGAAATTGCATGATTAGCGGTAAATCTGAATGTCAGAATCCTACCAATTATAATGCCTGCTTTCCAACAGACACCGAGCATTTTCGTGTGAGTCACGAGCTCTAACGAAACCTTTGATTTGTTGTATTAAATACAAAGAAAAATGTCAAGAAAATTACCCGGACAGTGATGCTAAAAAAGTCTGTTTTCTCGGCGTCTATCGTTCCATTCACGGTAATGTTTCCAGAATTTTTGTCAATAGCGAACAGTCGTTCATCATTACCTGATCAAAAAAGGAGGAGAAGAAGAAAGCTTTCAAGTATGAAATAACAAACACACACATTTCTAAAACGTGAAAGAGCGAAAGAACGAACGAACGAACGAACGAACGAACGAACGAGTGAACGACTACAAGACGTTAACTTTGTCTTTTATTATAAAGCCAAGCAAGTACAACTATCATTTGCGACCTGTCTTTAATGGAAAACACATCTTAACCTTTACCTTATAGTAAGTAAATCATAATCGTCCCCTGCATGACAACGCATAAGAACCGACCAATTTCACATTATTGAGGCATTTGAAACGGTTAAACGTCAAGCTTGCCTTCGTGGCCAAAGTGACCTACTCCACCTGGCTTATCCCAGTTTTAGTATGATTATTATAATAAGATGAAAGGACTTGTAGTATTGCTACGACAACATTTACAACATGAGTTTTCCGACTCTTACTTGGTGTAGAAGACACAATTCACCTATTACAATAGAGAACAAAAGGACAAAAGAATGAGGAATACAATAAAAACAATAGATTTGCGAGGTAGTGTTCTATTGTGACGTGTCCTGTGTCTTCTACACGAAGAAGGAGCCAGTTTTCCTTTAATGAAAATTTAAAAATACACTGTCACACTGACCATCAATTATTTCGTATGAAACTGCATTGCCAACACCAGCATCTCCGTCGACTGCTTGTACTTGTACGATCAGCGATCCCTAAAGCAAATGCAGATTTACACTTAGGGTTAAAGAAAGTGTGCCACGGATTTCGGCCAAATTTCAACATAAGAAAATGGCCACCAAACTGAGTGAATTATAACAATAACCGCTTACAATCGTAAAGGAACATTTCAATAACGAAGCAAATATAAAGGAAGGTACTGTGCACAAAAATTGAAGAAGAACGAAATGGATTGTGATATTGTGTTTCTGAAAAACTGTTATGATGAACAGTCTCCAAAGTTTATCTCTTTTGTTTTATAACGCCCGAAAGACATATAAATTTGGTTGTATTGAGGCTATGGTTTTGTCATCTTTATCCATAGAAGTAATTTCTTCGCTTAAAAAATTATGTTTCAGAGTGAGTATTTGGCAAAACGTAATAAAAAATGACCAGCCGTGAAACAAAGAAGAAATCGTGTGAACCGCTATACAAGTACACCATTGGGACTGCCATTCAGTGCCAGTTGCTGCACGGGTCTATAAGCGGAGGCAGCAGAAAATAAAAAGGTAACAAAACCTAGAGTATTTGACTTAATACTCCCGTACCTTTGCTTTGTTTTCTGGAATCTTTTCGAGATAAATAGGTCTCAAGAACTTTGGTGGATTGTCGCTGACATCAGTAACATCCACAATGACTGTTGTTTCTGATTCCCGAGGAGGATCGCCACCGTCCTGTTAGAGATTGAAGTGAATTAAATGATTACTTTATTCGTCAATGTCGTGCCACATGGAGAATTAGTGTAGAAAATCGTACGAAAAAAATGCTCGTGCAATTTTGAGAACTTTTTCACATCATTCGAACCTATTAATCAAGTATTGTATGAGATGGTCGTGTGACTTTTTATTTGTAGTATACTCAATAAACTTACGAGCATAATATTAATTATTTCCGCACTATGAATGATGACCATTTCTTCTCAGTTCTTCTTTAAGCTACTTCAGTCTTCTGTAAACTACTATCGCAAGTCTTCGGGCCAACATCGGAAAATCTTCGGAAATCTTTGAAGTCTTATTGAAGTTCGAAAATCTTCCAAAGACTTCAGGTCAATTTCTCAAATCTTGACGGTTTGGGGTTCACTTCGGAAATCTTCTGAAGACTTCGGGTCAACTTCGGAAATTTTTGGTTCTCTTGCGGTCAATAGGCTTAGCCACAAGTTGCCGATAAATTCCCAAAATGTTGCCGATAAAAGTGTGCCTAAAAATTGCTATTTTATTTTTAAAGTTGCCGAAAAGTTGCTTTTTTAAATACTTGTTTACTTGAAGTTGGTTTTATTGCGGCGTAGGTCGTGCATTGTTTCAACGCTAAATGTAATACCAACCGTAAATGTAATAAAAATTAACTCTAAATGTAATAACTTACCCCACCGTAAATGTAATACAATTTAACGCTAAATGTAATAAGCTGACCAACCGTAAATGTAATACAATGACGTTTATTACATTTAGCGGTGATACAGTGCATAGTATAAGTAGGTTTTATTTGCATTTCTCTTTTTAACAAAACTTCATTTCCTACTGGAGTCTGAATCAGTGACATTGTTCTCCGCCATCTTCAAAAACGTGTCATGTGATGCCGCTGACCTCATGGACAGGGGTAATTGTTATTGGCCAGTCCTGGAGTCCACACACTCACACATTAGTATACACCTAATTGAAGAATCGTTGACCCATGAAAAACATAAACCACGATCGATGCGACCCAAATGTTTACTGGATAATCAGCAAAAAATAATCGTCGTCTGTGACAATAAACATGATAATAAAACAGACTGCATAAATCATGCTCTTAAGGCCTTAAAAGAAAGGGAATATCATGATTATCAATGAAATATTACTAATGGCATATTACTAAGCTTACAAATGCTGTCTACCCAGAATACCATTGGGCCACCACATGGCTATTGCCTTTCCCATGATCAACGTTTCTTCACTTAGGTATAAACCAGTTGAATTTAGCTGACTTTTCTTTCGAAAGCTAAAAAATGTCGCGGAATAAGTAATAATAATAATAATAATAATAATAATAATAATAATAATTAAAAAATGCTACAAAAAAATTAAAAGTTGTCGACAATTTTAAAAGTTGCCAAAAATCTTAAAAGCTGTCGAGCACCTTGCGGCTAAGCCTAGCGGTTCTTTGGAAGATTTGGTATCAATTTCGGAAAGAAGAGTAATAGGTACTTACCCTTGCAATGACAAATAGCGTGTACCGCTGAACCCTCTCAAAATCGAGAGGTCCGTTGACTGTTATTTTGCCATCGTGGTTGCTTATTTCAAAGGTGTTCGTCTGTTGAGGAAAGGGGTTTATTTCATTTGTAACTAATGCTGTGCAAATTGAATTCGACATGTGCCGTCAAAATATTAAATATATTACAAGTAACTTTAAAACCTGTGCCAAGATAGAGGGTGCAAGGTGGATGGGGAGTCCAGATGATATTTCGTGGAAAATTTCAACCATAAAAGTTGGTTAATGAGCGTTTTGTAAATATATAGTGTAAACAAAAATAATCATTAAAAGACTCGTGTGAGATAAACATATCACATTAACTCACTTCTGTTACATCTCGGTTGTTCAACAAATATTGGATAATGCTTATAGGAAAGGTAAATTACTATCGAATTGGAGTAGATAATCGACAACGTAACAATTGAGGCAGGGAGTATAAAATAGAAAGGAAATGCTCACTACGGAAGGGAGAAGAAGCTGTACCGAGAGGATAACAATCAAAAGGACGACCGTAGGCTATCAGTAACCAATGAAAAGCCAGGGAAACAGAGCGACAACCAGTGTCGAACAAAAAAGATATATTATTGCATCAATTATAGTCAATCATGACATAGTGTTTGAAAGTGTCTTCGTGCGTACATGAAGAATGCAACAATCTAGAAATGTAGCAGAATAGAATAAAAGAAATGAAACAGAAGAGAAAGTTTGCTAACCTTCCAGGGGCTTAGAGAACCCTTCGAAGAAAACCAAATCAGGCAATTAGCACAAAGAACAAACACAAAAAAACAAAGAAGACCACCTCTGTAAAAATAGCTTATGGGAGATGTTAGTCGAGTTATACAATCACAACAAAGTAATGGCTGTCTTATGTGATGGAGACACTTACACGAAGGAGTCTTCAAATATTTAAAATGAAACAATAGCTAAAATAGAGAGGAGGGCTAGAGAGGCCGTAGATAAGCTGGAAAGCGCCAACCAACTACTCCTGGACAAGTTTAAAGAAACGTTCAGTGAGGAGTGTAGAATCGAGTAGAAGATGCCGGTAGATGCAATATCTTATAGAACGCTGGCTAGGAATTACCATTTATACCAACAATGAAGTGAAGAACTAGTGATTTAACAAAGCAGATAACAATATGGACAATAAACAGGGACAGCAATAAGGATAGGCGGCAAAGAAAGACTTGGAGCTAGAGAAAGGCGAAAATGTAACTGGCGTATTTCACGAGACATATTTTTCGCGATTTGGCCAAAAATGATGCATTAAAATCGTTAAAAGTACGTTAAAAACGTTAAAAATACGTTACAGACGTTAAAAATATGTTTTTGCGGGTCTTTTATTTAGTGATTTTTTGGAAATCATAAAAATCGCGAAAATAAGTAACAATAATTAAGGTAGCATGAAACATGGATGACACTCCAATACGGCATTAAATAAAATAGAAAGGTCTCTGCCTTATCACATAAAGAAAAGTGTGCTGGTATACACGTTACAGTATGGTAATCGATAAACAAAGATGGAAAATTTTAAGCTCTGTAGTGAAATATAAAAGATGAAATATTCAAAATGTCGCGAGCCTGGGACAAAGAAAAATTTGAGTCCCAACCCGGACGGGAATCGAACCCTTGACCTCCCAAACACCGGGCGGGCGCTCTATCCAAAGAACTACGAGAACTCATGGTGATCAAGGCCACTTACTACTACATATACGTACGTATTCCGTGCAATATTTCTAGCCTTACCTGTGTTGACGGACTGAACATGTACGATACTATTCTATTCTGCCCCTGGTCTCGGTCAATTGCACTAACTTGAATCACAGGATGACCAATGGTGTCATTCTGGAAAGAAAAAAACATGCTGCCTTTAACAGTTGTTCTATGAGCGCCGCTGGATATGAAATGGTAGATAGCCAGCTCGTGCTATGTGCCTCGTTGGTTATAATTATCTCAATATTCGACAAGCGCAGGTGGAATAAATGTTTTAGTTAAAAGAATTGCAGTATTTGAGTTATCCGGCTGTTCTCGCTGACGAGTACACCTACCACATTTGTGGTCCGTCCGTGGTATATGAGCTCAGATACCAGGGCCATTAAAAACTCAGGAATTGCTATATACCATGTCTAGTTTTTTATAAGTAGAAGTTATTTGAATAAACTTAAGTTGCACTTTGGTTGCATAGTATTTTCTTGCAGATTTATAGAACGGTGAAGAACCGAACTTGCCAGGGCATATTGAATCGCAGAAATAGGTTTAAAACTAAAACCTTTTAAAGTGGATGAAACTTACCTCAGCAATTCTAGCCAAATAGGGAGTACTTATGAATATGGGTGTGTTGTCATTAACGTCAAAAACCAGAAGAATAAAAAATCTTGACGTCTGGTGATCGAAGCAAAGTTTAATTAGTAACAGTGTCACTGAAATGCCTTTCAAAGTATATAAATGGGCGGGAAGTCTACCTTCCCTCTGTCCCTCCCTTCTCTCCTCGTTTATAGGCCCCTTTGATTGTCGAGATATCTTTTTTCCAACGTTAACAGAAGCGAATATTCTGTGGGAGGGGGACGGGTGAGGAGGGTGGGAGTCCGAAGGAGAAGGGGTGGGAGACGGGAGAAGAGAGGGCGGGAAGGAGGTTCCCAAGCTGGCGGGAACTGGGAGAAATTGAAAAAAATTCGCAACATGTCGTAATATTTTGAAATAAAAAAATGCAAATATCCAAATTAAAACTTTTTGTCAGAGTGGGATTCCTTTAATACTCTCGCTCATCAGAGCTCTTCAGTCGTTCCTTGTCAGCTCATTTCAAAGCAGTTTTTTACGCCGCTTTTAAGTACATTGTACCCTGGAATATACGAGTTCCAGTTTAAAAGCCCACCCAAAACCATGTTACGAAGTTGTATAAACCCGGCGCGTATAACCAGCAATTTACGGTTTGTTAATTCCAGGGGTTTACCTTTCGCTCTTCTATGTTACAACCAGAACATTGGTCAGCGACATACACTGTGAACTCGTATCGATCTGTCGTCTATTAAAAAACAAAATAAAAATTACAAATAAGATATGTCACAACCATACTGTGCAGCTGTATTGTTCAATTCGAATAAGAAACATTAAGAAATTCGCGGTGATGGTTCACGTTCGCCAAGCTGCGCAGAATTTAATGAGATATATAGGCTTCGATTTTAACAGATTTTTGAACAGCTAACATATTTATTTATAACGGGCAATTTTTATTAACAATTACTTTATTAAAGCACTTAAACTGTTAACAAGCGTCTTTGGCTGCGGATGACTAAGATGAAAATGAATTATAAATCGAGGCTAAACTTTTTAACTTGTTTCCGCGCGTATTTATAGCTATATCCCCATCTAAATGACTTAAAATATGACCAAATTCTCTAGTTTTGTCTATAGCTGAGAAATGTTTACTGAGAAATGTGAAAGATCAAGTCAGATCGTCTGGATCACTTTTCCATACAAAGCCGTACATATAATGTGCTTCATGGAGAGGGAGAGGTCATCAGAACAAAGTGAGTTTTCAGATAGGTACATGCATGAACGGCACAGTTATTGGTTGATATTTCTCAAAACACTGCATGAGGGGGAACAGGGTGCTTAACACCGCATTACTACAAAAAGGTCGAAAAATTCCACAATATCGTGAAAAAAAAGAAACTCTATCGCAATGTCACCTACCTAGCAGTGGTGGGATGGAGAAAAGTAAAATTAACTAAAACTAACGACCAGAAACCCGAAAATGGACGGAAATAAGTGAAAAAAACGTTTTCATGACTGTCTTTAACAAAAACGCTTGGATAAAGCATCCAATGCCACATACACCGCAATTCAAGGTAAAAATTATCGAGATACCTCGTGTGACATTGGCTAATACTGCAAATTCCAATGTTCCCCTTATTAAGACATTATTATTTCTAACCCACCTCTCTGTCAAGTTCTTTTAGAAGGGTCAGATTACCAGTATTGTCAATTTGGAGCAGATCTTGTATCGAAGAATCCAAAGAGAAGACCATGGTATCATTATCGTCATCTGTAGCTCTTATAACAGCCACGGATGAGCCTGCAAATGAAAACAGAAGGGATGTAAACGGAGTTTCACGTATTATAGAAGCTTTCTACGGTGTTTTACCTGTATATTAAAATAGATAAGCAAATAAACAAAATGAACACCACAAAACCTGCTGCCTGCACTTATTCCAGATGACGTTTCATCAAAAAGTATCTTATGTAAGTGATTGCCATCTAACAAAGGGTGCGTGTACTGATTACTTTGCAGCTGTACATGATATCATGAGCAACCAAGGAGGCATTCCTATTCAATTTATTTCATGACCTAAAACACACTATATCCGTGTGTCAGTTTTGGTGTACCGTACTCCACTCTCCACAGCATAAGCACCAAATTCTACAGGACTTGTTTTGTACTTTTTGGTATCTTTTGTCAAATGAAGATAAACTCTTCTCGTTTTGTTGATATTTTTGTTAATTTTTGCTTCTAATAAAATGATCTAAAGAAAAACTATCGAAAACTATGAAAAAACAGCCGTGTTAAATAACTAAGAAAGGGCCCCAAATAAACACCAGTAGATAATTGTTACCGACGTTTAATTAAGTAAAGATATTAAGATCAACTGGCTCATAGCTCTCGGTGTGGTTTTTGTATCATGAAGCGGCTAGGAGCAATGCTACTCCCACTGGATGGAATGCTTGTCCATCACAGGTTTTTCCTCAACATCCTGTCTGGTAGCCCCAACTATTCACCAATTTAGAGAGGCACTGTGAGAGTAAAGTGTCTTGTTATGCCCGTCTCAAGGGCTTGAGCCCGCAGGCGCGGTCTCCACGCCACTGGGCCTCCCAAGAGCATACTGTAATTCTTGACTTTGACTTTGATAAATAATAATAATAATTATAAAAACAATATATAATTATAATAAAAACCTTCCCAAAATCCTTTGCAACTGAAAAATCGTCAATGCCAAATAACTTGGTTAGTTTGAAGCCAGCAGGAGTACAACGTCGTATAGAAATAACTCTTAACAATAACCACTTCTTGTATAAGACGTAGGGCGATGACGTCATTAGTCACGTGACATTGCTCTCAAGTTCGTTTTTGTTCACTGTGACGAAGATATTTTGTTACTGAAAAAGCAGTCATTGCAGTTTGAAGCACATTGATGTGAGGCATTTCAGACTGCCCGGGTACCGAGCAAAATATAAATATTAAGGGAGCTATGTACAATTTTCTAAAAGTGGGAGTCTGGGTACAAGTGCGTATCTGGCGTTGCACTAAATGTGAGGAAACAACAAATTACATGTTGGTAGATATTTATATGTTAAGTACATTTTTATCACTTTTATTGTTATGACGTCATCGGTCACGTGACCAGAACGGACCGCATTTTTAAATTCGCTTGAAAACTTTTCTGGGATCTCCCTCTTAGGATTTTTTTAAGCGAAGTTGTAGATTTTTAAATAGTGTTTTTAAAAATGGCCATTATTACTTTTTCCTAAAAACGTACGGCAGTAAAAAATACAATTGAAAAGTTTGTTGGCTTCCTACTCAGCGACCATTTGGGGTAGGAATAAAAGAAAATTTTGCCAAAGGCAGGAGTGCATGCTCTTTATGATGGCGTTGTCAGTTTTTTCTTATTTTAATTGCCTTTCGCGAGGATGGATTTAATTTCTTTCAGACGAAAGGAGTGGGACTGGGGAGATGTTAAGTAGCTGCCCCTCCCCTCCCCCCTACTGTGAGTCTCCCCAGCGGATTCCCCGTGGTCCGTATTGCGGGCTCATGACAAGAGCATTTTCAAAATGGCGTCTAATGGCGACTAGAAAAGGGAATCTAATGGAGTGAATTTGAGATATAGAGGACAGTTTTTCCGATGTTTTTCCTTCTTGACGCGATCAAAACGAGTCCCCAAACGTAGGGTATACCTCCTTTATTTGTATTCCCGATAAAGAAGAATATGGAATGAGTAGAAACGTGCGAAAACGTGGTTAACAGAAACTTACAGGGACCTGAGGTAAGCGTTTCTCATTGTACAATGATTTTTTTTAGACTGGTTAAAGCTTATGTCTTCGACGTTTATCATGTTTATCAACTTAGCTTACTGGAATTAAAGCCGAGCTCGGCGTAAAAAAAAATAAATAGTGAGAACGAGGCGATAATATTAAATGGCAGTCATTTCGTCGAGGCATGTAACTGTTCGTTATGTTTGTAATCTGAATTTTAAGCTACTGTACTTCAAATTAATAAGAATCGCATCCTTTCATTGTTTATACGTGAGGAAATGTTCCTCAAAATATTGACCAAGTGGCCATTTCAAGCCGCAAAGAAAAATTACGTCAGGGAAATTTGAAATTACTGTAACACCTTTGATGTGATACCTTTGAAATTGGAAGAAACATTTCAGCTCAGTGTGATCTCTTTTTTTAAGTTAGACTAGAGACGACTTTCAGTCAACCTGGTAGCTAATCTAGACTTCAATTATTTAAACACTAGTGCTACTCACATTTTGGAATGCCTCATTGGGCATGTTTAATAAATGAGACCATTTATTAACTTAAAATTTGTTCTTCCCATGATGTTTTATTGTATTGGTAAACATGGATTTACGTTTCTTTTGCATTTTGTGGTCTACAGGTAATTTTTGGGACTAATAGAATGCCTAATGTTTTGACAGGATTTGCAGTATTCAGAACTGAGGATATTCTGGATTACTGTTGAGTTAAACTATGGATTATAACAAGTTCAGGTAGTTGTTGATCTCTTAGTTTTGCACATAGTTATGTGACAGTCAATTCTAGCAATTCCCATCCTTCTCTCTACACACATTCATTACCTGAGGCATTTAAGATCTGCTTTTTGACCAGACATTTGTCTACTTTATAAAAAAATCTGTTTGATATTTTTTAATGCCTGTATTTTCAGTTGTTGAATGACCTTCAGTAGCATTTTGAAGTAGCAAATATGAAAATTCGTGAGGCCTTAAACTTAAGCAAGCCAGAAAACCCTAATCCCAATACAAAGCTAACTGCAAGCAACATGATGTACCATTGGGCTAACCGGTGTACTATGTACATGTAGGCTAACCGGAATCTTATGTAGGCTAACTGGAATGGCCTGCATGGCTTGCATGTTTCATGACACATAAGTGCCATACAAGCCAGAAATACCTAACTCCAGTAATAAGCATATAACCTCAAGCTACCTCAGCTAACTATACTCAGGCTAACTGGAGTACTGCTTAGGCTAACCAGGGAGCTTTTTAGGCTAACCAATGTGCTATTTGTATATAGTGGAATGGCTCTCATGACTTGTTGGCTCACACTTTGTCAAGACCCAAGTTTTTTTTTAAACTCATATGGGAATTAGCGAAGTAGTAGCTGTAAATTTGATTTAAATAAACTCCAGCTTAGTTTTGGTTGGCAACTTGCTCTACAAGAAAACCAAACATAGATTTTTTTCTGTGATGTAATGTTTTGAAATGAACAGATTACAAAAATTTAGCTTTAGGGTCCAAAACATTTTTAAACATTTTTAAAATAATTTGACATTTTTCTGCAATAATTAATGAAAGGAGGGGTGCAAAGAAAATTGATTTCTTCCTTGCCTGACCCAGGTAGACTGGGCAAGGTGAAACCATTATAACCTTACCCAAAGTCCCATGTTTCTTTTGAAACAACTACAGCAAAAAATAAAAATCCATAAATGTCATTTGGCTATCTAGCAAGTGGAAAAAATTATTGGATCCAATAGCCCAACATAAAAGCAGCCAGTTTTTTTTTTCACACACTGAAAAAGGCCATTTAATTTTAATATACAGTCTGCATCCTGGAAAATTGCAATTTCATCAAAATAAATAGTTTTGTTAGTTTTGTTCTATTTACAGGTGACTTGAAGACTTTGCAAGGGCATTCCTGTTAGTCAAAATGAACTCAAAAATACACCTTGTGTCAATGTAATAAAATTGCAACATGATTGACTCCCACATGTTGCCAGTTTAAACCCGAATATACTTTAGTGATATTTATAGCTAGTTATATGATATAAATTCCCAGAACCCAATATGGCTCCATTCTGGGGTTCATGACAGAAATTTTTTTTTCAATAAAAACATATAACAATAATGAAATAACAGAGAATTAACATCATTAATTATTATCGCAGACCATAAATTTTAATCCAGGTTAAGTTAATGTGTCAAGTTTTTTTGCAGCACAGGCTTGGTTCCACAAGGTGTGATTCCAAAAACTATCCATACCTCCCCTGAGGATGGTTCTTTGGTTTGGACCCTCCCACCCCCTGGGATTTCCAGTGTAGCTTCATACTTTCTTTTAAAAATTTGTGTTATTGAGACCCCATCCCCCTCAGAATTTCCAATGACCATCCTTGGGGTGGGTATGGATATTTTCTGGAACCGCGCAATGTAGGCATTTGCTTATGAAAGTAAGCTGCAGATTGATCTGATTGATACACACTAAACTATTTTCACATTTACCTGTTTTCTGTGGGATATATAATTATATATTGTTTTTACCGGTTTCACTTGTAATAATAATAATAATAATAATAATAATAATAATAATAATAATAATAATAATAATAATAATAATAATAATAATAATAAATTAAAAGAGGACTTACCAACGGTGGCATTCTCATGCACTTTAATGATAATGCTCTGGTCGGGATCAAAGGATGGCTTTGTATTTTGTATTGTATTTTGTGCTAAAAAGGCAAGAAAAGGTTAGAATGATATTTAGCTAAATTAAACGCAGAACTATGCACACGAGTGCCATCTATCCCCACCGTATGGCTCTGGGGGATCAAACTTTGTTTTTGCTCTCTATTTCTAGAGAATAAACAGATATAGTTTCCATATGGTCGATGGCAGATAGTTTAGGCACTGGAAGTTGGTCTGCAACTGTGTGTTTTTGGCTCATATCTCAATATGTACCACATGTAAATCTGTCGCACAATTTAAATCTCACGTCGAATAAGTCAGGCTAGTTTTCAACCTTTATTTTTCTGATTTTTTACAAGACCGAACATCAGCCTGATTCGCCATTTTTAAAAGTAAATTTTGCAAGTGTTAAACTATAATGACACAACTCTTCAGTTGAAAGACAGCCTGATTCGTCATTTTAAAAGTAAATTTTGTGCGTGTTAAACTATACTGACAAAACTCTTCAAACAAAACACTGAGTTGAAGAGACAATGTCTGTCTGAACGTCTTTTTCCTATTATGACTACAACGGACAGGAAACGTAAATTAGATCTAGATTACAAGAAGGGAAGTTGACTGAACTTAACATCGTGCTCGAAATTTATTTTCACCGTGTTGGAAAGCGAATATCACCCCATGCTGCCATCTATACCAGGTGTTTGTATTGTAATGGAAACAAAAGAGCCTGAAATAAAACAATTATCCACTCGTGTCGATCGTCAGCCACGCGATTGAATGAATAACTTGAAAAAGCGAACACAGCCTCGTTAGTATCTCAGAGAAGTTGTTACTTTTCTAATTCATTTTCTTGCATCACGTATACTTTGATGAAACTTATCCCCCACCACGTTATCAACCGGTTATAATTCCGAGAATCGAGTTGTTATGGACTTCGCTTCGCTTCGGTAATGCCATGCTGAAAATTAAGCCTTTTCTAGAAATGAATACTGTAATTAGCAGAACACTGAAGTCACACGGTACTTGTTAAAGACTTCTTCTTCGATTATGTCTTCACTTTTATCTATTTTTGTTTTACATCGATATTGTTGTGAATTGTCTCTGCTAGCTTTGAACAAGAAAACAGGTCAAAACTTTAGATCATCATAGTTGTGTTTATTAAATTCATTCGCATGTCCCATTGTTTGGGGGTGATGCTTTCAACAAATATTCGAGAAAAACATTTGCATAATACTTTTTGCAATTTCTAGGATATCCAGTTTAAGAGATCGTGTTGCTCAAAGGTTTTCTTTTATTTTATATGAAATAACGAAATGAAAAGGAGAAGAACGATTCCTGTTTTTAAAATACTATTTTACGCACGTGCAATCGTTCGCTTGGTCCCAAACGATCCAAATAATCTCGATCGGTAATATTATAAATTGCGTTAGGGCTGTCATCGCAGTTCGCCAATAAGACTTTGACCATGTTAATGTGCTAAGGTTGGAACATTTGAACTATATGTTAATACCTCCCACAACATAACGAATAACCATTTGTTTACAATTCGCGATCGCAATTCGTGAATCTGGTGAAGGTCCACGTTAGTCGCGTTATATCTGCATTTCTACACCTCGAAAAAAATGAATAATTTTATTTAGTGTGTACCTTGAACACGTTTCTCGATCACGCAGACCACGAACACCAAAAGGATGGTAACACTCCTCGAAGGCATCATGTTCCTTTTTGGCCTCCGACGCTTACTTCTGCAACCTTCCACTGTGAGATAAATTTCGGGTCCGCATGACGTTTTCATTCACAAGACGAATCGATTAGCTACAAGAAAAATATAAAAACACAAATGTTAAAAAACGAAATATTTGCTAAATAATAACTGTTTCCCAGTTTTAGTACTCACTAAGATATCTTCGTACCTGGTTAATATTCCGCATCAGCGCTTTCGTATCGTAAAATCAGCTCATCGAAAATGTCACTACATTGCTAACGGCAACGACAGGAAGTTCTCGGCGGCCATTTGGGCATACAAAACAAACTTCCACCATCCCCAGACACGGCAACTATGGCACCTTGTTTGAATGTTATCACATTTACCTCAACGCTACGATGTTGATTGCAATTCTTCGTTTACTGCGGCAGAGCGCTTTTGATTTTTTTAATACTCGAAATTTTGTGCATTTGTCTCGAAATTTACATTTTAATCCTAAGTTCAACGTGTTTTCACTTATCTTGACCCTCGCGGGCTATTTTGTAATTATCTCGTAGAGTTGACGTCATCTCCATGCCGACCCCAATATCACAAATAATTCGCATTAGCAATTCTCTTTTTGTGTGTGTTGTGAAAATGTTAGCGCGTAATCGTCCAATAGAATACTCTGAAAGCGAACCACTTTTCATAATAAAGATACTCAAATTGGAGATTACAAAATGTTCAACAATATGAAAAAGTGAATTCTTCAGTTGTCTTATGGCTGCAATTTAATACATATTCGCGATACGACTATGATACTAAGCTTTGAAAGTGTACGAGAGATAATAGTACCTGCAAAATACCTGCAACCAAATTCTAGCGAGTTTCGCTCGTTAAACATGTCATGTTAATGAACATCGTCTTGGGTTATAAACCTCTAAATCTTCACCAAGAGCAGTTTAATAAATTACTTAAAACTCAGCTAGTTCGAAAGATGTTTTCTACTTTAAACTCACGCTCATGAATTTAGCTAAACGCTAGCCATAATCCTGACATTGCGTTAAATTCCGCAGCAAGCAAGCACCACAAATAAAAGCACGCGTTATTTCATTTTCATATTACTATACCTTTTCCAAGCGTTCCCTTCTCTGCGCCTTTCCTCTGAGAAAAATGTCTATAACTTTCTATCACGATCGCAATAAGCCATCAAACGCAAAAGCGTATGAAAGCGGCGTACCTTGTATTTGACAATCCAGTACGCGTTTTGCTGAAGAACCAGCAGTTTTATACCACAGAGTTATGAATTTTTTATTAGTGGTAATACCCATAAATATACGAGTTTAGATTCAAGGCTTAAGAACAATCATTTTCGTGGCATGACATACGTCAACGAAACAAAACAGTATCATGATCACAAAAGAACCAGTTTAGCAATTATCACTTTTTTTTCGTTTTGCTTGCTGTGTGACTATGTGGACTGTAATTTGGATATGAATATATAGCTATATACCGTATTTCTTTCGTTTGCAAAAGCTTTTGCTATGATTTACAACGTAAATGTCCTTGATGGATGTGTTAGTTTTTAAGTCGTCATAACGGGAAACATCTATTCAATCTGCTAGCGTTTAAAGACAATACCAATTAATGTGAAAAAGTATATATATGTTTACCTTAAGATTTTCAATGTCAAGCATTTCTAAATATCAGAATTAAGGAAGGCAAATTTCATGCAAAGTAGCAATGATCGATTCTTGGAAGGTTCATGTTCCAGTAACCTCACGTCGGTAGCACTGGAATCATTCGGTGTTTATCAAAATACTGAATAACTCCATTGTTTGACGACGGCAAAATAAGACGCGCAGTCGATTAAAAAACCTCCCGCTCAATAAACAAAGGCATCTAAGTAAATGCTGTTTCTCTTGTTTAATATTTGTATCATTGATAAGCAGATTTCGGTTTCCTTTATACATAACTGTATAGTCGAATCCCGATAAGGGAACCTTCAAAGGAAATCGAAAAGGTTCGAGTTATCGAGGGTAAAATTAGTAAGAAAATGACCTTGAGGGGAATCGGAAAGATTCAAATCAGTTATAACGGGAGGTTCGAGTTATCGGGCTTCAACTGCATTATGATCTAAATAGAAGTTATTATAATTATTATGACTAGAAGCCTTACAAAACTGTCTTGGCCTCATTTTAATTCCTACAGAATAATCTTTGAAGATTAGGCATGAACATAAATACAATTCCTCCCGTTAACACTAATCTATAATATATTGAAAACATTTCAAAATAAAAGACTTACAAACATGTGGAGGTGTGATTTATTTGACCAATAACGAGGTCAAAGTTATGTCTTAGGCTGTGAGTTCCTGGGTACTGATTTGTATAGATATTTGAAAACAAAAGAGAAATCTGAATTGAAGGCACAAGAGTTTATGTATCTGTTTATAAATAAATGACGCTAATCGAAAATTGGGTACAAGGTCGCTAACCGTGTTTCTTGCAGGGTGACTTCTTGCGCAAGGTAGTTTTATACATGGCGTGTGTATGCACGATATGGTTTAAATTTATCATCGATTTAAAAATTTCATATTCATAATCATAATCTGAAGCGAAGAGAAAGAAAATCAACTGGTTTGAAAAATTTTAAACCAAAAGGAAATTTAAACAAGAACATATATTTAAAGTTGAGGAAGACGTTACGCAATGCCGTTCTGTAGTACCAAAAAGCACTAGATAACCATTATTATTAAAAGCTAGCAATGGTATATTGCAATTCCTAAGTTTTGACTGGCTAACAGGCAGTGGTATATGAGCTCGTATACCATTGGCCAAAAATTTCGTAGCCGATCGATACGCGTCAACGAAAACAGCTGGGGAGGTCAAATATTGGAATTTTTTTGGACGTTTTTAATAAAACAATTATTCCACTCGCGTTTGTTGGGTATGAGACAGCCAACGAGGCGCGTAGCGCCGAGTTAACTGTCTACCATCTCATATCCAACGCGCGCTCGTGGAATAATTGTTAAACATTATTCTACATATAGATCTAGCTTACTGAGAGCTTACTGAAAATAATAATTTAAAATCACGAAGCAAACGACATCCAAATATTGACATATTGTACTCTAAGAGTGCAAAAAAATAGCTGTTTTGTCAACTCAATTAACTCGCCAACTTTTACTCATGTGGTATAATCATTGCGTCCATGAAACAAGGCAGAGGCGGAAATACATTAAGGTGGCTCGATGTAGTTTTTTTGCCCTCGGGTGGTTGTTCTGAAAATGAATATTGTCTTGAAAGCCAATCTTCGATTTTTGTCAAACTGCACCATAATGCTCACATATGACCAAAGTTTGATTTTTGCTGGTCTTATAAGAACAAATGTAACCATAGCAACGGTAATCATTTTCTTTTGTTTTTAAACAAGCCTGATTTTCTCGAAATCTAGACTAACTCTTGGTATTCATTTATCGATATGTTAAAGTATATTAGATTGACTACCTGTAGACGAAACTTTAGAAAACTCTGTAAGAACGTTTTAAAGTAAATCGAGAATGATTTTTTTCGGAACATTTTTTGGTTTCCTACAAGTGACAGTCGATATCTTTCCAAACATTAAAGCAAAAGCTATTTCCCTTTTGGTAAAAGGTCTTTGATGGTGATAAATATTTTACAACAAAGTAACTTTGTGAATGGTTGCGATTTCGAAATATTTAATTTTGAATAACTGCGCTCAAATATCTCGAGACAATGTTTTAAAAGTGCCTATTTCATATTTAATAGGATATTTCAGAAACGCTCTTACAGATTTGTTTTAGAAGTGGTCAGCAACAAGAATAGTAATAATAATAATAATAATAATAATAATAATAATAATAATAATAATAATAACATTTATAATGCGCAAATTTCATAAAATGTTCAAATGCCCATGACAAGATTAAAAACGGAATAAAAAAAGCTAAAAGCCAAAATTACAGTTAAGAGTAATTAAACTTACAATGATTTTAGAAAGCTAAAATGAAAATTATTAAAAGTAGAATATAATTTTAAAATAACTATGATAAAATGCATGGCGGAAAAGGTGAGTTTTTAGCTTAGCTTTTAAAACATTAACAGTGCTGACACTTCTTATGTCAAATGGTAGTGCATTCCAAAGTTTCGGTGCAGCACAGGTAAAAGAACGGTCACCTGTAGTGTGGCTTTTGATTTAAAACGCGGATAACTAAGTAAAAGTCTATCGCTAGAATAGACTAATATAGCAGTCGAAATTTAGAGCAGAAAGCTATTGCCAACATAGGAAGATAACACTACCAACTGAAGACAATATTCATTTTCAAAACAACCACCCTAGGGCTAAACAAACTACATCGAGCCACCTTAACACTAGCCTCCTGCAAAGACGTCAGAAACGCGCCAATCCAACATTTGCAATAAAAAGTACCTATTTAACGTACCTAGCAACGTTTCCTGTAAGATTCTCATTCTCCTGAACTTTGATTGTCAATAGCAAAAACAATGCCGTCTTAAATGTTGGAATACAGTCGAGTCCTTATTAAGCGGCCAGTTGTTATATCAAATTCCCGAAAGGATTGTACATGTCAGTATAATATTGTAAATAATACCCTTATTTAGACCCCGTCCACACTAATCGAGATAAATTTGAAAACGCATCTTTTTTCTCCGGTTTGACCAGCCGTCCACACTAAAATGGCGTCTTTGGTCACAAAAAACGGGGTTTTTGGAAAACGATCTCTTAAGTGGAGAAATTTGAAAACGCCGGCTAGGTGGTGTAGTGTGGATGACCGAAAACGGAACTTTTCGAAAACGATGACGTCAAGTCCATGGCAATGTGATCTCCCCTATCGGTTTAATTAGCAGTACAATAGCACTGCACGTGAGCTGTAAACCTTGGCACATTTCTTTCGCGGTTCTCTGAGCAACGTGAAATCATTTAACTGCATTTTTAATTCTTAGGTATTTTTTCGTTTTATTGTATATAGTCTTATTAAGTATTTTTAATCTTAGTTAGGACCTTTCTGAAAACCACTGTATAGTGAATGAAGGCTTCCAAATAAAAGATTATTATTACTGTGAAATCTCGACTTTCTTCTTTAAATATTCAACTAAGGATAGCTCTTAAATCTATGGATTATCGCGAAGTCCTTAAAAGGGAAATGGAAATTAGTAGTTTTTTTGATCGACGTTATCCTCGGCGTCGACAAAAACATTATAAATTCCCTAATTTGAATTTAGTGCGGACTCTGGTAATAATGTACGCATGCTCTGCCATTCATCTAGGGCCGATGCCGCGTTTCGTTTTCAAATTTATCCGGATTAGTGCGGTCTGTGAAAATATTGAAAACGATATGAAAACGATAGTGTGGATGGAAAACATTTGATCCGTTTTCAAATTTATCCGCATTAGTGTAGGCGGGGTGTTAGTGGCCACCTCTGTTAAGCGGCTGCGGCCACCTTTTTGCGTTCGCGATGAGACTTCGTCTATTGTTTTTACCTCCATTAAGTGCATTGTTTTAGACAAACCAGTGACAGATAGTCAAAAATAGAAATCGATGACTGATAAAACACTCAAACACACGCTCATTGTCGCAATTAAATTTTGACAAATCCGCCATCTTGGATCCGTCATTTTGAATTTCTTTTGCCATATCTTAAATAAATATGCCAGTTTATATTTTGACATAGTCATATTGATATTACAAAAACGCTATCATATCCCCAAAATAATGTTATGATGCTAAAGCTGTCAAGATTCTGGAAGAAGCTATCGTTAACTGAAATCTCATTAAAACCGACATTTTGCTGAAGGAAAAAAAGCATGGAATTTTTTGGGACAGTAGGAAAGTACACCAAAACATATTTCAGTCATGTAGACACAACAATGACATGCTTAAACGTTTCCTGATAATTTAAGAAAAGCTATCAGTAAGTTTGGTCACAAATTTAACAAGTTTGAAAACAACACGGGAGGAAAGGGGTTAAAAAGAACTCTTAATATCATAATTAAAAAAAACACACTTACGTTTGTGAGAATTCAGTTTGAAAACAGCACGGGAGGAAAAGGGCTAAAACAATCTAAAAGTTATAATGCAAAAAAAGCTGCGTTTGTGAGAATTTAGTTGGTAATTTATCGATCTTCAATCTACTGTGAATTACACCACTATACATGTACTACGTTGTGTAATGAAGAGTGTTTTAACAGTAAAAAATAAATTTCAATACTCGTTAGTTATAACTCCAGATAAACTTGGAATAAATTTTGTCAAACTTTGTCAGTAAACAGGGATAAAGGCTTCCTTCAGTTGCATTTCTTTTTATCAGGGGTGAACTCGATAGAACAAGAATGTGCTAATAATTTAGGTGAGGGATGTAAACAACAAAACATACATTAACTGAAGAATAACAATAAATTCCCTATGTATCTTTATAATTTAAATGTCTGTGACGTTTATTTATACCGCCGAGGTTAAAAGATCACACATTTAAAAATATATGCGATTCCTTTAACTGCACTCATTACTGAAACGCATAGCCGCAAAGGGAGACATTGACATTGCCTGACGCAGCTATCTTCATATGTTAAAGACACTTACCTGCCGAAGGACTTTAAAAATAGGCCGTTATCCTTTCCTTGCGAGGTAATAAAACTAAAAATCATTCGCCAGCTTCAACGTTAAACAGACACGAACGATGTTATCCTTGTCGTTTGCATATTGGCACATATATACTGGCAGGTGTCAATCTTTATGAATAAGTTAAAATACCAATTATGTTTTCCATCCGTCTGTTGTTTGAATGGAAATAGGAATTTGTCACTAATTTATCAGCATTTCCTTCAGTCGTGCCAATATTGAATTAGAATAGCTGTCTGCAAAGCTACGCTTCAACGACAAATTCTCTTTCATCTTTTCCTAATGGTGTTTGTTTTGCAATTTTTTGTCACATCGATGCAATTATTATGTAAATTAGTCGCATGCAGAAAGGAAGATTCACAGACGTCTTCACAAAATTCTTGATTAGCAACAGTTCTTCCGGGCAATAAGCGTGGTACGGAATATATTTTTCGTTTTCTAATGTAATTTTTCCAATCTCTCTATCGCCATTTCTTTTACATTTTAAACGAAAATGTTCAATATGGGCTTTCTAACAGCGAAGCGCGGGAGGTCTAAAAATAGACCTGGACCCCCGCGAGACTCGGACAACATTAGCGTCTTCTGAGAGAAATAGAGGGAATGTAGGCGAAGTTTTTGTTTCAAAAATTAAAGTGTTTCAGCTTCCTCACTTCGCTCAATATTAACAAAGCTTTATATCTTCCGCCATTCCCGTTTGTTTGTGCGAGTCGTGCTGAGTTTTGACGTCACTCGCGCGCTTCGCTATTGAAAAGTTCGTTTTGCTATTATTTACGACGCTGACAAATGATCTATCCTTTCAGCAATGACAACATGAGGGCAGATGTTTCGAAAATTTTCTCCATAGATCTCTCTCCTCCGTAGAGGCTCCTTCAAAAACAACAAAACGAAGAAAAATGAAAAATGGGAGGAGCGCGGGGGACGACGGAAAGGGCTTCCTTTCCAGTATTCCGCGCGCGTTTTCTCTTCTCCCCAGGCTCCGCGCGCTTACTTTTCGCCTCTCCCCATGGCCATCTCCCAGACCGTACGAAAAATAATCTCCTACACGTTATACAAACTCTCTGTAAATAAAGTACCTCATTTCTCATTAACCGTCAGTACGTTTCTTGATTCCTAAATAATATAAGTAATGAAAATAAGAAGTAGAAGGGCTACAGAATAGGCTTAGCCACAAGTTGCCCGGCAACTTTTCGGCAACTTTTGAGATTTTTGGCAACTTTTGCGATTTTCGGCAACTTTTGATTTTTTTTAGCATTTTTTGAATTATTTTTTTACTGTTTTCGCGACATTTATTAGCTTTTGAAAGAAAAGTCAGCTAAATAATTCAACTGGTTTATACCACTGTGTGAGTGGGTGACTCCAGGACTGTCCAATACCGATTACAAATCCCAGCTTGGTTTTGCACCGAATTTAAATTTGCAAGGACCACCGTGACGAAACAGAAGTACCGGATCCTCTAAATGTAGAAGATCTAATCAGCTATAACAAAATAGTAAACGAAGAAAAGCAAGGCTGATTGAACAGTTGGGAACTATATATATTTCCTATATATAGTTCCCAACTGTTCAATCAGCCTTGCTTTTCTTCGTTTACTATTTGGTTTTGCACGCCTATCCATGAGGCCAGCGGTATCACATGACAGATTCGTTCCCAGTCCCAACTAAATTGTTCTTCAAAGGTGATGAAAGACTCGGGGAGACTGGGGAGAAATGATGTGAAGGTTGCGGGGCAGGCTGGGAAGGGCAAAAGAAAAGATTTTCGTGCGGCCTTCCCTTGATGCAATGCGGTCTAGTCAAAACCGCCCTAGGAGCGACTGGGAACGAGTCTGATCAAGGTGGTGAAGAACACTGTCAGTGATTTAGATTCCAGCTGGAAATGAAGTTTTGTTAAAAAAAAAAATGTGAATAAAACCTACTTATGCTCTGCATGATCTAAACCGCAATAAACCAACTTCAAGTGCAAATAAGTGAAAGAAAAAATAGCAACTTTTCGGCAACTTTTTCGAAATTCAGCAACTTTTCTGCAACTTTAACAATAAAATAGCAACTTTTTAGCATCTTTTAGGCACATTTATCGGCAACTTTTTGGGAATTTATCGGCAACTTGTGGCTAAGCCTACTACAGAAACTACTTGATTGGGTGGTTTGGGGTAAAACTGGGTGTTAGTCCTGTGGGGATGGTTTATGGTTGAGCTATTTGCGCATGGTGCATCACTAACTACATAACCCCTTACTACGACTAAGAGACATTTTTTGGAAAAAAAAAATGCTTGCAGACAAATTTTTATCATTTAAAAAGCAAGAACTAACTTAATTGTTAAAATGTCACGAAATGGCTTATTCTGTTAGCGCTTATTTTGTTGCTAGCTTTTTTTACAACCGCAATGCGATACTTTCGTTTGTTACAGGATACCTTTGTGTTTTTGTCAAACACTGTAAAACGATACCTTTGTTTTTTTTTAACGCATGTAGCATGACACTTTTGTTTATCTCACTTTTGTAACATGATACTTTTGTTTTTCTTGAAAGCACCATGTCACCATTGAGTAATCGAAAAGTAATAAACGAAGTAATAAACGAATCAAATCAAAAACTATATTTTTAGGAAAGCTTTTAAAGTGTAGTACACCTGGAGTATTTGTTTTCTGTCGTAAATGTAAATTTTTATTCAACAAACAGGAACAAGAACTAATTAATTAATTAATTAATTTTAGTTATCAAACTGTCACGGAATGACATGCTCTTATTCTAGCCTGTTGTCGCTATCGATCGTAGTTAATTTAAAAGCAAAACCATATGAACATAAACGCTACTTGCCCGAGAGTCAGTGAATCGAGCAAGACACTAAAGAGACTAATTAAATGAACGAAGTCGTACGTTGCCGGCGATGGTAAGAAAACAAGAGGCCACAACACACTCTGAAGAAGATTCCTTGCCAGTTTTATGACTCTTCTTTTATGACTTTTATTATTCTTCAGATCTGCTTTGTGCAAATGCTTTATGCAATTTCTACTACGGTCAGCGAAACTAGCCCGTCCTAAACGAACGCTCGAATAACAATTTAGTGTTGGGTCTTTTGCTGCTGGCGTGTGCGTTGTAAGCAGGCGAGCGTTTTGAATCCATGGTTAATTCACAACTCACCGATTCTGCCTCCTACAAATCTAAAATCTTCGAATGAATTCGCTCGCTTACAACTGTGTCAGATTACTTCCCCTTTATAAACTGCAATTTCATTGGTTCTGATAGTACCTCAAACCTGATTGGTGTGACAAACAAACTTCACTGACTGACTGACTGACTGACTGACTGACTGACTGACTGACTGACTGACTGACTGACTGACTACACGGTCCATCGCGCCGACTAAAGAGTTATTTTTGGAAAAAATAACTCAAAAAGGAAACGAGGAAATGAAATAAATTTCATATATGAAGAAACGCGTCTTTTTGTTCTGTGCTATAACAATGAAAAACAAGCAACGGACAAGCAAACAAACAAATAATCAAATAAACAAACAAATAAAGATAACTAAGCAAACAAACAAAAAACGAATGAATAAACAAATTAACAAATAAACCATGCAAGATAATACCCTCGTAGTTTTGTAAAGCTTTCGAATTGTGTATTTCAAATAGTAAACTTTTCAATTAGTATGCAGAAAAAATTTCGCTTCACAGGAACTTTAACGGGGCTGATGAATAATTATGATAATTATCATAATTATTCATCTCTGTTCAGTGATGTCATGACAGGCATGAATTCTGACACCACATCTATTCCTTGTGACAATGCAGTGAACACACATTTTAAATGAAAATAATTTTAGTCATCTGCATTTTGTTTTGCCATCAATCAATCAATCAATCAATCAATCAATCAATCAATCAATCAATCAATCAATCAATCAATCAATCATTTTCCTTAGGAATTAGAGCAGGTAATCTTACCAAACCCTTCTGGGCTTTAAAATTACTGAGAGAACCCATTTGTCATCTATATCATCAGGTACTTCCAGTAAGGCACTACCTCTCCGAAACCTCTATTTTCATTCGCCCGCTGTAAACACTACCTCTATTGTTATTCAGGGCTAGGGGCATTGTGGTGACCTGTTATTTATTGTTTTAAGAACCAATGAAGCAACTCGTTCCGAGAGGTAGTGGGCGACCCGGTATTTCGAGTCCAGTTGTAGTAAAAAGACGAATTCAGCGAGAAAATAATGCGGGGGACTCCAAAAGATGGTCGCTAATAACATAAATATGCCGGTCAGAAAAAAGGTGTTTTAGGTAAGAAATTGTCGGTGCTCCTTTTCGAGGGCCAAAATAACATATCTCACGAAATATGACAAAGATAGATGCTAATATCCCCTAACCTTAGGCTAAACTGACGTTGCTTCAGAAACCTGTTCTAACAATAAGAAGAATTTGACAATTAAAACTTGAACTACCATTGAAATATCCTGCTTTCTTAAGAATTATTTCTTCTCAGCTTGCCTTTTTCCAAACACGTTTTTATCAGTTAACAATATATATTTCATTAAGTTCAAAACGTATTCTGATTTTTCATTGCTTTTCACTGAAAAGCTTTTTGTACCAAATCATTTTTTTACGATTAACGAAAATGTGAGTCGAAAAGCCTCACCAAAGTATTAATCGATTGCCTTGTCTAAAGAAAAAAAAAAAATGAAAGCAACATGAAACCACGTATGAAATTTGTCGGCAAGTTTGCTATCTTAAAAGATAGCACAAAATACGAAATATGCAAGTAAACCGGCGTTAGTGGCAGACACTATTTTCGCCGACCAGAGAAAATGGTTTATTACTCTATCCATTCGATATTCCTCCCATCGTAGGGCCTTTCACTTCAGTCGTACTGCATTAATCACATTTTTGCATTCCTCTCTAAACGTTGCGTTCATGTAACCAAATATGATAGGATTGGCAATGCTGCTTAGCCCAACGACATACGTAGAGAAGAAGTAAGCTTGTCTTGGAAGACGAAACTTCCCGTGGGCTGTATCAATGGATGTTATGATATACAGAGGCGTCCAGCAGACAAAGAACGCGACAATGATAGCGAACAATGTCTTCGTCATGACGATATCTTCCAAAGATAGTTTATTGTTTGGCATGGTGGCCGGTGCTTCGACGTTCTGGAGGTGTTTCGCGTGCCGTTTTACAAGGCTGTAGATCCGCAGATAACAATACGTGACTATCAGCATGGGCAATATAGTAAAGAAGACAATCCTGTATAGTGCTTGCTTCTCTCGAGCGTTCTCGATCGTGTAAAAGCAAATCATCATTCCTGGATGAAAGGCGAATTTATGTCCACGTACGAGGTAGGGTAACGGAGCACAGAGGGCGCAAATCGAGACTATGGCGATCGATATTAAGATATACTTTTTAACGAAGAGTTTCAAGTAAATCCGTGGATGACGGACTCGTACATAACGGTTGATGGCAGTTAGTGGAAACATCAACTGGGCGGTATAGGCTAAAACGACACACCAGTATCCTTGGAACTGACATGCAAACCATGATGAAATCCATCTTCCATTTACGCTGACACTGCACATAAACGGCATCACAAGAGAGGCTGTCAGCAGATCAGTTACTGCCAATGCGAGGACATAAATATTTGTCACTCGACGAAGGCGATGATTGTTGTAAACAGCCCAGCAAAGAAAAGCGTTTAACAACAACGCTGCAATGTTCAAAACAATGCAAACGGCTGTTTCAACTGCCACCGTGGACTTGCTTCGAGAAGAAAGCTGAACAACAAGGTCTTGTGTGGCAAACGCGTTTCCTGACACATTTTTCGACATTCTCGTAAACAGTGCTGGCTGTACTGTTGTCGTGGCTATAGGCGGTTAATATTTTTTAATATTTTTCGATATTGACCGCCTGGGCGGAGGACGAATGATTAATTGTTTTCAATATAAATGAGAATTGGTTAGTTTTATCAGGGATTTTAAATTTAAATGAAGGCTCGAAATAATATTTGAATGTGACCACCAACTACTCTATCTAGCTACTCTGTGTACAAAGAAAACGTTTTTGAACAAGCTAAAACAAAACCGTTTTATGTACGGAGTCCTTTTTTCCTGGATAATCGGAAGGCTTTATTCTCGAGCAGATAATTGAATTCGAAATCGCATCGGTTATTCATCGCGAATGAATTTAGAAAACGCTGTTGTTTGAAAAAATGCTAATGAAAATAGCTAAAGGAAAAAGGAAATTGCCACATTTTTTTTTTCTTAGTGCAGTCAAATTGTCTCATGTATATATTATGCGGTTATTATTGAACAGCGACATGAAACGTGATCAAACTGAAGATTGTTTATAGCAGACAGAATAGTTGCTTTGAGCTTCACATATGTAAGACAAAACAAAAGAATGATTTGGTAAAAAAAAAATGATTTTGTTAAATACCCTTTTCGTATATATTTTTTCGATATTTCCGTCTCACTGTTCTGTATTACAAAATTATCATGGAGAAATTCGCTAACTGAAGACCAACAGCTAAACCCGAAATTAGTCACACAAACGCATTAACAATTTATTTTGTTAAACAAAAGTTTTGGAATGACTGCACTTAATGTAATTAATTTTTTAAAGGTTAGTTCCGTTCGTTTGAGTTTTATTATCTGTCGAAACTCTTGCTTTCCATCTGCCTGTATATAGTATAATTTATGATCTCACAAAACATTTTGGCATGCTATTTCTCAAATGAAACATGGAAAGTTCCAGTAAGCCACTACCTCTCTGAAACCTCTATTTTCATTCGCCCGCTGTAAACACTAGCTCTATTGTTATTCAGGGATAGGGGCATTGTTATAGCCTGTTATGTATTGTTTTAGGAACCAATGAAATAACTCGTTCCGAGAGGTAGTGGGCGACCCGAAAGTTCTGGCATATAGCTATTAAACGTCGAGTAATTTTGGATCAAATTATACTTCTGACAATATAGGTAAAATAAAAATTGAAGATGGCTGAGAGCCAGCTAGCGGTATGGGAGACGCGGTAACTGATGGCCTAATAGTTAGTGCGCTGGACTCCGGATCGGGCGGTCCGGGTTCGAGCCCTGGCCGGGGGCACTGCGTTGTGTTCTTGGGCAAGACACTTTACTCTCATAGTGCCTCTCTCCACCGGCCCAGGTGCATAAATGGGTATCGGCGAATTTACTGCGGGGGTAACCCTGCTATGGATTAGCATCCCATCCAGGGGAAAGCAGAAATACTCCTAGTCGCTTCATGCTACGGAAACCGGGATAAGCTTCGGCCTGATGGACCACTAGACTCGTATGCACCTTACTACCGAACACAGTATGACAACTCGTCCCCAGGCGTTGCTCCTTCGTCGTGCGCGGTGTGCTTTGTGTTATGGGATTGATAGTGTGTGGTTCGCTTGGCGTTAGGGAGTTTAAGAAAACCACAACGGCAACGGCAACGGGAACGTCGCTAAACAAAAGGTTTAATTAGTCGACCAATGGCTGTGCACGTGCGTTTTAATTCCTGGTACATTTCTTTGCCGTCCTCTGCAAAATAACAACGTGAAATGACCGAATTCTGCATTGCCTGGCGAACGTGAACCACGACAGCTAACTTTTTAAATTTCTATTTCGAATTTATCGCTGTGTTCCAGATTTAGTTTTGGGATAGTTTTGACAGAGAGAAACAAACTAAATGACTTTCGAGTATCGCGATATTCGTAGCTAAACTATAATTCATTTTTTAATCGACGTTGTCCTCGCCGTCGCCGTCGTGGTTTCTTAAACTCCCTGTTGTGGGACTGATCGCTCCCTACCCATCTCCTCTCGCGACTTCCCGTTTTCCCGCCTTACCACCTTACGACCGGCCGTTCTGCGCCTGGGGAAGAGGCAGGCAAGCCTTATTTATTATCTCTACAGTTTGCATTGCCTGGTTGTCCTGTGCAGAAATTTAAAGTACTCAAATTTTCAGACAAGCATCGCCCATCCCCTTCATATGGGCACCCTGTGGGCAAGCTCCCCTTTCTTCTTTCTTCTCCCCCACCCTCCCCCACCCCGGAGAGTCTGCTCACAAGCTATCGCACGATCCATATGGGAGTCCCCCGGAACTTTTCTTCAATTAAAATACGAAGCAGAAACGTTTGGAAGCTTGGAGCCATGGGAGCTGAATCCACCAGAAATCTCCTTAATAAATTAAATCTAATCGATCTACTGAAGAACCTTTTCTTACCGTAGCAATAGCGAGCGCGACAACGTGAGTGTCACGCATTGCATAGCAAGGGCATGGCAGCGCTCTCCATAAAAATATGATTTCTGTTTGTATTTAGATTTCCGGCAGTAAAATACAGAAGGTCGAACATTCAATCATGTTATCAATTATTTGTTCGAGAAAGCGGGATTTCCATTGAGGTACTTGCCGTTATTTAAATAGACGTTAACTGTCATTATATCGACCATTTACGTTTGCTTAAGTCGGATTTAGTTTCTTTAAGTTTGCCGATAGTTCATATAATTCCTCAAAATTCAAGACCCATTTAGGAAGGTAAGATATCGGGCAAAAGCTTCATCGTTTATTTTCAATTACTTTGTCATTTTGGTCGAATGTGCCTGACATACGGCGAGGGAATAACTTTCCGGTCAGGTAGTCACAGAAATTCTGCCATGTAGTGTTACCCACCAGATTAAAACATTCCATAAAAAGTCAGTTTAGACGAGCACGTTGTACTTACAATTTAGAAGGACAGCATTCTCTTGATGGCATTAATTAGATCTACCAAGAAATAATTAGACCAAGATAACCAGCACAATAATCCGCTTTAAACGAATGTGCGAAGCCGAACGGGTCTGGACAGGAAGAGTTTTTGTTGAATTGCGCGTTGCCTTTTGATTGACAGATCTGAAAATAAAGTTGTTTTCACTGAGTAGGATGAATTAGGCCGAATCAATAAAGGCTGAAGTGTTGCTCACAACAGTTTTCGCCAGCGATATTTTTTCGTGTTTCTTGACTTTCAATTTATATTTCTTCCTAAAGCGCTTTTCCTGAAAATTTTTGAAGTTCCCGAACTTGGCTAGCGATGGGGGACTAGGAAGGATGGGGAGGGTCGGAAGGGAATTGAGCACGCAAAAGATGCCTTTTTATACCCAACCTGAAAGCAACCGGGCTCACCACTGGCGGGTCTCATAATTTTGAAAGCGGAGATACCATGGAGACGACTTTGGCTAATGACTCTAATTCGTCGGCACGTCAGGAGTGATTTTTGTCAAGCTTGAAGGATCAATTGTTGATATTCCCATACCTCCTTAGATGATTGTGATTTTCTCTATAAATCATCACCCGTTTCTCTTGGAGAAAATCAGTTGTTATCTTTTTGGGAATTCAAGTAGCGTCAAGTCATAGAAAATTGAAGCACAGGTATTTCTATACAGGTATTCACACCTGGAGAGTACATTTAAGTCAAGAACGCAGAACACGAATCTCATAAATCGTTTTGGTATGTCTGGTATGGATCAGAGTTCGAACGAGGAGACTTGCATGCAGCATAGCTTAATGTGCCGGCGGATGTAAATTTGTGTGCATCAGCGTATGGAATGTTAGTTTATATACCGTACATAGCATTACCGGATTTTGCTTTCAATTGGGCATCTTTTTTATCTTTGAAATTTGGAAACGGGTCGTAACATATCGATTTGTGCCCCCCCCCCCCCCCCCCCCCCCTCACTTCTTCACCCCGGTATTCCAGAATGATGTTTTCATAAATAAGAAGACCACAGACATTGACAAGAACTGTTTTCTTTCTTTGCATATAAATTTAACAAAATCATTAAATACTGAGAACTCATAAGGGGCTTGAACCATGTCACATCTAACATCAAGATTTTCCTCTAAAAACTAATATATTACTACCTACGACACGCAATGGCGCATTATTGCACGTTTCAAAGCCCGTTCTAAGCTCTCCACTGAGTTAAGGTCAACAGTTTAGACACAGAAGTTGTACCAAAGAATGCAGCGATCTGCTTTTCTTCCTGCTTTCTGACAAGTCACACGCTATAATGTGCAACCATTACGTTTTACTTTCGTTTACGAGTAAAACATAATTTAAAATGCATGTCTAAAAAGTGATCTTCTGTTGCTGTTGTTTAACCTTTTTTTTTTGTATCGTTTGCCTGTCGTTTTAAAGGGCTATTTGGCCATTTAGTTCTAATTTAAAGACCGAAACGCAAGAGGCAAAATCGCCCCAAACGTGTGACCTACACTTAAAATCCGAAGACTAACAAAAATGAGACGAAATTCAAAAGCATGGCAAGTGGAATTTTGATTTATTCTCGACGTATGCATTGTCATTAAGTCGAAATCTACTGGAAACAAGAAGGCGTTCTCTTTCAAGAGTCAATTCAAGTACACGCCCGATGTGTTTCTTAAAGCATCACGCACGTACCAACCGCTAAACAACGGTGTTAGCATTAATAAGTTACATGAGAGGATGTTCAACAGCGGGAGCGTGTTGCGCTCCCGTGAAGTGTCCACCTTGTAAAAGTCTTTGTTCTGTACAATGTGAAAATATTTTAGTATTTAACCCTTACCATCCCAAGAGTTCCCAAGATCAAAACAATACAATAGTTATTATAACCATAGTTTCCACAAAAACAAAAAACAAAACAAATACGAAGAATAAGGAAAGAATTAAAAATAACAGGAAGACGAAACGACGTCAACTAACTGGAAGGCAGCTCTGGGAGAGAAAATATTAATTAATGTTGTCCCGCAACACGTTTGCGTTACCTTCTCTAGCGAATCTGGACTAAAAACAGGCCCCTCTATCATTTCTTCAAACGGGAGCTGTTTTATTATTTTACAAGTATTCTAATTAAAAAGTACTGTATCTTTAATTTACAACGCATTGAGATGTGTCAGAAGGATCCAAACTGTTAGGCATCAGAATGTTATTCAGAGGCCATCCTCGGAACAGCTTGCGACTTGTCACACGGTCAGATACTGTCAATTATAAACCAGTCGGTCAGGTATATATACTGTTAACTCTGAGTTGATCATTACAGAAGGCAGCTATCCTGCTGCCGCAATTTTTTCCAGTGCATCGCAGGATTTCATCTGCATGCCATTAGCTCTGTCCAGTAACTGTTGGTCTCGCCAAAAACGGGCTCGAGCTCTCACTTCTTCCCCTAAAAAAAAAAAAAAAAATGGTTGGACGTCTTTACATGATCCGGAGGATGATCGATGATCATGGTGCATTCAATAAACGAATCAATTCTTGCCTATCATGTTTTGTTACCAGACATGACAGGAAGATTATCATACGACATTTTCGCGGTAGAGTGCAAAGCGCGGGCCACTCGAGACTTCCCGCGCGAACTCCTCGTTTCGCGCGAGCCTCTCAAAATTCCACGCGACTCCCGTTTCACGTTACATGGAAAGAGAAAGTTGCTGCTGATCATCAATACAACGAAAACCAAACGTGTAGTAAATCAAATTTAGATATTGACGCCTCAAAGTCGAAACATAGAAAAGCAATCGCCAAGTCGCGTCAGGTGTATGGGTTGTTTTTTTTTTCTTTTTTCTTTAATTGCAATTTTCACGCATTGTATTTACGTGAATTGTTTTGACATAGATGTGTATAAGAACAGATGCGAAGGAGTTGTCTAGCTTCAATATTGGGCATAACATTAAACGCGATACATGATCACAAATACCAAACAAAGAAAAATATTCAGTTTTGTCTACCCAAGACGAACGAAAATTAATTGTTGTGCGATAAATTCAAGATCACGGGCCAAAACCGACACAAAACGCGAAATAATTTACACAAAAGCTAAAATAATAAAAAAACTCGACCTGTCATCGGCAGATCTTATGCAAATTCTAAAGCTCTCAAATGTCATAATATTGGTTCCATGTGAAATATTTCATCGCTGATAATCGCTTATTTATAAATTAACAAAACTTGGAATTAACCGAGCTTTGGACGTGAGAAAAAAAATATTACGAAACAAAACAAGACCAGCAATCTTCCTGCGTAAGCGACCAAAAAACACAGCCACAAGATTATGGCGAAAAAAGAAAAAGAAATCCTTTGTCGGAGACAAGCAAATACAAATAATTCTTCGCAAGGGAAGCACTTTATTCTAAATACGAAGAAACCCTGATGGATTATTTAGTTCGCCAAAGACAAACTTCGAAATAATCTTTATTTATATGGACACAGGGTTTCCAACCGAGCTTGATTCAAAGTGAAATCTTTAGAACAATCGAAAGCGGCACGATATTCACAAGCAGATCTATACTCCGTTGCGATGAATGTCAAAAAAGCAAATCATTCAAATGCATGTACCGCGTTACTTTGCAAAAGTGACCTTTGCACCTTTCGCAATAATTTCGACAAACACTTAAAAAAATATGGAAATAAATTTCCGAGACTTTTATTTATATTTTAAGGGCATATATTATTTTAAATTGCAGGCACAATCGCGATAATAAATAATTCAATGAAGAAGGGTTTTAAATATATTTTTGTCACTGCCAGAACATATGAAACGCTAAAGTTTCGACTAAAACTTCATGTCAACCATTTGGCATCGACAGAAACGGGCAGGGCTGATATTGAAAGTTTTAGGCCAAAGATTTCCATATTAATTATCGCTTCGTACGAATGCTTGTCATCTGGGAAAACGACGGTATGCTAATCTCCGGACAACGTCACTACATTTCGAACAATGTTTACAAATAATCGCGCGAGACAGCCTGTGTGGTTTATGCTCAGACCACGGCGCGGTTTTCATTCATTTCCTTGATTATGCACAGGGAAAAATCCAAGATCGTTCGCACAGAGCGCTGTTAAACAGCACTGGACAGGCTCAACGCTCGTAAGACAAAGCGTGGTTGATATTCGACACGCGAATAGGATATTTTCGGCTTGTCAATCATCGACGAATAACACAACACGACGAAGCCGGCCCACAATAATCTCTGACGAAATATCCGGCTTCGTTTCGACCGACTGAGAGAGCTGTAATCTTCGACAATTTCGTCTGGAAATATGGTCGACGGTGTGGCAGTCGTCACTGATAAAGACACGGACATTGAACGAAAGGTAAAGTGTGTTTTTCTCGGCGACAACGGCATTGGCAAGACATGTCTGCTTCTACAGCTGTGCTACAGTTCAAATACACTATCTCGAAAACAAGTCGAATCCTTCACAAGCGCCTACACTGCGAACATCGATGTCAACGGGAAAATTTATCAGCTAGAGCTCTGGGACACGGAGTGCCAGGAGGGTAAAGACAGCGTGAGGCAACGGAATTATCCCGAAACCGATGTGTTTTGTGTGTGTTTTTCCATCGTCGATTTGGAATCGTTTCGAAACGCCGAAGGCCGGTGGTGTAGGGAGGTCAAGCAGCTAGCGCCCCAAACTCCCATCGTTCTTATCGGTACGAAGCTGGATCTCCGCGACGCAGAGAATGGTAAAAAGCGCGGGAAAGGTGACAGCCAGCGCCCAGCCGAGCAGGTCGCTCACAAGGAAGGCAAGAAAATGGCGCGGAAAATTGGCGCCATAAAGTACATCGAGTGCTCCGCTCTGAAGCAGCGAGGATATCTGGAAGTACTGAACGAGGCGGTGCAAGCCGCCATAACAAAGTCCACTAAGAAAGGCAAATCAAAATGTGTGCTTTTGTGAAAACTGCGAGGAAAAATACAGGAACAGTGACATGTACTAAAATGGTTGCAGCCTTCAGGGTGTACTGCAGTGATTATCTTGCTGTAAACATCAAGATATGACGGTTTGTGTGTTCTTACACAGAAATTACGGTAGAAAATCAGTTGACTGTTTGTTTGAGTGTTTGTTCGTTCGCAAAGAATTTCAACAGAAGGAAAAAAAAATGTTAAGACGAGTATTGTATATTTTGCAGTTTAAAATGTGTGATTACACATTAAGAAGTCGGTAAGGTAAATGACAATTATATTAATGGGCAGACGACGCCAGCAAATTAGTTTTACCGATAAAAGTCATACAAATGGTAAAACCAATACAGAAGAGACGCCTAAAAATATGTCATTTGCAAACAGAAGTGAAAACCAATGTCAACACAATAAAAAAGAAAAGAAAAGTAAACATGGCAAAAGATCAATGGAGTTTTGCAGGAAATAAAATGAAATAAAAATAAAACTGAAAAAATAAAAATCCGAAAAAAAAAAGAGGAATCAACACCTGTCTATAAAATGGCGATGGTTTCCGGAGTCGAGGTTTAAAAAAATAAATCTCAAAGAAAACCGAAGTTTGCAGTACAACGGTAACTATCGTTAGTCTATCGTTTATCAACGTCTATGAAATTGTCTTGAAGCGACTAAACTCGAAGAAAAACGCCATCAAAGGTGATCAGCTGACTACGTTGGAAGCAAGATTTCTCGAACCAACTGGGAAACGAAAATTGGTTGAGAAATCGTAGGTCAAATTGCAGCGTTCGACTGAGTATAGGAAATCAAAAGAAAACAGTGTTTCAAGAAATCAGAATTTCACTGCTCATGCAGGTTAATAACACTGTAGCTTTTTATGTACATATGCACATTTGAACAATGTATTTCGAACAATAAGCGCACTTTGTTTACAGCAGGTAGCTGCAGGGGCGAGTTGGAGATCCGTCTGGATAAGATACACATAACACAACCAACAATTCTACTAATGGAAGCCCCCAGTTGGGAGCCGGACAAAACGTGTTTGAATTTACCTTTATCTTGAAATTCATTACGCATTTAAAAGAGCCTTTATTTTCCGAGATAATTTTCAATAATGGGCAATAGATCAACAGCCTTGACTATTTTGCTGCACGATTCTTTAAAAGATAATTTCGAGAATGCACTGGCCAAATCTGACGATTTCCCAGGGTGTTATTTATGGCGGTTTTCTTTAGCCTCTGTTTGGGTTGTCTTTGCGTGACGATCCAAAAAACCGCTGAGACCGATAAACTCAACCAGGCGTTCCATAAATCTAGCGTCACGCGTGACTGGCTTAAAGGAAGAATGTGTACACAGCGAAACTGAGGAACCCTTTGCGATAATCTTTTGGTTCGACATTGGATTCAATCTTAGAAAATTGTATCGCTAATTTCAAGTTCCTGAAACTGAAAAAAAAAACCTACGCAATAAAGGTTGGATTTGTAGATAAATATTGATTTGCGATAAATGGTAAGAGGCAAGAAAGAAGCGAATATTACTACATGAAGCAATGGCAAGGGAGCAAATGGGTTTAAAGAATGTGAAAAAACAAACGAGCAAACGCGAAAACGCGAGGGTTACGCCTTGCAGTTTGAATCTTCTTTGCAATATTTAGAACATTTCTAGCCTGTCTGAGCAGCCCTTAAGACCTCTGAAACTCCATAATTCCTTAATTCTTTCCTGTCTAACAGGAAAGCTTACATGGCAAGCGAAAAGTATTTTTGTGAAGGAAAGCTTGGAGGCCACACACACCTCGAATACAATACACGTACATGTACATACACCATAAATCGGGCGTCTACTCTTGAAACTCGTTATTTAAATTGTAATTTGTAACAGGTCTGGCGCGGGAATGCGTCCAAAACCACATTATATACCGGGCGTAAAATACAGATTATGCACGTCTATGTAGTTTATGGGCGAAAAAAATGTGACAAGCTTAATGTAGACAACAGAATGAAGATCTTCGTGGTCTGAGATAAAATGCCTAACGGTACACAGAATCATGCAGAATTTAGAAAAGAATAATAATTGAACGAACGCAAACACGCACGCACGCACGCACGAACGAACGAACGAACGAACGCAAGCACGCACGCACGCACGTAGATACACACGCACGAACGAAACATGAAAAGTGATTGAACACGGAAAGCTCATTTCAATCGCGTACACTCAAAATGCAAATTACATTCCTTGACCATTCAAACATACCTAATTTAAATATTTTTCAGGCCTGCAAGGCAAAAATTCGATGACTTTGCTGTGATTGTACAGTAAAGTCATACATACAAGGTACAGTACATTTATACTTACTATATTGTCTTTCTCTGAAACACTGAGTTTGAAGTCGGCTAATATAATCTTCTTCTACTCTTCTCTCTAGCATTTGAATTTTATCTTTGTATTTTTCTTCAAATCCTTCCTGCATCAACAAAACCAAACAAACTGTTAATACCCTATAATCTTATTAACCTGTGGGAGGCGCCGTGTCTTAATGGTTAGTGCGCTGGACTCCGGGTCGAACGGTCAGAGTTCGAGTCCTGGCCGGGGCACTGCGTTCTGTTCTTGGGCAAGACACTTTACTCTCATGGAGCCTCTCTCCACCCAGGTGTAATAAATGAAAACTGGCGAATTTACTGCTGGGGGTAACCCTGCGATGAACTAGCATTACATCCAGGGTGGAGTAGAAATACTCCTAGTCGCTTCATGCTACGGAAACCGGGATAAGCTCCGGCGTGATGGGCCACTTGGCTTTACCTTTCCCTTAATCTCATTAATCTAGTGCGACGGCCACACTGGCAGAATATCGGAATGGCCACAAACCAAAATACCGTAAAATCCCGGTTATAAGCCCTGGGCTTATACAACTTAGTAAGGGGCTTTGGGTGGGCTTATAAACGGAGGGGATTACATCCGCGGAGGCTTACAAGCGGAAAAAAAAAGAAAACGTTTCAAAACAAGCCACGGCAGTGTTGATCAAAATACGCTGTTAAGTTAAAAAGTCATAATAAAGCAACATTTAGTCATGTTCAGTACTGACATCCAGCAGAGGGGGGCTTACAGCCGGATGTATTTTTTTGTTTCCAGGTAGATGGGCCTATATATAACCCGGGGAGCTTACAAGTGGGGGGGGGGGGGGGGGGGGGGGGGGAAGGTTATAACAGGAAGTTTACGTTTTACGAATAATCGTTTTCTCGCAAGATAACTGCTCGTTATTTATTCCAAATTTGCCGCTTCAGTGGTTCTCTCGAGACGAGATTCTTGTATCGAGAGAGCTGAAACTCGTCTATTGAGAAACGAGACAAGAGATGCTAACTTATTTTTGACATTACCGAGGTCCGTAGGGAAAAAGTCGAGGGCTGGTATTCTCGCAGTACAGTCCCGAGCAAGCTTGGCTAATAAGTCATTTATTACACACCGTTATTGAAATTGAGCTATCACTAGAAACTTTACCCAGTCCAATACTCAGAAAATATTGGAATGGGAATGAAGCACTCTGGTTGATTTTACCTGTAGTCGTCTAATATGTTCTACCTATCACATGACTAAGATGGCTACGAGGGCCAATAACAATATTATTGTTATTTTGGTACAAGGTGGTTCAAAGTTAAAAGTTTTTAAATCCTTTGATAATTATTTTTTACAATACCTGAACATAGTAGTGAATTTTTCGCCGTGCTGTTTCTCTTTGAATATAATATGAACTGCAAAACAAATTGTTCCCCATTAGACATTACTCAATGAAAAAAATAAAAAAGAATCAGCACAGGATTGAAATGGAAGAGCAATCCATTTACAGGCACAGACGAAAATGAAGATTTACGGAAAATTAAAGGTGGCTTAAATCTCCTTAAAGTTGGTCATCCGACTTTACGCCAACAATTAAAGGTGTCGTTAAACCCGACATTTACGCTACCGTGCGTAAACCTGGCATAAATGTAGCTTAAATGTTTCAATCTCTTGCTGGTTTAAAGGTAAACTTTAAAACATGTAAAGGTAGCGTACAGCTGATTAAGTTCCAAATTTACGCCAGCTTTACTTCAGCTTTACACCACAGTAAAGTTATGTTTTCATGCTGTGAGGAGATAATTATTACTTTTTTGATGGAAAGCTCAACTTTACAATTTTTGTTTTCTGTACATGTACTGCACATGTACTGTAAGTCGTCAAGTACACATTCCGGAGATTTTCTATCTGCATTTTGTAAGTTAAGGTCAGTGGATATATAAACTTTTAATCGCACAATCCCATTTCTAGCCCCGGAATGCATGGATTCCCCTCGGTAGCATCACAGGTGGACCAAGCTTGATATACATGTACTGCACTGCTATGCAACAGTCTAAAATAAGCACTTGTATGGGACAAATAATTAATAGTTGTATGGTTGTGTTCGCTTCTAGAAAACAAAAACAAAATGGACACACACACAAGTTCATGAAAATCAAATACGTTTAGACTTTTTTCTCCTTAAAATAGACACTTATAATCCCATTACTTTCATTGTCACTACCATAAAAAAAATGCCAAAATATAAAATGTCAAGTAAAGTACAGAATACCCAACATTTTATTTACCTTCCTAAAAAGAACCATTTCCCTTACATAACAACACATTGAGTAAGCAATACAATTTACTCTTTACTTATTAGAGGAGTGGTGGGTAAAGGTGTAGTGACCCAATGGTTAGCGTATTGAGTGGGCCAGGTTTGAGTACCAGCAGGGGTCACCGCTACTGTGTTCTTAAAATAACTCTCACTGAGCCCCTCTGCACCCAGGTGTACAAAAATGCCACAGACAAATTGGACTAGCATCCTGCATTCAGGGAGAAACAGAAATACTCCTGCATCTAGTTGCTATGGAAACTGGGATTGACTCCAGCCTAGTGGGCTGCTAGACCAGATGTGGCCCTTATATAATAAGTCTTAACAATCACCTATTAATGAAAGGACATTTGAGAATTGTACATGTACATCTATGGTATAAAATACTGCAATTGCCTATGGCTTATGCCTTTCACATGTTCTTTCTACTTGTTCGCCAAATAACGACAATGAATGTTTTATACTTGTTACTTACAGCATGCTGTAACACATGGTCTTGACTACCGGTATTCTTGTTAAAATATTAAACCCATGCCCGTGTACGTGCACTTACCCTGATCTAGATAAAGAATAAGGTGGATCTTGCAACATAAAGCTACTCATCAGTGACAATACAACTAACAACAAGATTGGAAGAAACTGGATCAACGAATGCAACAGTGGCTGAAAAAGAACAAAAAAAAACCTTACTTCAGTGCATCTTCTTGCGTGTACATACAGTGCTTTTAATAAGACCTGGCACCCATTAGAGCTCCAGCAGGCATTATGAGGTGAATCATCAGCTAAAATTCATGCAGCTCCCTATGAAGGCGAGGTGTTTACTTGCTTCTTACATTGCTCTCTGACAGGTGCCGCACAAGGGCAGCCACCTACATCTTATTAAAAGCACTGGCATGTATATAAACATGAACACACAACTTTATATTAAGCAGAGGCTGGACAAATTCTTGACAAGCATTATCCACTTTTCACTGTACTCTACACTGTACACTGTGCATGTTGTTGTTGTTGTTGGAAGCTCTAGCATCATCATTAATCATGAATGTAGAACTGATAATTATTGTTTTGAGGTCTTTCGACAAGTGCGCACAGGTTTTAAACATGCTTTCCAGGAATTGAAATTGCTCAGTTTTTTTTTTCTCATTCAAGACGGCAGCCAAAAATTCTGATATCATTTGATTGGGAAAGAAAGTTGCAAATTATTTTCCGTTTTTTAAAAGTTCCAAATGGAACAATCAGTATGAATCAGTATACATACATGTATGAAAATTTAAGAAAGATGTTATTGTGGTAGAGTCAAATTCAGTAACTCATCCAGCAGGCGAGTTTTCCTAAATTGCTTTGATCATCTGTACAATTTTTTTAGTCATCGTGGATGACCGGATGACTGTTAACATGGATCCCTGGTCTTCTCAAACAATAACGCATTTCCCTGAGATGTGAATAATGCAAATATTTGACCCGCAGCCAATTTTTATTGGCTTTTGTGCTCATGAATAATTAATCAGCTAAAAGCTATTTACTCACAGGTTCATTTTCTTCTTCTTCATGGAACTGCTGATGTCTGTGCCGTCTACCATGACTGTGTCTTCTGTTCACAAAAACACGACCTGTAGTGCAAGGTTCAGTAGAGTAGCAAGTCAGAACTACAGGTGTACAGCTGTACATGTACATACATCAGGGCATCTGATAGGGTGCGGAAAAAAATAACAAATTATGCGGAAATTTTCAGGAACATTATGCGGAAGAAAGTGCTGATTATGCGGAAAACACGTTGGATTATGCGGAAAATTTTCGGCTCGCTTCGCTCGCCAAAAATCATCTCTTTTCATGCAGCCGAAATCGAGCTGCCACCGAAGCCGAGAGTCTGCTCACAGGCTAATTTTAAACAAAAAAAAAGTTGTATTGGTCTTTGGGCTTTTCCAGTTATTTTCATTTGTATTTGGTATGTTATGAAATTATCTAATCAATTATGTGATGTTCAATGAAAATAACACAACCGTTATTTTGTTGGCTGAAGTTGATTTTCTTCTTATGCATAAACAATACAATTCAAGGTGCTACGTGATCTACTACAACATTGCACGTTGAACAAAATAACAATCCATTATCTACATAGAAAACTCCAGGATACTGGTTCACTCAATCCTTTGCTGATATTAGACTTTCAACAAAGTCCTTCGTCTTCATTATGGCACGTCACTCACAGGCCACTTTGCGGCCTCAAGCTCGCTTCACTTAATTCGTCGCTCATCTAGCCCGTGAGGTCAACTTGTGGCAACTGTACAGTGAAGTGGGGATCCTTCTTCTTGGTCTCTTTGATGACAAATTTATCCATATACTATAGGTAACCACTGAAGAATTTTCGGAAGACCGAACGAGCGAAAGAAGCGAACAACTGGTGTCCAGGCCCATCACGAAAAGACGCGAGGAACGCCTGGAGGTTAAAAATTGCTCACGATCGAAGTGCCGTGTTTTCGTCGCTATTTTAGGAGAAAAACTGTGTCAAAATAATCAATTTCTTCAAAGTTTATGTTTGTGAGGATGGTAAACAGCTGCTTAATCATTAATATGAAACAAATTTCTCTGTTTTATGCGGAAAATGTTCTCAAGATGCGGAAGTCAGCGAATTATGCGGTTCCGCACCACCGCATCCTGTCAGATGCCCTGATACATGTATGTGTACTACGTGAAACAGTAATTAAGATTATAATAATAAGGATAGACATTGTCTGTCACACAGGACTACGCATAATCACAATTACATACATTACAGTGCGATATACACATGGATTCAAATACATGGCACATTACACGTCAGGCCTTTTCACCTCACCACGAGCAATATTAATCAAAGGATGCTTCAGATCACTGAGGATCTGAGAGGGGTCTTAGATCAAAATCCCAATCTAGGGTTGACCAGCTACTTTGCTTGACCTGACAATTTAAATAAAAAACTTCTAATGATTTGGTTGGAGCAGTGAATTTATTTCACCCACTGAAATTCTCTGTTGTCACCTTGCCTTAAAAAGAACTTATCTAATTATGGCAAATGCATTTCATCTGCATGTAATAAAATTCTTTGACGAGCTTAAAAGGGGTTTGTCACAGATTTTAAACAAATTTTTGAACAGCCATTAACACAGCCCCCCCCCTTATGAGGGTGGAGTAAGACCTAATGAAAATTCCTGGATGCCCACAGTTTTTCCAATCCTGGCTTAAGCCTGTTGCCATAAATAAATATTACTTGGAGCCTCTTTTCCTTACCTCCAGACATTGACGCTCCACCAAAACCACCAAAGAACATGTTAAATAATTCCTCTGGAGTAATGTCAGCTATGGAGAAAACAACAGTCAACATAAAACCTGTTTCATGACAGTGTACTCATCCAGTGCATGCTGTAGAAAAAGAATATACATGTACTATGGGGTTGACATGCCACTGACCTTCAAATCCTCTTGCATAATCATAATGATCTCTGTAAATCCGTGGCTGAGGATTTTCATCACCAAATTGGTCATATCTTCTTCTCTTTTCAGGGTCTGAAAGTACTGCAAATGCATTGCCTATCGCTGTGTACAACAAAAAGAATGTTTAAATGTTACAATAATGTTACACTCCTTCTGCCTGCATTGATTATATTTGGGCTGTACTGTAATCACACAACACACATGTACATGTACTTTGATTAAAAGTCATCACATGCAAGGGACCGAATTTTGTCCACACAACATGTATTGCAATCATCTGGATTCCGTAGATTGCCAAACATTTCCAAGAATCTCTGACATTTCCTTGTGAAGATTCACACATTTCAATTTTCAAACCATCTTTTGCTCTTTATCAAATAATTTAGATTTCAATTGTTCAGAAATTTATCAGAACAGTTTACAGTGTATTATTTTTCAACCCCTGAAAAAAAAAAATGTTCTGGTACAGACAACAAAAATATATTTATTTACATGTACAGGTATTAGTATATTCGTACATTAAAATTATATTGACTTCAAAATTATTGTCTGTTTTCTTATGAGATGCACCTGCAGGAATCAGGGTGGTTGCATTCAGTAGAACAACTACAAGACAGCATTGAATCCAACTACATGAACCATGATTCTGCAGGTGTGACTCGTAGAGAGAATTACATGGCCCTTTATCAAAAATAGCCGAACAATTTTTGCATGCATAGAGTCTACAACTATACAGTCAGCTCCCAATTGAGTAAGTCCTTTAAACAAGTCCATTGCTAGAGTAATGTGCATTACGTACACGTTAGTCCATTATTAGATTAAGTCCACTGTAGTGGGAGTTATTATCTAATCAGTGACAGAGTACTTGTAACTCTTCATTTTACTTGCCGAGACTTCAGCTCCAGTCCATAATAACGAGCATTGCCTTTAATAGCGAGGAGTTCCCAAGGTGAGAATTAACTGACATAATTTTGTACACTTCACTCTTTTTACAAACTGTACATACCTACAGCGTACAGCACACACAAGTGATTTAGTCACCTCGCCTGCATTTTTAATTAGATCTACATGTAGGAACAGGAATAAAGGGAAACAACTGGACAAACCTTTAAAGGCCTCAGCTGCTCCTGGAGCTCTGTTTTTGTCTGGGTGAAACTGCAGTGCAAGTTTCTTGTACTGTTTCTTCAATTCAGCTTCTGTGGCCTCTTTACTTACGCCCAAGATCTCATAATAATCCTTACATTTCTTGATGCTAAAATTTGAAATGTCAACACAAGGGACATTATGTACACACACATTGTAAATATGGTATTATTTTATAAACCAACCTTGGGTGAAAGCTTACGAAAAATAATTGGAAAAGTCCTGACTATAAGCCCGAGACCAAAGTTTCACAGGATTAAGTTAAAAAAGTCAAAATTTTTTAAAGAATAGCTTGGCTTATAGGTAAATAAATACGGTACACCAGAAATTAAAAAAAGTAGTCAAGAATCATTGCACTGTATATAAAAAAACATAGTACAGGAACCTACTTTTTTTCACAGCCTCCAGACAGCCTCACAGGATCAAGTACAAAAAAAGTCCAAATTTTTGAAAAAATAGCTCAGCCAATAGGTAAATAAATACAGTACATCTACATGTACAACTGTGCATACTCATCAAAAAATTTAAAAAAACTTAGAATCATTATATAAAAAACATAGTACTGCAACTTACTTTTTGACAGCCTCCAGCTGCTCTGGCGTGTAATTTTTTTCCTCAATCTTCTTTGATGCATTCCCGTTAGCTGATCTATGCCATAGATTTTCGTCACCTTCTTTACGTTTACTGTCAGCTGACATGCCATTCTTTGATAATGTTGCAAGCAACTCTGGAAATTGGACGTAGACCACACTTGAGGAATGTTTTAATTGCGCCATTGTGAGCAGTGAATAAACTTAGCCTGGAGTTTCTTGCCCTTGCTTGGAAACTCAAGAACAGTTATGTAGTTGGGAAAACAAAGTACATGAATGCAAGCGGCAAAATCGGCAAAACAAAAGTTTCTTGCATCTTGCCTCAACTAACTGCACCTATTTTTGTGAAGCTCTCCCCCAAACCCCTCTCCGATGGTTCTTTTGACTCCTCCTTTCTTTTAAGTACCCCAACAAAAAGGTCTTGGAAAGAAAAAAAAGCATCAGGGGACTTAATAGATCTTTTAAGGTACTTGATGTATGTATTCACCATTGGATTACTGAGAAAACTGCATTATTCAAATAATAATTATTTGAATTAAAATTTAAGACTCAAAACAAGTTGCTTTAGTCACTTCAACTGAAATAAAAGAGGTGGTGAGAATGTAGATAACCATCATATCCCAACTGCATTTAATCTGTATAATTTCCACAGTGTAGGTACGGTGAAGATCTTTTGCACATACATTTTAAAAGCATAGATCATACTGGCATAGATCATAGCCGTATCGTAGAACTTATTTAGGGTTAGAATAACAGGGAACCTTGGTGTAGACTTCTAAACCTGCAGTAGGCGTATCTTTAGTGTGGGATGCACATGAACTTCATGTAATGTCAGGGATATTGTTGCAGCACTTCAAGCTGCGACCATTTTGGTCGCCATGGCGAGTGGAAATAAAATTTGGCGACTAAATTTTCCACACAGGTCGCCAATTTGGCGACCACTGTAATGCAAAGGGCTGGCTACGCATCAAAGTTTGCAAACCACATTTCCTTTCCATTGTTTTAGTGTACTGTACAAGAATTAAACTTGTTTTGCATGTTTATCTTCCTTACCTGTTTCTTTAATCTTTATTTACTTTTCTGCATGATGATTGGACCAGTTCAACAAAAAATCTCTTCAATGCAAACGTAAATAACTACGTTGGAACGTTCTTCGAACGATTTTAATTCGGCTCATAATGGTCAGCGGTATTATTTCATGTACAGTGACATAAGGTGTCCTGCTTTGAAAACGCTTTCCTTTTTGGCGACCAAAATTTTTCTAGCGGCGACCATTTTACAAAAGGAAGTCGCCAAAAGGCGACTTCTGGAAAACTTGAGCTTGAAGCACTGTGTTGTGGTGAAAGACCAAATTCTCGGAACTTACTCATTTGTCAAAAACATGATCACAGTGCAACTGCACAAAAATTAACATTGGCAGTTTGTAGACTATAATGTACTTGGAAGCTAAAATGAACATGACGTTTCTCACACAAGGCCTGCAAGTGCAAACTTGCGCATGCAAAAATCATTTTTAAAATTAACTGGTTAATCAGACTGCCCCTAACTTTACCATCTAAAAAAATGTGCTAAGCAGAAGTTTCTATATTTTGACGTTTTTAATGATCTAAAAATTAATGTTCAAGAATAGCGTGAGTGTGCAACGTGGAGTTCCGATATTTGTTGTCACGACTGTAATTATGTTTCCGTGCGTCCTGGCTAATTTCTTTCAAACAACAAAAAAAATAGAAACTTTAAAAGCAACTGAAGAGCCTCGGCTTTGCTAGAGTGGACATCAACGTTTTAAATCCGTATACGTGTATAAAAGAATTTAAGGAAACGGGCCTCATGTAAGCTTATACATGTAAGTAACAGCTGTCGAAAATCCGCGATTTGGCGAATTAAACTTACATGTTCCGGTTTAAAAAGGGACAAAAAAATGTAAACGGCCCACTAAATTGGGTGATATATCGGCGGTCTAATATGACAAGGCTCTCGTGATGCAATGCAGTAAAGCTTTAAGACGCGTACACAGAAATCGAAAGTAAACTGTTAATGGTTAAATATATTTTGCCGGGTTACGACATCGCACTGCGGGTTTCTTGAAATGACTCTGATTCAAACATGCCAGAAGATTTTTACTTACCTTCGACTTCTTTCGATGGATAGAGCCTCTGCGACTTCTCAAGGAATTTTACAGCTTTTTCCTTGTTCCCTTCCTTGAGAAATTTCTCGGCAAGTAGACGACATTTTGCTGCCTCATCTTTGTTGCCGTCCATTTTGTATTTGCATGGAAAAACTGCTCATGCGTCACAGCTAAATTAGTTCCCAACTTTCTCCGTGTCGAAATTTCCGCAGCGGTCTAGGAGCCATAATCGATTGTTGCTTTTGTCGCAAAAAGGACTACCGTGATTAGGCTTTTCTTCAAAGACTAAGTCGGTGACCGTGAAGCGAGGCTTCACTGTACATGAAATGATTTAAGCAGTTACGGCAGGAGGTCTGTATGGGAAAATCTTGATCGAGGTCATGAATATATACGTACCTCTATTTACCTACTAGAAGATGGTTTTCCATGTTCTATAAGAAAATAATGCACGCTTGAGGTCTAGAAAAGCTGCTAGTGGATGCCCGAGCCGTTAGGCGAGGGCATTCAGCTGCTTTTCTAGACCTCAAAAGTGCATTATTTTCTTATAGGACATAGGAAAACCATCTTCTAGTGGGTTTAGAATATAGCATAGAAATGCAAATAATTAAAAAAAAAACACTTGCGCGCGCGTGCTGATCTGAATGAACAAACACTACGCCAAGAAACCTGACGACAGCAATCAAATCCATTTTAATGCTGTTTTGCAGTCGAAAGTGAATTTCTATATCGCTGTACTTACCTTGAAAAACCTTTGTAGCCCGTTTTGTGTTTGCTTTTGTGCTCTTAGAGTACGATTCCGTAACAATTTTGTTTAAATCAGTGTCTTGCAAGTTTTCAAAGCGGCCGCCTTCCTGGCACTCACTGCTCAACAACTCGTCCACGTCTTCATCTTCCCCGTCACCGAAACGTAATTCTTATTCAGGTGAACTGTTTTTAGCGGCCATAATTAAGGAAATAAAATGACAACTTTAAAAGATTGTTGCCGCCATGTTTTTGAATTCGTAACGCAGCAAAAGTTGCATCCGGGGTACCGGGCTTCTATAGTTTTTAGCTATGCTCTATAAAAAAATAATGCCCGCTAGAATTCCATTGCGTGTATACAGCGGCTATATTCTAAAGTTCAATGAGTTCATGTTCTCATGTTTCAACTTTGAATTTAAAGGGACACTGTCGCGAGCATAACTTCAAAAATTCAACAGCCCGAAAACATGTTTACACCATTGAAAACCTAATAACAGTCGTCAAGTTTTCTTAAAATTACTACACCTGTGTACTGAAGCTAAATATAGAGTGATATCACTTGGATACCATCGGGAGCTTTTGATCTCAACTTGAAAAAGTCAGCCTCACTTTTTCAAGTTCTGTCCTTGTGGTTTGGAAAAATTGATGAAAACTATTTACGGTCACCCTCTTCTTTAAACAATTTGCTAGATATCCTTCCCTTAACATTCTAGGAGAATTTCCTGCATGGTTGAAAGTACTTGATCGTAATTCTGGTGCCACTTTACGAAAAAAGCCAAAAATGTCCGTGACAGTGTCCCTTTAATAATGCCCTTAATTACAAATTCAGCCGGAGATTAGTTCTGAAAAAAAATAAACGCACTAAATAAATTAGGATAGTTGCGAAAATGTTAAGAAAGGTGTTGTCATCAGCGTCTCCGTCGTAATTTCGTAAGGTCCGAGGTATGTGCTGATAAGACTCTGAACTTGAATTGAGCTCGTTAAATTAATTAATTTCGTTATTATTTAAAGGCTAAACTGAGCTAATCGTTTTAGGTACAGTGACGTCACAGTCTGTATCAAAGAATGGGTTAAATCTGTATGGCTAGCTATCCACTGACCCTTCAGTGATCACAATAATGATTAGAATTAAAATTTGGCATCCGGCTGTAAAATAGTACGCTTATTTCTTTAGAATCTTTATAAGAACCTTCTTCATAAGAACGCCGAGGCCGAGAAAGGCCACAACTTGAGAACATTCTTAAAACGAACCCCAGGCTGAAATTTGGGTGAAAACGAATTTTATTTTTTTCCTATTCGTTGTGAGTGACAAATATACAGTGTATGTACTAAATGAATCAATCTTTATTCAAATCCAATCTGGAACCAACTGATTCTCATCACCAATTATAGTGACATGACATGTACATATCGTCAGGGTGAATTTACTGCAACATCCAATTTTGTTTTTAAAATGTGAAAAAAAAAATAAGGAAATTTTTTTGCTCTCGGCGCGGAAAAAATGAAGAGAAGGCGTTTAAGAACATTTTAGGCTCAAATCTTCGAAAAAATTAAGAACGTCTAGCCTCGGCCAATTATTAGCATGAAAAGAGTGTAATTATGTCAAATGGTCGCATTGGCAGTCTTTGTATTAAGTGAAAGATGAAGGTAATTGCGATAATTTTGAATATACTCCTGATTTGTTTAGTTCCAAAGAAACATTACGTATGTACGACGTTGCTGATACTTTTTTAAATGTCGTAGTATGTGGATTGTTTTAGTTGATTGTCGATCGACCTTAGCTGTTCTCCTGGACAGCATTTATTTGAAAGAAATATAGTTGTAGACCCCTCTTTATTTCCTTAATACATTAGAAATAGTGACCAATCCGTGGGCTATTTCCGAGATTTCTATTAGTTCTGTTTCAAAACGAGTCCTGATGCATAATGCTTTACATGGAAATGAGTTTCCTTGTCCGTTCTTTGTCTTGAAAATCAAATCGTTTCCACGTGAAAGATTAATATTGCACCGAGACTCGTTTGGAGTGGTAAAAGAGAAATAGAAAATAGTTAATTGTTGTAGACTATTTCTTGTCCAGTGACATCGGATGTCACCAAGTTATGACGTTTCTGGACATGTTGGGTATTTGTTAGGGCTCTCCCCGGAAGTGTGTTTTCAGCTTTGTTTGCACGAAGAAAGAAACATTTGAAACGACGTGCCACTGTTAGGCTTGTCAGCTAATCAGCGACAGGAAAATCAAAAGACTTGTAGTTAGAATTTCTGAATAGGAGAAACGGAATCAATTTTCTACGGTAAGTCAACCTTTCTTTTCACATTATGAAGTTTAACGTTCCAGCCAGTTTCACTTTTGGACGTAAAAAAAACTGAAGACTTGAAAACTGACATGTAGTTTTACTAGGTGAGTTCCACACTCAAAGAGATTCGCGAAAAATTCCCTTTATTAATTGACTCTCGAAATTCTCGTTTCGTTTTATTGATAAGTTCTGTTGGCTTTTTTGGAAGAGAGACTAAGGGAAAGAGACTACTAAGCATTAAGAATGAGAAATATTTTGAAAATATTTCGAAATTTTGTAAATGATTTCTTTGCAAGAGTTTGCGACGGCTACATTCAAAGCGTTACGAGTTATTTAGTAGCTGGACAATCACATGGATGATTGTGATACATTCTTATTATTGATAATAATCAACGAAGATATATTTTCAAACGTAAAAACTTTCATTTAACACGAACGTGGCGTGGCTATATTGAAGAAAATTAAGCCACTTTTAGTGCATATATTTGTTCAAAAGAGCCGTCGAAGTTTAACATTGTAATGTATCTCATAAATACAAAGCCGGTAAACAAAGGTTTCTATTCTCCGTGTGCAGACGTATTGTAGCTATAGTATTAGCAATGGAAAATTTATAACAAAGTGAACGCGCGGTTCTGTTGATCTTATGTGGCATCTGTGTTTGACCTTGCCCAGTTCCGGCGAGACTATCTCCCAGGCTTTTTTTCACGCGGCTAAGGGACAAGGCTTGGTCCTCAGACTTCCTCAGACGAACTGCAAATTTTAAAAAGGTCCAAACGAAAGGTCGGGTGAAACGATAATCGCACAGACCAGGCTGTTTTATAATATTTAAAATCGTGTTCATACTGAAGAAAACCAAAGAAACAATCAACTCTTCAAGAAACGCAAGTGGAACAACGTGAAACCTTGCTCATCCTTTTCAAGCCTTCAATGTACAACTTTATTTGTTTAATTCTAACTTAATTCTTCGACTGTAGACGTTGTGCTCGACAAAGTAAGATTATCTCTTGTTGTGCGCCAGGTCCCCAACAAAGTCCAGTGAAATAACTTATCTTATCTTTCGATGTGACAATTTGGAAATTGATGGCAGGTTCGAATTCTGAAACGCTTGGTCAATTACTTGAGAGAGGCTCGTGATATGTATGTTAGGTGCTGACATTCGTGACCTCGAGATCTGTACAGGCCCACAATTAAGTTATATGTGCTTGATTAAGAAGCAGCAATTTGATTGGTTCTTGATAGTAGCCCAAATCTGATTGGAGTGACATAGAAACATGGCTCACATACATAGTTCATCATGACAACTATAAGGTATTCTTTTTGTACAAAAAATGACCCAAAAATGGTGAAAAAAAATCAACAAATATGAATAAAACCATATAAAAAATGGCCATCTACATTTATACCTACATTAAGTCTGTAAGTCTGTACATTAAGCTGGTTAAGTCTGTAAGGACTTCACCAACTACTGAAACATTAATATTTCTCTGATCGCAGACAGCGCTGAGTAACAGTTTTTAATTAGATACTGTCAAAGAGAAATCGTAGGAAATGAAGCTTGTCAGAAAAGGAGACACAGAGTTTCCTTTTAATCGAATCCGATTGCTATCCCGTCATATCATCCTTTTGCTTGTTAGCCATACTGAAAAAGTTGTTAAGATTATGTTTCTTCCGAAACCTTTGCTCACTGTAAATGTTTTTCTTTTTCGTTTTTCAATGTCGCGAAATGCTATCAGCTTCTGTCAAGTCCCAAATTACTGTCATTTTATTTCCTTCCCTAGTTTCCGATATTTCAAGAACAGACCCTCTAGTTGAAAGCTTAAAATAACTTTTGACAATTAAATTGTCTGATTTCCGTTTCAAAAGCACACAGGCTCGCTCTCGAAATTACCAAGATTAAATAATTCCCTTTTGTGGTCTAAAATGACTGCATATCACACTTTTGAAAACCAAGGACTCTTGCCAGCTTGCCACTCAATCTATCCTGTCAAGTACAGTTATAAAATACAGCTTTTATTTACTCAAGAAAATATTTAATTTAACAGCCCTTGTCTCGTCGTATAGTTCCATCTCAACACCCACTCCCGTTTACCAAAACTTTAATCTTTGTCCCCTCGTAAGTTTTAATTTCCTAGGTTTTATTGCTTTGTGCTCCGATGAACGTTTTCTTTACCTGTTGAAAATTTCATTTTGCATATTAGTCGACACGCTGAGTCTGGGGAAACACTCTGGTGAGTATTAATAAGAGGCATTCCTTTTTGTCGAGAAAATCCAGTCGATTTGCTGTCTAAGCCTTGCGCTTTTCTTCAACGTCGAGAAGCTAACGGTAAGATAAAAAATATATTTTCTCCAGCTGATAACCTTTTCGTCCAGATTAATTTTTTTTATAAGTTTCCTTTACTTACACATCGATCAGTTAACTAAAACAAAGCAGTAGCAACTAAAAAGCACCAGGATTTTCAGCTTGATTACAGCAGCGTGAATGTCTATCATTTTAATTTGCAGAATCTTCATCTGCACAAATATAACACGCACATCTTGGTCAATACAACGTTTCACCGTTTTGTTCTTAGTTGTAAACTTAGCATACAAATTCTCTTCTCAGTTTCCTAGAATATTTTCGGCAATGTTCGAGATGAGATTTCTATCTTTTTTTTTTTCACCTTAAATGTCGTGCTATGTTTGTATCATAGCTGGAGGCGAGGGAACATATAGCCTGCGAGAGATTCCGTTTTAGGGCCGGGCCTCTTGTGGCGAAAAAAAAAAAGACGGATTCCTCGTGGGCTAGGCAACGTGCGATTTCGTTTGTTATCAGACTGAATTGTTTTTATGCGATTTTCGGATTCTCACTCAGCAGTTAGCTTCTTTCATTTTTTCTTCTTTTTTTTTTGCTTGTCCGTCATGAATAGGCCATATTCGTATTCTCGGTATTGGACTGGAACTAGCTTGTAATGGAGGCTTATGCGGGTTAATCTTTTCACATGCAAATCACATGAAGCTCTTTTTAATGATATTCCCCCGCATTAGCCTCCATTGCAAACTAGATCCAGTCCAATACCGAGAATACGAATATGGCCTATTGCACACTATATAACACTTTGCTTGAAAATCTAACTCCTTTTATGGTTGTGACACGTCACACGACCAAATATAGGGCCACAGACCACAATGATTTATCCTGGATATATCCATATTTGTCGATATTTTATTTGTAGACTTTAAAACCCAAACATCTTTCTTCTCAACACCGCCATCAAGGAACTTTAATATACTTACTGTCCGAGGTTTTCAGTGTTATTCTTGTCACAGGATTTTTTGTTTTCGTTTTGTTTCTTTCAGGTATGCAGTTATTCCAAGCAAAACCGGTTTTGATTCTTTCACTTGTGTTCTCCGTGTTTCGTCACGTGGAAGGTGGGTAGGAATATATTCATCTTATTAACTGAGCACAAAGGCCGTATCGTCAGCTCACCAGTGAGGATATGAAAAATACGCCATGTCATGCCATGGTCCCGGATGTAATTTCGTATGAATTTTATCAGTGGTCTATTTTCCAGCAAAACACTGGCGTCTATATAATAGTTACCGATATTTTGTGATGGTGATAAAAAATGTGTTCCATTTTACAGGAAGTGCCACCGCGATAGGTTACCGATATTTTGTGATGGTGATAAAAAATGTGTTCCATTTTACAGGAAGTGCCACCGCGATAGGTTGCTACAAGGACAAAATAAGCGATAGAGCCTTACCAGAATTACTCCATAACTACAGAGGACGTATGGACTGGACAGACCTGATCAATGTTGTCATTAAAAAATGCCAGTTAGAGGCTAAAGAAAAGGTAAGATTAGCAGGTAATAACGATTGTCCGGACGTCAGTGAATTTTTCGTGGTTATATTAAAAATTTCTTTCCAATGGGGAAATGGCACAATAGCCACTATAATCAGGCTCCCGAGTGTGATTAAGTTACGGGAAAAATAATTTTGCCGGGCGATGAGTGGCTCGATTTATAGGCAACATACGTCGCCGAAGGGGAGGAGGGTGGGTAAAACAATGTGACGTTGGCCTGAAGCGCAATTAACGGCGAAAAGACACACAAACAGCCTAAAACACGCCATATAAAAAGCATGTTAAATACCCCGGGGATATGGAATGAATGATAACCAAGTGCGACAACGCTAGAACTATAATCACATTAAAACGAGGCAAGATTCGTGCCTATCGTGCCAGTGAAGATATTATATGCATGCTTACATAATTGTTTTTCAAAATCTGCACAACCACAGGAGGGTTTTTTTTTTCCTATTTCTATTTTATAGTTAGAGTTTTTACTTAAATTGACCACGGTGTAGGCTCTTTGAAGAGCTGTGGGGGAGTCGTGCTTTTCTCGTTTTGCCGTTTGTAGCCATAAAGGTTTTACTACGGGCTTCCAGGCGCCTCTTGGTCTTGAGAAACTGGCCTATGGTCTTCGTCACAAAAATCCTCTCTGATCATGTCCTCTCCCCTCCTATGTATAAAGTGAAACATAAACTATGCCCAACCAAAATAGACGAGCCTTTTCATACGCATTGTTCAGCCTACAACTTAAGGGTAACAGAGCTCGCCATCCCTAGTTTTAGGACGGGAGAAATCAGGGCTCTATCGTCACCAAACAGTTTAAATTTCGTATTCCCAAATGTGACCTGTAAGTGTATTGGCAGAAGGCAGTTACTCAAATTGCACACTCTGCAACTCATGAATTTTTTTACGAATTTTTAACACCGATAGCTTTTGATCAGTCTTTTTAAAATTAATTATTAACTAATAAATAGGCTTACTTTAAGTGTCCTCAATTAGTAGAGGGATGTTCCCCTTGGCTAGGGCTTCTTTTTTAGACACGTTGATAAAGTTTTGTTGTTGTTTTGTTGTTTTCTCCAACTCGACGTGGTTGCAGAAAGATTGTCTCCGGCTTTGCCCTTTCTTTCAACTGAAGCAGAGATTCTTGACTTGGGGGATCAAAGTAAAACTAGCCGGAACGGTGTCAAGCAATATAGACATCTATAAAAGCGAGGGAATTGAACTTTTCGACACGTAAGAGTTTTACGGAAATGTGTGCAAGACTTTCGTCGAAAAAGAGTTGTAAAATATATAATTAAAATATATAAAATATCTACCAAATTACGATGCATACGCGACGTCAACAGGTTATTGTCATTATTATTATTATTATTATTATTATTATTATTATTATTATTATTATTATTATTATTATTATTATCTTCAACGTTGGAATAGTGTATACTGTTGAAGAACTAGAAAGCATGAAAGTAAAGTTCAATTTTTCGTCCACCTACTTTCAAGCAATTGTTGTTGTTACTCTATTATCTTTGTTAAGGTAGTGAACTTTAGAAAACTAAAAAAACAAAACAAAAAAATAGTTTTTCGGACCCGCGACATTTTACACGCGACGCGCGACATTTTACTCGCGACTCGCGATATTTTACTCGCGACACGCAAACAAGCGACACGCGTCGATTAGACTATCTCTGCTGAGACACTAGTGGACCCCTTTGTTCGACAAACAAGTCCCCGGGTTGCTTTTACGGTAAGCGGTTTACTGTGTGTATCGCACTTCATTCCAGGGCTATAAATGCTTTGGAATCCAGTACTATGGCGAGTGTTGGTCTGGTGAAGATGCGTGTGATGATTTCAGCAAACATGGAATATCAGAAGAGTGCTTTTGCTCTGGTGACAAATACAAACGGTACACCCCCGGAACGTTCTGCCCAGGAGCAGTCGGTGGACCTTATGCCAACTTCGTATACAAACTGGAGTGAGGTATTTTCCTAATTAGACTAAATGTTTGAGCTCCCTTCTGAGGTCATATTCAAATTTAACCTTATTTAACTTTTTTTTTTGTTAGTGATCCTAAGTGATGTTGGGACAGAATGGGACAGAAGTACATGTTGTAATATCAAAATGTAAAAATGTAAATGTTGTTAATTATAGTCTTGCACTTAGCTTCGAGATAGCCAGTTTACAGTCTTAACAGGCATGCCACTGAAACAGAGGAAACAAATACCTTATATGAAAATAACATGGTTAAAAATCCCAACTGGCAGGAAGCAGACTAGTTAGAAATGTACAAAGCGTGATCGAGGAGTTGAAGTCGGGACGAGCGAAAACAAATCAAAGCTTGAACCTGGGACCTCCGGATTACAGCACCAGCGCTTCTCTCGGCTATGCTGCTGCCTCCAGACAAATGTTGCGAAAATGGCGTCCTAAATCATTCAGTTTGGAACTTATGGCAAGTCTTCTGTAGAAAACCGCGGAGATGTGATTCAAAATGGCGTTGTGTATACAGTTTTTAAACCCAAACTGCTAATTCGCATTTACTTGCATCCAGTTTTTCATATTTTTAAGCAAGAAATGCAACAAATCAATTTCGTTAAAGTCCTGGAAATGGTGTTGTACTTTGGGTAAAATAATGGCCGCCGGAAAGGATATTCTTATTCCTTTAACTTTAAACAAAAATCTTATGTTTGAGTCTTCTTTTTTACTTGTTCTATTTCTAGGGTTCCTCGTAAAGAAAACTTCCAGCCAATGACAAACAAACAGATCGATAGAAGATAGGGATGAGATGCATTTTTTTTTTGCCTTATAAATTAAAATCACTTGGAGACCGGCAAAGGTGATTACAGACTTAATAAATTAGCTTCGTTGTAGGAGGGTGTTATGAAGTAATAAAAACCCTTTATTTCAAATTGCATCGCGTTCATAATTATAATTACCTCTATGCTTCTGTATTATCTATTGTTTTTGTCGTTCTTCTTACTCTGGGATTAATTCTTTTCTCTTTCTTAAAATACTTGAAATCACTAAATACCGAGTTTGCTGTTTATTTTATTGTGAAACGAACTCAACCGGGGCCACCCAACGTGTTTTTAGCCAGTCACAAGACAAGTTCCTTCATCAGCGAACCAATCACAGTAAGGGGCAAATTTAACTGCTGATGAAGGAACTCCAATTCTTTTGTTGTGAGCTTGTCTTGTCGGTTGATCATGAGTTCGTAACTTTGTTTCACTGTAATGGCACTGCTTCAAGGAGACTACATGATTACACACCTCTTCTATGGCCTTAGCTTCTTCCGATCCCAATGCTCTGGCCTTAAGGTGGGGGTAAACGTGAGTGAAATTTTAAGAGGTTTAAAGAAGGGATAGGAGAAAGAAAAAATGTTTTGGAACACCACCAGACAGTTGACCCCAACGCAAGAGCATCTCAGGTTATCAGGGGACTGTTTGGGTGTCCGTCTACAAATTTTTAACTTCAAATTCTAATTTTAAAATCAAATTAAATCTTAAATATTTCTTATTTCTCCAAATTTTACTAATCCTTTGAGAAAAACTATCTCTTCCCAAACATCCCCAAAAATTTACAAAACACCGCTAAACATAGCTTTGTGTGATGGGCTGAGGGTTATGGGAATGCTTGAAACGGGAGCGAGATATTCGCATTAAACCCGGCCATAAGCGGTGGAAAAACGGGCTTCAGGTATACCCCCTCCTTAACCTGACAAACACCCGGAAGCAGAGACAGATGGATTTAACAAAGTGTTGCACTGTTCGTTGTTTTTGTTCCTGGTACGTTTTTGATAACCGTAAACTTCTTGCATCACGTTGAAAGAAGTTTGTGATACGAAGATTGAACGATTGAATGCAACTTGTAAAAACGCAAAAAAAAATTCCGATAACAACCGACAGCAAATAAATATCAATAGATAAATCATTCGTTATCGATTTCTATCGATATCGGCAATCCAGAACAAGCTCAAGTTAAATTTGTAAATACGGCGTTCTAGTTAACCTGCGTGCTACTTTCCGGTCCAAATGGACAACACTTAATAACTGTTAACCTTCCAAAATATGTAGAACTTGGCCAATACAAGAAATGTACCGTTCTTTAGGATTTCTTAAACTAAATTCAGTGTTCAATTTCTCCTAAGGTAGGCGGCGTCGGTATAAATCTGAAAATTAAAATCTGAAGACATGAACTTATGATTATAGAGCAGTTTAATTATGTTTAACTTATTTTAATAATGTTCAGCAAAACCAAAGCCAAAGCTATCTCTCTGGCCAATCACAAAGGACAGAGACAATCTAGTGAAGCAATCAAAACTCGCCGAGGTAGTTAAGTATACATGAAGCGCGGGAAAAAGTGTACGAACGAGCCAGAATTGGCATTGGCCTGACTTTTGATTGGAGAAAGTGGCGCGAGATCTGCAAACCAATGACTAAACGTATAGCAATGATAAACCATGAAAAAGGCGAATTACTTTCGATAGCCAAGTGAAAACAGCTCTATAAACAAGTTCCATATAGTTTTGAACCCTTGTTGCGTACCGGCTATTTGAGAGAGATTTTGTTTTCTTTCACTCGTCCACCCCATCTCCTTTTCGCATAAAATGAACCCGAAAAAAGGCTTTTCGGCAGTATTAATAAGGGAAAAACGATTTCGAACTTCTAATTGACACGCTGCTGTCACCGTCGTTAGTTAATTATTTCGCCACGAATCGGGACATAGTCTTTGTTTCTAAGTCATTATTTTTCACGCTGATCGTGCACCTGTCATTCGACTTTGCTTGATGACCTCGCTAGTATTCTATAATATATTTGTTACGTTTTAAAGGTTACTTTTCCACATTTCTATGTCAATGTTTTGCTGCTCAGCTTACATGTAGATCATGTTGAAACGCAGTGAATGATACCGTCTGCTTCATCCAGACAGAAGATAAAGCTGAGAAAAGACTATCGTTTTCAACTCATAAGACAGATTGACAATTCAATGGCGGATTTAAGGTCAGAGGAAGTTAAAAGTTAACACAAACGAAAAAGATACGTTTACCCCAGGTAAGATTTTCTCAAAGTTGTTACCAGAAAGCGTACAGAATTTGAATCCACTGATCTATTATTGGCCGTGTTCAAATCTACGTTGTAAAGGTCCGGCGAGTTTGCTTTTTTTTTCGGATGTGCAGCATGCTAAAATGCACATTGTCAATCGACATCATAATTATGGAAGGCGATAATTTGTCAATAAAAATTAAATCTAAAACTTCGTGTCTCGTCGATCACTTTGAGCAAACCAAACCGGAAATTTAAACCATTCAGTTCATTATTTAAACCTTAAGTTTTTTTTCATTTATCTTGCAGTGAACGAGGGCGTATTTACGGGTATTTTGGTGGCTGTGAACGGCCTTCCCTATATTAGCTATATAGGTATAGAGGCTACCCAAAAACTGGGATGCTTTTTGAACTATTTTGGTCTAAATCTGAGTCATAAATTTTATCATTTTGGAAATATCTGGTGAATGGTTTGTTCAGGTAACGCCAGGTCCGAGGACACGAGAAATGTGGATTTTGATCTGAAACGTGGTCAGGTTTGGAGGAACTCGGTGGGAACACAAAACTTCAAAGGAACAACCTCCACCCCGGGATAAGCACCTGCATCATAAAACTGATCTCCAAATTTTGAATCTTGATTTCGTTAAAAGACCCTCTTAAAAATAAATAGATTTCATTTGTAAAAGGATATGCAAGGTTTTCGAGCACCAATTTAAAATTTGACAAATCGGAGACACTTTAAAACGGTCATGTGTAATGAATCATTTCCGAGAGGAGGGAATGTGTAAACAAACTTGACAAAGTCGAAAGGGTGAATATTGTTTCAGTTCGCAAAAAATAAGTGTGTTATAAGTGTTATTTTTGTCAAAAATAAAGAGACGTATTCGAACTTCCCATTGTTAATTACTTTCAGGAAATGCAATTCTTATTGCGATTTACCTTAAAAATCATCCTTGTAAAGTAGTTGAAAATGGATCTGATTAATAAACTGAATGATTTGAGTCAATAAAGGATGAATTTGGAAAGACGCGCACTCTATTTAAGTAATAGCAAAGGGGAGTACAGGGGAATGAAAGACTTGTTTAATTTAGCCCAATAGAATTTGACATAGAAAAACACTCTGTTGTCAGAAACTAATAAAAGAAATGCACAACCTTGCCCCCGTCTTAATTGATTTGCAAGAAAGAAATTAAATTAACTGCTTCCAAAATACATGTCAAAAGTAGCGCTTACTACTTTACAACATTCGCCTGTGGCAGTTCACTCTTCACCCTTTTCATCGATCACACTTTTCTGCCTTCCTATCGTTGTATAAGAAGAAAGGAAAAAATAGAGACATTTCGGAATTGTTCAAAGTGTGTTTCTTTCATTCGGCAGCCACGAGGTCTTCAAATACAAGGTAACAATTAATAAATCAATTTAATCTTTAGCAGATCAGAATTTGGGTTTATAGTTTGTCCGTTTTAGGGTACTTATAGGTCATGTAGAAGGGTTTAATAAAAATAATTCATACTGAACAGCAAAGGGCATAAAATGCAATTCAAAGAACCATGATGAGCGCGAAAATCCTGCAAACACTGAGTACTAAAAGAAACAAAAACTCGCTAAACGTTTAATCCAGGTTTATCATTAATCGGCTTTGGTCAGGAGCAATCCTGTACAGAGGGCTTTTTATCTTCGCTTATCTTTAATTTTCAAATCTTGTCCTATTTGAAATTTTTGTTGATCACAGAGTTTAAATGGAACTATCACGAGAATAAGTTAATTTGAAATTTCAAAAGTCAAATGACATATATTTACAACTATGGAAACCTAGCTAAAAAAAAAATGTCCAGTTCTGTTAAAAACTAATATACTAAAGTACATAATCGCAGTAATGTTCTCCATGGTAGTACAAGTGACCAGCACTACACTGCTCAAATTCTCCCAAACGAAAGGACTGCATTTCGAGATTCGAATCCATGAGTGGGAGCATTTCCATTGTTTATGAGAAAATGCTTCGCTTTCCACTGAATATGTAAGTCTCGTTTTTTTTCTTGTTGTCTTCCAAGTTTAGCGACTGCTATTGTTTTTTTTTCATTAAGTCTCAGGTTTCGAGCTATCGGCAAAGAAAAGAAAAATAATGTAGCTAGGTGAAATGTTTGTCATGCTCGATCCTGTGGCCAAGCGGAGCGAGTCTTTTGCTTGCTGTAACGTCCGACGGATGTGCGGAAAGTCATAGATTGGACTACAGTCAAGTAATTATTTGCGTTTTGGCAATAATAATTAAGTGACCTTGATAACTGCTGTCATAGGATTCCGCGGCAAAAGTATCTAGAGTTAATTTGCCGACCTCAACATACAAACAGCGGTAACTGAAAACAAAAAAAGAAATGATGTCGTGTAAATGTTAGCAGCACAATGCGAAATTGAAAATTTTGAGGCGGAGCATATCACCACAATCTAATTTGCTTGCTGTAATATTTCAAACGAACGCACGTAAATACTTCCCTGGATGGGGTCTAACCTGCGGTCACAGGTTGCCCTGGGTCCCACCCGACCCATATTCGCCACACAAATGTACGGCTTATATTTTGCACTGCAGGTGACAGGTCTGAAGCCGTAAATTTTAATTTGTTTCTTAAAATAAATTAATTTAAAGTGCCCATAAAGTGAAATTTATGAAGTCATTTATTACAACAAGGTTAGAGATCGGCCAGGACGGAGGGGATTGAAGTACTCCTCTTCTTCTCCAAATTCTGACTCTATTTTAGACCAAAAAATGCAGCCTGCGTAGCAGGCACAAAAAGGGGGAGGGGAGGGGAATCGGGAGAAAAAACGGGCGGAGGGGGAATGGGTCAGGATTTGGAGAAGAAGAGGCGGTAAAGACCTGCGATGATCTTTGTTGTCGGCGACGTATGTTCTCGTATGTTGGAACAGTATCCCAGGCAGTACCGGCGGGTATGTCGCAGGTTATAAGGTCGACGGCATATGAGAACCAGGCTTAAGACTGATGTCATAAAGAAATTTTAAACAGCCGCAAGAATTAACATCGGATTAACCATCTTTAACGAGCACAACTCATTGTTAATGAGCGATAACCCATTAAGACTTTCGCTTATTAATAGTTCTTGCTGCAAAGCTTGAGTTAATGGTAATTAACTAGAGCTATATGTTAATCTTCTAGTGACACTATTTTAACCGCAGTAAAAGCTTTATTTGTCAAAATAATCGTTCTAATTTTGCAGGATTTTTTTTTACCAATAAAATTATCGGTATTTATAAGAACGAACAGCCAGGGCCCGTGTCTTTGAAACGTTTTCTAATGCCCAAAAGATCACCAATGTGCCGACAATCTAAGGCCTCGGTCCCATATTAAAAATATCACGGTATAGGGGGATTTTATAAAGCGGGGAATATGTGCGTACATACCACTTTCCCTAGAGCCCGAACTGAACCCAATTTCCTTATACGCAAAACCTTCCTTGATTACAACGATAATAACAGACTTTGCATAAATCAATTCGCCGGGTCAACTGTATTGTCTTTTCTAATGCACTTTTCGGTTCCTTTACCTGCAAATTTAGCGTTTCTTTTGATATCTCGTGGAGCAATTTCGTCGAACTAATTTGGCTTGTGATAACAAAAGTTGGTGTTTCATAATTGTGGATGCATTTATATTGAAGCGGTGTCGGGGCTGGTCATTTGAAGTACTCATTTCATATCTATATATTCGTAATTGTTATAGAAATGATACGTTCTCGTCGTTCAGTATTAGATTTTCCGGTCTTAATGTTATGCTTATCAATTTGTGAATTAAACACCTTTAGGCACTATAAAAAAATCACTCTTCACTACCTTTATATCTACGTATACATTAGACTCTTAGCATCTACCAACAACGTAGTCTATCCGCAGAAAACAAAAGAAGTACTAGAATAAATATTGAAAAGTTACCCTTGAGGGCGAACAACTTGGGCACCGCAAAGCTTTGTCATTTCCTTCCTTACTGAAATCGTGAGTGCGCACGTACATTTTAATTAACATTTTGCGCGTCTTTAAAATTAGAAATATTGCGTTTCCTGAGTGTAGGAAATTATAAATATTTTGACAGGTGATAAAACTTGGACATTTCATTCTCAAAAAGGAAATGAACACAACCCAGGTAGCAAATTCGGAATTATAGAATCCATTTACGGATTAAAATGATGTTGACAACGATTTAAAGACGCTTTTCAATAATCTTTGAGCCAGAGACGCATGTTTCAATTATTTCGGTTTGTGTAAACATCAGGAAAAAGTAATAAATTGCTTCATGGAAAACTATTTCGTCACCTCATTAAACAAACTAATTTAAGCACTTCTCTTTTTTTAGATTAAAGACGAAAAACTTGTTCTGGTCTGATAAAGGATACATTTTAAATCATAGCAATGTTTTTTTTTTACACTTTTTTTACACCCTGTTACTGTAAGGGATTCTTTTTCCCCCGAGAACAAAGTAAAAAATATTTAGGAAGCTCTTCTTCCTGTGGACGTAGGCAATTTCATTGTTTATTTTCTACTACAAGCCCATTGGTTACACACTTGTTAATTAACAATTTCACTTGTACTTTCGAAAAACGCGAGACAAACAGATCCGATTGGACATTCACAATTGGCATATAATGAGCTTCATGTAGTGACATTGTCAGTTCGTTGACGCGATTGTGCACTGCAAGAGTTTCTGATCCATTCTGTTCTATTTGCCAACAGCATACGAGATTTAGAATAAACAAATGGCTAAGTCCGCCCTTGTAGCGCCATGAAAGACGATACACCATTTACGACGATGAAAAAAGCCTCGAAGCTGTCAGAAATTGTCTTTTGTGGAATCATTTTACTCTCGGAATGCTCGCTTTGCTCAAGTTGCAGCGATAGAGGTTTGGATATTGTAAATCGTTTGAATAATTAGGATATATAGTGTTCCTCACTAACAAGTGTTTATTTCAGGAAAGGCTATTGAATACAAGACTCCTGCTTGCTACTAGCGTTAAAGTGCCGCTAAAAAATATTTGAGCCGACCAAGGCTTTTTTAGTTTGATCGGTCACAAAATTTTCAAGAACAATAACCTTTTTACGTCCATTGTTGTACGTATAAAGGGATGTCCATAAAATTCAATTCATAGAAAAGGACTTGGAATGTTAATTATACCAGATTTACAATTTCACTGCCAAACATTCATTTTCATAAACTTGTACACTATAGAAGAAATGTAGACATACAATTAATAAACATGCTTCACGGTTTTACATTGTTCCTAGACAAATACCTTCTTTCTAAAATATTTCTTTTTAAATTTGTTAACGTAGTATTATAGGGCCGCAGGCAGACTTCTGGCATAGGCAAGGCAAGATCTGCGATCGTGAATGCCCGAGCCTCTATGAGATTTGGGGGCATGCCCCCAAACATTTTTGAAATCTAGAAACTCTGAAAGGCGCCATATTTTTTCAGCATTTTTCATAAGGTATTTATTCAGAACAATAAATCCTGGCAGTAAGACACTACCTCTCTGAAACCTCTATTTTCATTCGCCCGCTGTAAACACTACCTCTATTGTTATTCAGGGTTAGGGGCATTGTTATGACCTGTTATCTATTGTTTTGGGAACCAATGAAGTAACTCGTTCCGAGAGGTAGTGGGCGACCCAATCCTGGGGATTCTATCATTTTCCCAACTAAACGTATTTTGTTTTTAATTTTGGGTTAAAATCTTGTGCCTCGTCTTGCCGTCTTAGTGAGCTAGCTGCGGCCCTGAGTATTAGAAACAAACTAGCTTGAAATGTAAATTGTATTTTCTTCATTCAACCCGCCAAATCCCTGGCGTTGAGAGTTTACGAGCGAATCTGAAATGAGGTATTTACATCTACCATAAGAGGCGAAGTGGGAGTCTGGGAATCAGTAGAAGAGAATGCCGGACTAACGACATTAGGTTTGCATCGTCTGTTAAATAACATATCCGAGCAGGAAAATACAACACACATTGCATTATCCACGCATAAAAGTAACCAATCTTTGTGTTCACGTTAAACATTCTTCTATTGTTAATATCTTCTGGTGATAGTCAGTTCGAAAGTTTTTGTTTAAGTTTTGATAATCTTTGGAAGACCTTGGGTGTTCTTCGCTTAAAAACAATGACAGATATTGATAATGGTATTTTTGTAGGAGGCTTCCCTCACCATCATTTGATTTTTAGAGAGGTCCTACAAACTAAAAACGTCTTACAAAATTTAAAAAAAGCTATCTTGTTGGTAACCTTACCATTTTTGTGATTTTTTTTTCTCTGCAAAGGCACGTCCTCGGTAATTAAGGTCAACATAACCTGTGACAGCTACCTGGAATTGTATGTGGATGGCAAGTATTTGGGTGGCGGTGAAACAAAGGTTAAGAGCAAAGGTTTCCTTGCATACGAGATAATGGCGGGAAGTCACGTGATCGCCCTGAGTTGCAAAGGATCTCCTTCACCTTGGGAAGGAGGTATTTTGGGTTCGTTTGAAAACGGATTGGTCACTGACCCCTCTTGGAAATGCATCACATCAGCTACGTTAGGATGGAATATGAGAACTTATCAAGACCACGATTGGCCAATGGCAACGCCGTATGGGCCTAACAACATTTCGACATTCCCTTGGGGAGAAATATCAAACATCGACAAGAAGGCTGTTTGGATTTGGTCCAAAGACAATAAAAAGGACACCGAGATTTACTGTCGGCGTAACCTTGTTGAGCCATGTACCAAAGGTTAGTTATTCGTTTATGTGTGCACCTGTAAACTTGCTGGTGCGTCCGCCAGGCTTTGTCCGTCAAGTCTGTTGGGCACACTGTCAGTTCAGTGCATCAATCATGGTTCTTGCATGAGTTTATACTTAGGTAACTTTTACTTAAGGCGGGAGTAAACATGAATGCCATTTTTCCGCCACTTAACATGGGCTTACTCAAAATATGCCGTTCACATTTCAAGCAATCCAAAAACTCTCTGCTCATCTCAATGAATCTTCGTTTTGAAAAATATTTGTGAGGAAATGGCATTTGAAGAATTTAGTGAAATGAAAAATATTGAAGATTTAATGTAGTTTAAAAATTAGAATTTGAAGATAGAAATTAGTAGATGGACACCATTGAAAACAGTCCCATGATAACCTGGAGTGCTCTTGCATGGGGATCAACTGTCTGGCGGTGTTGGCCTTTGACTTAAGGAACGAATGACAGGTTTAAATTTTCCAGACGGAAGTGAGATGTTGCTACGAGTGAATATGATAATAGCGCTAACTACCTCGAATTAAAAACAAAAATCATTACTTAGAACAACTTTGTTATCAAACAGAGTAGTTTGTGTAATATTAGTTCAGAGCTGACACAAATACTGACTCTTTCCCATGGTTCTTAACAGTAAAGTCAAGCTTCTTCCAGACAAAAGAGTCAGGCAGAGGCATTGCCATAAAAGGCTTCTTGCTTCTTCAGACAAAGGTGGCCAGTGCAACGGAGTGCGGGCTCAGGTGTGGTCAGCGCAGCGCATGCGCATCATTTACAGTGGAGTCCTCGGATAGTCCTGGGCCTAAAGTATGTGAACTAAACGCGGTAACTGCTAAAAGCCATCCCCAAAGTGTCGTAAAAAAGGAAGGCTTCCAATATTACGAAGCTGCTCAACTCTTTCATTAATTTGCGATAAAAACAAACAGCAATCTGCTACTAAAACGATAACTTTTAAGGTTAACATCCTAAGCTTTGGAACAGAAAAAAAGTTAGGTGATGCACAGTGAAACATGGAGTGCTTTCCATTTTCACAGTCCGACCGGTCGGACCAACAGAGACCGATTGTTGTAAAATGGAACATTTTCCAATTAAACCGGACCAACCTTTCCATTTTGCATTCTATTCCTTTCCCCCAGTGCCCCGCATCTGTGAGAAAGTAAGGCAGCTAACCAGTTTGCCAAGATCTGAAGATGGAACGGTAAATTTCGGTCCGACCGGTCAGAATGGACCACTTTCAGAAATATTCCGGTCTGACCGAACCGAAACGGACCATTCAATTTGATGTGCGACCGAAATATCCGAAAATTTTGGGTTAACGGAAAGCACCCATGGTCGCCTTATTAAATGCATTTTTTTTTTACAAAATAAATGCTCCTGAGATGGACAGGCGACGAAAATAAATAATGGTTATAGCATCGAATTTAACCTTATTCCGTCAGTAATCATTCAAGTGACCTTCTTTCTTAAAACAAACAAATAAACAAACCAAGCAAGGAGGGGGGAGTGCGATTTGTTTAATCGCAAGTATGACTGTAGATCGAATTGGAAGTTCTGTTACCGATTAATCACCTAAATAACAAAACTTGATGCCAGGAAGAAATTAAGTAAAAGTGAAATCTTTTTATAATCAATCATCTCTACCAGACAAAATCCGTGGAAAAAGGCACTTTTGGAAATGATTGGGGCCCAATCAAGCACACGACGCATGGATTTTGTTGCCTATGGTACATCCATGCTGATCGCACAGGAAAATATAATAATATTTAGTGATAAATATAGTTCTACACTACAGAGTGAAAGCCATGTGTATTTCTCGTTTTTTAAGCGTGAGCAAAGAGTGACTACGCTAGCGGATACTTTGAAATTGGGGGCGACGCAACTTGGGGCGACCGTGCGAGGGTGTGACATCACTTGCATCCACTTGGCGTCCTAAAAATCCTTCACGTTCAACAGCTTTGTTATTGAAATGATCATAAGCAGAACTTGTTTGCCTTGTTAGAACATTTTGTTATTCAACCTTCTCAAAACCTACAGCTAGTACGTTGTCGCGATTTGTTTTTCCAAATGGAATTAAAGCTAAGCATTTAAAGTCACAAATTTTGCTTCCGTGTACTTTAATTAAGGATTGTCCCGAAACGAAACCATGATGGCGAAACCATAATCCGGAGGTCCCGGGATCAAGTCCTCCACCCTGCCAGTAGATGGATTTGTGTTGGGTGGTCCCGAATTCAACTCTCCACACTTTGTAAATAGCCAGCTGGTCAGCCTCCTGCCAGTTGGGATTTTTAACAAATTTATGTTCTATTTGTATTTTTTTTTAGCTTATTTACAGTGTCCACAATTGGTACAACAGCGCTAAATACTCTGACTCTTAAAAAAAGTGATCTATTTATTTATTTTTTTATGCAATGCAGGCGATTAACAAACTAGCTAGCAAATTTGGTATCAATGTATCGCTATTTACGTAGACGCTCCACCAATAAGCCTACTTAGATATTTTAAAACTCTAAAACTTGGTTTCGCGTCTTCGGAAATTAAATATAGGAAAGAACGAATAGTTTCTTGATTGTTTTATTTTCTTAAGCCTTGGGCTAAGTTTGAATCAAAACTAAAACAACAGTCACAAAAATACACAATAAATACTTTTTAAATGAAAATTGTGGTACTGACAGTGTACAGCAATTTCGAGAAAGGTTGTCGAAAAAAAAAAAAAACCACCAAAGTGCAAGACCGACAGGTGGTCTGGATATTCATCGGAATTTTGCATAATTCCCATAAAGGAAATGTACAAGTTTGTATTTTTGCACGTGAAGAATTTGTTTTTCCTCTCAGGAGGCCTATATCTGTAGCTTTACTTTTATTGTTACGTCTTTGAGTAAGGAAAATTCTTCTAAAATTCAGCGTGGTTAAACGTACCTCGTTTCCACAACGACCACGTGCTAATTGGCGTTTTTATGTCGTTTTATCTCATTAGTATTGAACTCGTGCAACAGCTCATGATCAATACTTCTACCCATACTGCCTTTCAGTCTTGTCGCGTACACTTCTGTGCTTTTTTCCGACGTTTCTCGAAATAGCTGTGCACAATTTCAGTAACTCGTAAACCCACTTATTCCACCGTCCTCCCGCATAAAACCGAAACAAACAAAACAAAGGCATACCAAATCCAGCGACTAAGCTTATTGATTTTAGAAATTAGGAGAGTAACCAACGTACACACAAGCCGTTTTTGTTTGTGTTTTTATTTGACTAATTTTAAAACTAATCTTTCAGCAAGTCATTTATCTTATGCCTCATCTATTAAGCACACATAAGACCTACAAGAAATGGTCAGCCTTTGCTACGCCTAGATCCACCAAGAAGAAAATAAAAATAAATACATTAAAATAGAAAAACGACAATGACACTGGGTAACGTAAAAAATGTTGCATGATAATTTCAGCTAAAAATAACAACAACATAAAAAAAAAAAGAAAAATATTTGCAACCATCTCGTGCCCTCCCACTATCGAAAAATCCTGCGGCAAAAATAGAAAAGTGAAACAAGATATTTGCTAACAGCCACGTCCTCCACCCCCTTGAAAAGTCTTGGATCTACCCCTGCTCTACCCTCTGATCAGGTTGGCGCAGTTCTTTGTTCCTTTGTGTAGAAATAGAACATAAACTAGTTCAAAGCTGAAATTTGTATTTTTCAGTTGTGAAACAACAATTGTGTGGATGTCTCAAAGCAGTACATATAATTATTACGTGTTGCATTAAATGCAAATTGTTATTCTAAAATAATTTTAGCGGCTTATTGTGATTTGCAGCTTAGAGGACAACAGCCTGATCGCTAGCATGGTGTTTACAAGTTGGTTGGTCTTTAAAGGGAACCTCCACTCTTGCGACAAGTTGACGTTAGACTGCTTGAAATAATGCCTAATTTTTAAATTTTATAAGGCAAGGGAGAAATAACATTTAATAGTGACAATAAATGGAAAAGTTTGTGGCTTTTAAATTTCTGCGCGCCGCCATTTTGGATTTTATGACGTATATTGGTTGCCCAATTGTTTCACACAAAAGGTCCTCTGCTTCCAAACAATAGCGGCAACCATAACTCGTCATAAAATCCAAAATGGCGACGCGCGAGAAATTCAAAAGCCCTAAACTTTTCCATTTATTGTTACTATTAAATGTTATTTCTCCCTTGACCTGTAAAATTTGAAATTTTGGTATCATTTCAAACAGTTCAGCGTCAACTTGTTGTAAGAGTGGAGGTTCCCTTTAAATTAGGTTAGTGTTACACATGATAAATTGTATCCGCTGGACCATTACTTAACTATTTTATAAGCTAAAGGTTAGACTGTAGTTGCGTCTCTTGTCGATCGCAGTTTACTCCTAGCATTTTGTAACGTTGCTTACACATGTTGCAGCGACGTGTATAAGTGACAAATCACGCACAAGTAAAGGTGGCGCACACGATTCCTGATGTGTGCTGATACTTTCTGGGCCGTGTCGCTGCAACATGGCTCACTACACTTCCTTGCGTGCGAAACTATTTTTATTTCGTCCCTGCTACATGTCGCTGCGACACTGCCCTAGATTATAAATTAAGGGTAACCCAACACATGGCATCTATGACGTAGTGTTAACCTTATAAGCCCTTGCAAAATGCAACAGCAAACCCAGAACCTTTTTTATGCTTCTACTTTCGCTTGCACTTTTTCAGCGCTTGTCCGGACTCTTGTGCTTATTTTTACGTGAAAACCAGGCTAACAGAAAACTTTACGGAGAGGGGAGGGGGATACTCCCTTATCAAAAAGCTATATAGGTTTGCGTGACCCCAAAGGGCATGGTTTTTTAGTCACTTTGGTCTGAAATAGGGTATGGTTTGTGCACTTTTGTCAGCATTTAGGTTTAATTCTTGGAAGAAGCTTTTGTATCTTCATTGTTATTATTCACCTCCCTGGAGAAAGAGAAGTGGTTTTAAATCAACGTCGAGAATTTAAGACCTCCTTAAATACTGTCACAAATGTGACAAGGGTTTCAAAGAGCATAACGCCACTAACTTTTTCAGGGAGTAACCCCCTTCCCCCCCCCCCCCCCCCCCCTCTGACGCGAGATGTACACGGGAAGTTCCCAGTATGACGTTACTTAACGGAATTTCACATCACGTGTTAAGAGTGCTCTCTAAAAAGAACTCCTCTTTTTGACAACCTAAGTATACATTGTGATTCTATTCTGAATTGTTTGCCTGCAAACATGACAAACTTGCAGTCTTTCAGAACATTCTCGGCACGCGGCGTGACCGCATAAAAATACCATATTTTTGTCTCTCTCCATGCATATCTGACACTGTCTGTCGTCTTCCATCACGCGCAAACGTTCCTCGAGTGTACGCACTCGCTGGTTGTATTCTGTGGCGTCCATCAACGTCGGAGCATTGATTGGGGCTCCCTCTACAAAGGAATGCATGTAAAGCTATTAATAATTAACCCCTGCACTTCTAGAATCAGACGCTGGGTGAATAAAAGTGGTTGTAATTGTTAAGGCCGCGAATGAGAACCATTTTTGCTGCACAAATGCGATTCATTCGCGCGCTATTCTTATCATGGCTCTGTAGATGGCAGTGCAGTCAACATGTAACCAAAATGTTACGGGCTCGAATCTCACCTGAGCCACGGAATGTTTTTTTTTTCAGCGGTCAGGATTAAATAGTGTAGCATTTTCATGTATTTGCAAGGTAATTCTAACTTTTTGTCTGTGCATGAAGCTTCAGAGTGGTATTTCCTACTTTTAATTCCTAGTGTGTCTTATTACACTGTCTAAGCATAGTTAATAGAGGGAGACTACTAACTATGGTCTAAGCAACCGAACACAACAGGGCTGCACTGGACTATTAAAGGAACCCTCCACTGTTTTTACAAGTATCGCTAAAAATGTTCCAAATGTGTTAATTAAGGTGGCTCAGAACAGTTTCCTGCATTTTTCAACACCTTAATTTTGACGGATCGATAACCAAAAGTCTTTTTCAGTTGACCCAACAATTATGGTATCAAACAGATGCCCAATGGCCGGTAAACAAGTTATGGTTATTTTCTGGACATTACGAGTTACCATAGCAACGGTATAACCTGTTAAAAACACCCTTAATTTTAGTTATAAGTGCTTGTAACTTGAAAACAAGTCCGGTGACCCCCATTTCTTATTATTGAATTGCAATCAACAGTAGAAGATGCAACTTTCTGCAAAGTTTTAAAAAAATCTGCACATGGCGTTCAGAGCCACATTAAATTTACGAAAATTTAAGGTGGCTCTGAACCCCATGTGCAGATATTTTTAAAACTTTGCCAAAAGTTGCACCTTATCTTGCTGATCATAATTTCATAATAACAATTGGGGGTCACCGGGCTCGTTTTTGAGTTATTAGCAGTTAAATCTAAAATTAAGGGTGTATTTAACAGGTTGTACTGTTGCTATGGTAACATATTGTGTAATAAAAATGACAACAACGTGTTCACCAATCACTAATCATTTGTTTGACACCATGATTGTAGCATCAACTGATAAAGAGTGGTTATAATGACCCATCGAAATCTAAGTCTTGGAAAGTGTTGGAAACGGTAGCCAGCCACCTTAATAGATCCTATATTAATAAAATGACTTACCTAGCGAACTGATTTTTTTTATCGATTTTCGAAGAAGAGCCTTTCAGCCTCTTCGAAATTCCCGTGGCCGCCATCTTGAATAGCGCGCAGTGGACTGTGGGCATTGATGACGTATCGTGGTTGCTCTCTCCAATCCCTGCTCTATGAATTCGAGATAATTTGGTAAACATGTAGCAGATTTTGCCATATCACCTGAACCTAGAGTACTCTTCTAAAGAAGAACGACCAGAGAATGCATCATAACAAGAAGAAGAGGAGGAGGAAGGTTCAATTTTAAAGTAAGAAAATGTCGATCGCCATCTAACACTTCTTTAGACCGCTTATGCGAACGGTGTTCTGCACTGCCGATCGAGAAGCCATCAGTGTGCCATCAGAGCTGGCATTTTTGTCGAAAGATGAAGGTACACAGTGATGCAGAAAGGTCATCTATGCTCTGTGTTTTAAAAGAGACTTATGTTTCGTTAAGTATTTGTATGATTTTAAAAGTGAAATAAATTTGATGAATGGAACTGAACTGTTGATCTTTGTGGTGATACATGGCTGATATGGCAAAATCTGCGACATGTTTACCAATTCATACAGCAGAGATTGGAGCGAGCAACCACGATACGTCATCAATGCCCGCAGTCCATTGCGCGCCATTCAAGATGGCGGCCGCGGGAATTACGAAGAGGCTGAGGGGCTCTTCTTTGAAAATCGATAAAAAATTCAGTTCGCTAGGTAATAATAATAATAATAATAATAATAATAATAATAATAATAATAATAATAATAATAATAATAATAATAATAATAATAATAATAATAACGAATTTTTAAACAGGATGGCCCTTCAGTACATGCGTACTGTTATCAAAGGGGTCCTGTAAAAGAAAAATATATATAACAATATAAAAATAAAAATACATCATATAAAAGGATAAAAGGTAAAAAGTTAAAAATCTACTAAATTATGCTTACTTAACCTATAAAAATAATTCGTTTAAAGACTGCCTAAATAAAACCCTACTGCTAGTTTGTCTAGTTTTTAAAGATAAAGAATTAAAAATATTTGCACCAGAGAAATAAAAACTTTTTCGTGCAAATTCAAGTTTCACTTTAGGTAGAACAACAGTGGCTCTACAGTTCCTCGTATCACGATTATGCGTTAAAATTTTTTTCTAATATAGGATCTACTAATGAGCAGATTCGGAACATTTTAAGCAATACTTGTAAAAACAGTGGAGGGTTCCTTTAAACCAATCACAAAGATAAGCAAATGCAAAACCAAAACGAGGCACTAAGGTCAGGTGACCCAGATGCCTCACTTCCATGTACAATGACCTGATTACAAGCTTGACTGTTACAAATAAATTTGATGTTTACGTACTTGCTGCGATTTTTTGTTGAATTTCTGCGTTACATGAAAGACAACGCTTCGCTTTGAGAGAGCAGCCTGAAAGACAAGTCAAACATGGCGATTAGCATGAAATATAAGTCGTCCTGCACCCTCAGCGTAATCCCGGTTGGTTTAGCTAACAGGGGAGTCCGTTGACATTTCAAGCTACAACTTCAATGTGCTTGGAAAATGCGTAATGTAGTCTCTTTTCATTTATTGCTTTAGCAGTAGGTAAGCGACAGATTTTTTTTTTTTTTTTTGCGTTAACTCCTGATGTAGCATTTTGGAAAGAATGTTTCATCAAAATGAAACAGAGAACAATTCATTTGTTAGCATGAAAAAAAGATATTTGTTGTAAGATGTCTGCTTATACTGCGTACCATAATTTATGCTTCTTTAACACGACAACTACAATTCTCCAATTTGCATGCGAGGAAACAATATAAGGGGCATACGGACAGACAGACAAACAGACAGACAGACAGACAGACAGACAGACAGACAGAAAGACAGTCAGTCGGTCAGACAGACAGACTGACCGACAGATGCATATGAAAGTAGAAACAACACAAACAACATAAAATAGAGCGATTTTCGATTCAGTGTCGTAAAACCAAAATCAAAGTAATCACTCTGTTCAATCACAAAGGAAGTTAACTACCCCACAAACAAATCAAAACTCGAATCAAGTACACGTTGTCGTTCGGCGTGAAGCGCGGGAAAATAGCGCATCATGATTGGTGTTGATTTTACTTCCGTTTGGATGAGATAGTCTTGGTGGAAGTATTAATCACTAAGTGAAGTAATGCAAAACCAAACCGAAGGAGAATTACTTTCGACACTCAAGAGAAAATCGCTGAAACAAAAGGAAGTAAATACCCGCGTGTTACCTGTACAAGTTATCTTATGACCGCACGGCCGAAACGTAACGGTCGCGGTGTTCTCGCAACAAATGATACAATCGACTCCGGCTGCATCAGCTCGGTTTACAGCATCTTGAGTCTTTTTCTGGCTGGGCGCAGCAGCTCCAGACCTCTGTAGAGTGATACACAATCATGAAGGTAAAATCAGAGGACTAATAAATATACAAACAAACAAAACATAACAATAAACACAAACAAAAACTTGAAAGTTAGTCAAAGTTTTTTTTTTTTTTATGAATGCTGATGAACAAAACTGGAGCGGGCTTGCAGGGCTGCCGACACGCGAACTTTATTCAAATTAAACTGCCCATGACTATCACACTGCATCCAACAAGGGCACTGCTGCGGAGGAGCGTTTGTACAAAAGTTACATGGAGTTAATAAACTGCTAAGCAAGTCGACACCATATAACGTCTGAAGTGTAAGAATTAAAAAAAAAAAAAGAGAATATTGAATAGGAAAAATACAACGAAAGAAAATAACTTCGTTATCGTTGAATGAATATGAAATTTAATGCTTTTAAAAAAGCGATCAAATCAAGCGAACAAACAAACATAAACATTTCTTTACGTTTGATGCTGCCGCAGATGATCTGGGCGCAGCTGTCGGTACCGGTGCAGGTACAGTCCTCCTCACGGCCACAGGTGGTCGAGGTATTGATTTTGAGAGAACAGGCTGGGGTCGAGGCTGAGTGAACGCAGATGGACGCGGAGTAGCGGTCTGTCTGCAAGATAGACCAGAACAGATACATGTTCATATACCAGGCTGAAAAGAAGCACTGTACTAACGATAGGAAGTTCTCGTAGTTATTCTGAGCACGCGAAAAAAAGAAAAAAGAAATAAATAATAAAAAAAAGGTCAGAGTTTGATAGCCGGGAAACAAAAACGTTAATTAATGCGTTTTTTGTTAAGTAGCCCGCCACGCTTAAAGACTCCTGTACACAATATACAGCTATACCATAAACTACATGATGGGTCTGATGATCTCAATTCAAATGGCCGCCCCAAGTAAGTGGAAATAATCCTAGTACCTTGGAGCACTCCTAGCAAATTGCTTGATTAAGTTGGCAGTCTGGGGGTCTGGGCACAAGTCCAATGGAGTCTTGCCCTCGTGGTTGTAAAAGTTCACGTCCGCACCATGAAGAGCTAAATAAACAAGTATGGCGGACCCCATGTGCTGATCCCTGTCACCAGCTGGTAAATTGAGACCTAAGCCTTGTAACAGCTGAAACGATTCAAAGAATGATTGAATACAGCAGTTTGCATGCCAGTTTTTTGTTACTTGCATATAAAGTGGATAGGTAATTAACACAGGTTGGAGTCGAAACGACTATTAAAAAAAGGGTTCCGCAAAGTAGAATAAAATAAAATAAAAATAATTACATAATAATGATATCGAAATATAACCGGCTAGATAAGTTTTTAAATCCGTCCATCCGTCCGTCCGTCCGTCCGTCAGTCAGTCAGTCAGTCAGTCAGTCAGTCAGTCAGTCAGTCAGTCAGTCAGTCACTAACTGAAAACAAAAATAATAAAAAATAACCTTAACGTTCGCTTATCCAAGACAATTTCGTTTATTGGATATTTTTAGTGTTCAATGTTCAACTGAATAAAGCAAATCTTTCAAACGTAACCGGCCGCCAACCTTCGTTGTTCGTCAGTGCATGCTTACTGTACTCACCCCTCTTAAGCCAGTGGTGCCCACAGCTTGATGAATGACAGCCAGGTGAAGCGGTGTGTCACCATCCTCGTCAGCAGCATTTACGTCAGCACCGTGCTCTACCAGTAACTCGATCATGCCGGTGTACGCTTCCGACACTGCTAGAGCCAAAGCGGTTTGGCGCTTGTTGGTACGCAAATTTATGTCACAATGGCCCTGTTGTTGGAAAAAAGTGAAACACAGAAAGTGTTACATGAAGCGGGGAGGAATTATAGTCCAATGCCACCACGACCAATATTTCGTCGGCTCGCAAAGAATTGTCAAAATGGCGAGGTAGTTCTTATGAATTCAACTTGAATTACAAACAAAGGCAAATCTCACAGACAAACGGAGAGGAAGGCATAATGGAGAATCATAAAATGAGGCGAGGCTGCGCAAAAAGATTGGTTCGGATAGGCAAAAGATTGCTAGATTAGCCCGAGATCGTTCTGAATGGCGTGACTTTGAAGATGCCCTATGCTCCTACTAGACGCTACGGGGCTAAGCAAGTAATTACATACCGATAACAGAAGAACTTTTGCTATTTCTGTGTGGTTGTTGAACGCGGCCAGGTGGAGAGGGGTAAAGCCATCTTCTTTTGCAATCTCACAAAGACCAGGAAACTTGGCAGCAATCTTCTCTACGGCACTGAAATGGTAACAGCAAGAAAGAACGATTAAATTGCCAATTCGACTTCCTTTAAATCCCAAGAAAGAATATGAAAATATTTAATCGAAGTTTTTCTTTTTTTTTTTGCAATGAACATTCAGGACATGAATAGTTAGTCGCATTGTAGTTTGACTTCTACAGACACGTAGAGAAATTAAAGCTTTCCTCTTCCCTCGCGTCACGTCTCGCGTCTTACTTTTCACCTCGGGCTCGCTGCATGAGCCCCAATCAGTTACAGAACATTCAAAAATGCGAGGCTGCTTGGGCCTGGAAACCAGGGTCTTGCGATCCGAAATGCAATGCACTAACATATCGCGCGTCCCTAACTGAAGTAAGATACACTTACTGTTTGTTGCCTTTCATGCAAGCTTGGTGTAGTGGATTAAATCCCCTGCCATTACACACAGTTACATCGAGTCTTTGTGAGCCGAGAATGAGGTCTGCAATGCTGTTCTTTTCTTTCGAGATTGCGTCATGCAAAGGCGTGTCTCCGGCTAAATCCTGGACAAATGAGGATCGAGAGAGTATGCATACGATGCCAGTGGCATACCAAACCCCTTAAGGCGGGGGTACACCTGAAGCCTGTTTTTCCACCGCCAAGATGCGAATATCTCGTCCGCGTTTCAAGTAATCCAGAAATTCTACGCTCATTTCACAAAGCTACGTTTAGCGGTGTTTTGTAAATTTTTTGGTGATTTTTGGGGATGTTTGGGAAGAGATAGTTTTTCTCAAAGGATTAGTAAAATTTGGCGAAATAAAGAAATATTAAAGATTTAATGTGATTTTAAAATTAGAATTTGAAGTTAAAAATTAGTGTATGGACACCCAAACAGTCCCCTGACAACCTGGGGTGCTCTTGCGTGCGGGTCAACTGTCTGTTGGTGTTTCAAAAATAATTTTCTTTCTTCTATCCCTGTCTTAAACCTCTTAAAATTTCACTCAAAATCGGGTGTACCCCCACCTTGACAAGTTTGCAGTGATGCCCCTTTCTTTAAAATCACTGTTAATTAAAATAAGAAGAGGATATCAAATTGAACACTTCCTAGCGAGGTAGAAAGATTCCCCCAAGTATCATTATGAGAAATGGGAGCCGCTGCTTCCTATAATGTCACCCTAGTTTTCTTCAGAATCGCTTTCATCCCAAAAGTTTGTTTGTATGTTATCAGTTATGTTCTTCCTATAATTTATAGCTGTAAACGAGTATTGTATTGTAATTATGTTGTGAAGGTTAGACTTACTAAAGTCACGTAACAATTAGTCAGCGTTGATCAAACAAAAATGGCGCCGTAACTACCCCCGTCAAAATACATTTAATATAATTTATGAATTTTGTTTAAATTGCTTTGCCGAACTTAATTTTAAGTTTGATTCAGACACCGTACTTCCGCCGTGCTTTTGTCGAACTTAATTCCTGAATTTAGTTCGGCACGGCAGAAGCACGACGTCTGAACTGGGCCTTAGTGTCGAAAAATATACTGTAAGCATAACATATAAGAGGTGTAAGTGTTAGTATATACGTGTACGTTTTATTTTAGTATACGTTGTTTTAATTTGCTGTATTAGAAGTTAAAAAACAAATAAATAAAAACAACATGTTTTAAGTGATGCGGAAAGTTATTCGACAAAGTATATTTTTCCTTGGCATCTTTGTGTCACACCTTTGACAAGTATTTCACATATGTGTGAGTTAAAAAAGCGTTAAATTTACAGATGAAGTGAAAACCAACATAAAGATACAGCGTACCTGACAATTCACATCACAGTGCCGTGACGTCAGTAACGCCTTGACACCAGCGTCATTGCCTTGATTGACAGCCAAGTGTAGCGGTGTGCTTTTGTTCTTGTTGTCACACACATTAACATTTGTTCCAGTGCTCAACATCACAGTAACAGTCTCTCCGCTTTTATCACTATACACCGAACAGAAATAAAGTTAAAAACTAAAGCCTCATTGGCCACTTAACAAACTAGAGGAAAACTGGGGCAAGTCTCATCTCCAACCTTGTTCCCAGGGCTTTTCTCCACCATCACGAAGAAGAGAAAAGCCCTGGGAACGAGGTTGTCTCATCTTGCAGCCGCTGGTGGGACCGTTACTTGGGACAAAACAAAAAGCGAGAAGCCATATCATTTTTTTTTTTTGCCCGTACAAGCGACAACGAAATGGGAATCTCCCCATATTTCTTCTCGTTTCTAAAGCAGCTGATTGGAAATACTATAATATTAAACACTTGCAAAACTAGTCCAATTCGGATTTGTCGGGATTTGCAATCGGGAACGCTATGATAGATCGCTCACAACTTCGTTTTGCCGATTTTATTTTGTTAAACATTTAACTGTGCTCTTACATCACGGATCCCACGCTACTTCAGTATCGTCTCATATAAAATAAATATATGTACACTGGCCTGTTATCATCACCAGATAGTCAATATGTTCATGTACAGACCTTCTACCCTGTACTTTTGCTTTAAAAGTGAAGGAAAGATGCACACTTACCCGTAAGCTGCATGATGCAACGCTGAATAATCCTGTTCATCCTACCAATACAACAATAAATAAGTAAATAATAACGCCATGCGGATTAGAGCACTGTGTGTATTTATTATGAATAATTAGGAATTGGGTAAAACATCTGCATGGAGCAAAAGTGTCGCATGCAACCAGGGCTTATTCCAGTTATTGTACCATCAGCAAGAAGCTCATGTATGTGTCACGCTTCACATGTCTTGGGGACTCTGCAAACAAACAACGTCAAAGTATCGAATTCTTGATTTCGCGGAGAACACGCAACGACTTAAAAGAATGTTCCATGTTTCCATATATACACTCTAACTTTGTCCTTTCAGACTCAGCTATAAGATTAAGTCAAAAATCGATACACGAATTGAACGGATCTAGATAAATGATTGGTGATCATCATCAAAAGAAATGTACGTATTTCTTAGCGTAGTCATCTGTTTCTTTGTTCCAGTTTGTCGGGAACATTCACAGAAAATCTAACTATTTGTGTCTAACCTTTTCGTCTTTGCTGGCGCCCTTGCTTATGAGGTACTTGGCAATTTCTGTGCGTCCCTGGTGACAAGCTACATGAAGTGCTGTCTTCCCTCCACGTTTATGGTTAATCTACACACGGAAAATGGACAAATGGTTTAGTACTGTAGAATTTCGATTGTTAAAAGGCCATTGAATTCAGCTAAGGTTAATGGTCATTTCTCAGTTGTCAGCACTTTTTTTTCAGAATAGCGAAGCGCGCGTGGTTTAAAAATAGAAATGCAGATGATTATACCTTCCATCCAAAGCAATGCACTTTAGTAGAAAAGCATTTTTTTGTTATCAAACGATTTAACCATGGTCCTTCCTTCCTTCCCATAAGAAATACAAGATTAGATTTAACTAGAACATTCTATTTGTTTTAAGTACGTCTTTCACTAACACACGTCTTATTCTTAATCAACGGTTTCATTTTTCGCCGCTGTCAATCATCCTAGCGGACCTTTCAGGAAACACAAATTTACTTCAACTTGTTCAAAACCTAACGTCTGTCGATTGTGATTGGTCCAGTAGATTTGGATCCATTTTGTTGTGTCTGCTTTTCAAGGTTCGTTAGCTGTGGCCAGCTACGGCGAAAACGCAAATGATTGTTGGGTTTCAAACTTCAGAGTTTGCGTCAAAGTTTGGCCTTTTTCACGGCCATCAGTTGTTCAATAATATTAATTGTCGTTTGACTTAGAACGTATTGAGAACTTTACTTTGTCAGGATTCGCTTCCAGGATTTTGCGGACGTCTTGCAGGTTACCACTTGATGACGCGTTCACTAATCTGTCCCCGGGATCTCCAACGCCTCCTTTCAAAGCGGCTCCCAGGAGCAACATCTTAACAAGGTCATCTAACTCTCTAACTGCAGAAATGAATCACAAAGCAGTAACACTAACTTGCCTGATTCTTAGTTTGTGTATCTGTGCTCATAACTAGCAGCAACAACAGTAGCAGCAGCGGCATGTCATTTTCTTACCTGGGGACGATGGGGAGGTTTCGCCTCGCCGGGCTGTAGCCTCGCCCCCCGAAAGATCTTCCAACGCTGCAGAGTTAAACAACCAAAGGTTTGTGCCCACTATAACAACAGCATCACCATCGCCATCCACTTCTACGATCTTTCCTTCTTTTCCTAGGGCCTGAGTAAAACGTACTTTCACGTTAAGGTTAATGGTATAACCTCAACGGGCAGAAAATTGGTAATAGCATGCCTCGCCAGAATTTTTGTGCCTCTGTTAAAAACGAGGCTTGGGGCAAAGAAAACGTGTTTCACTGTGGTATTAGAACGGCCAAATCCTGCAAGCTTTTACTCAGACAATACAGTAATTTAATTAAAGCACGAATCGATTACAAGTTGCCGAAGCGGGAAAATGTATGTGGGTGATGCATGATTGGTTTTGGTTTCACTTCTGACTGGTTGAGAAAGTGGCCCGAGTTTTTTTTTTTTTTTTTGACCAATCACAAACAAGTAAAGCAAAACCTTTTTCACGGTGATTCATACGCAAGATTTCGCAGTGCAGTCCTCAGGCATTTTAAAAGAGGCAAAAAGGCAACTGCAACACGTCATTTTACAATTAAAGCTCATCAGGTGTTAAAAAGTTAAAATAGTGACGGATATTTCTCACTTGAGTTTCAGTTTTCTGTAAAGCGGTTACCTGCGTTGTCACACAACGCTGCGGAAAGGAACGTTGCGTGACCACCTAAATAACTTCTGCCAATGAGAAAACTCGAACATTCGCTCATCTAGTCGTGGTGATATTTCGAACCGGGGATTGAAAGTACAGAGAAAAATCAAAGCCGATTGAACATAAAGTTATCTTAGGACCCGGAAGCAGTTTAATATTTTAAAAATCACACACTACAATGTTTCAATTTAAAGTCCCTTACCGCTGTCATTGATTCGTTCCACCCACCATGTCCTTGCTGTAACTTTTGAACGAGCTCTTTGTTGCTTAACACTCGCACTTTGTCTCCTGCCTGGAAACTTGGCAACTGGTAAATCAACAGATGAATTAGATGCAGACTCGTATCGTCATTAACACTGCAGTATTTAATATTGGCGGGAGTGCCGCTAATGAAACCCATTTGAGTTTACTGGGTTTTGAAGAGTTTCTCGCTGAGTAGAGGCCATAGTTGTTGTTTTTTTTTTAATTTAAGTTTGTGCCTCTCTCGTGGGGCAGGGGGCTAGGGAGTACAGTTTCGTGGTGGGAGGTGGTTGTATTTGGAATTTAACGATATGTTATAAACTAAAAACTAGCTGATATAATTTTACCTTAGTAACAGCATCTGGATGGAAAACCCACGATTGAAGCCCATAGCCAATGTGTACGTCACCATCATCGTCTATTTTTCTGATTTTTCCGACTTTTCCTATACACTAAAAAATAAATACAAACGAGAAATCGCTCTAAGCAAGGCTAACTTCTACGGACAGGGATAAGAGTGAAGGAATGTGAGTTAATTCCTTACGGGCTTTTCAAGGGGCACAAAATGAAAATTTCCAACGAATTCCAATGCTTTTCAGATCACAAAGGTGCTTACAAAATACAAAAGACAAGTAAAATGTAACGCAATGCTACACACGAAATGTTTAATAAGAGATTTATTATCCAACGTTGCTGACTTTCGCATATTTGAAACATTCGCGCGGAACCTGATAAAATATCATTAAAGAACTCTTGTAGTTACCAATATAGAGCGTTTTCATCTGACATCACGACACGGCAGCCAAATTGCTTTTCCAAAACAAAGAAATGACGGCCATATTGGTGTAGAAAATCTATTCCTTCGGAAACTAAACTCTATTTTTATGCACAAAATCGTGTAAGGTTTTAGTAAAACAATATGGCTGCTGGTCACGTGAGTGAAAACACTATATTTGTACACGCTTCGCGCATTGTTTGTACTCCACGAAGCGAAGCTGACTAGCAATAACAGTTACAATAACAATAAAAGTACTTGGTACGCATTTTACAAGTCTCATTGCGTTTACAATTTAAAATTAAAATATTGACACTTTTATTTCCAATTCGGAACAGCCAGTAGAATTGTGCCTTTTCGGGCGCCTTTTAGGTTTTGCCTCTCTCCGTCCTTGTATTCCATTTCCTTATACACTTATATATTTCTTTCTTTCTTTGTAGAAATTAAATAAAGAATTTACATCGCTATTATTTTTAAAATCAACACAATATTATCATAAATAACGATGTTACCCGCGTCACACTTTATCGAGACGGCCTCTCAGAAAACCCCATATGCAACTTATGCAACGTCGAACAACAAACCCTGCATCACCTACTCATAGAATGCACTCTTACAGTCGATTATTGGACCTTGTTTCAAAACTGGTGGTACCAAAAAACGAATGAAACAATAAAGTTATCCGAAACCAATGTACTTTATGGCTGGCATGATAGAACAAAGCATTGGCAAGCACTCAATTATTGTCTACTTTTAGCTAAATATTGTATTTTTTGCACAAGCCTTCGCGGAGATGTTTTAGACTTTCAATGCTTTTTACTGTTACTTAACGGAAAACTTGAAATTCTTAAAGAGATCGCGACTGCGAAAAAAGCACTACCAAAATTTTTTCGCACTTGGGCTGCTGTACTTTAATTATTTTTAATCACTCTAATTACTTTATTTGCGTAATCTATACAAGTTGAAAATATGTAAACTGTAACTATATAATTGTAATAATCATAAACTGTACTTATATAACTTGTAATCTGTAACTAGTGTCTGTGTTTGAAATAATAAAAAAAAATAAATAAATAAATAAATAAATAAATAAATAAATAAATAAATAAATAAATAAATAAATAAATAAATAAATAAATAAATAAATAAATAAATAAATAAATAACGATGTTACAACGTCCAAAAGACAAGGGTGGGGGAGGGGGGGGGGGGGGCATTAACATCTAACCTTTGCCATGTCGTCAATCCAGCCGCCATGCCCTTGTGCCATATCCTTTAGTACTTCGGCGTCAAGGCAAACAGACACGCGGTCGCCGACCCGCAATCGATCGGCATCTGCCCGTTGTCGGTTCTCTCCGACTTTTGCTAAACTCTCACGGTAATAAGACGGCCCGTTCGCCGGTGTCACACATTTGAGATCCACCTTTAAACAAGGCACAAACGAATATACGGACGATAAATACAAGGTATAATTATTACAATTATTAGTAATTACATTACCCTTCAATTATTATTTTTTTTCTTGTGCGCGATTGAAATTACGACGTACACAATTTATATATAAATATTCTACGTTACCGAGAAAAGAGTAAGGGCTGGTCCACACGAGCGAGCGATGCAACTTTCATTTTCGTTGGCGAATGTTCATACGTGAAGCAATAAGCGCACATTTTTTGCATGCGCAAACCAAGTGTAAGAAAGTAGGGAATTCTCCATTCGTTACGCTTGCATTTGCATTAATTTTTTTACCATGTTCACATGTGCTTTCCCTTGCCCTTGCATTTGCATTCTCGTCCCCAGAGGCGGCGATCCTTCTGGTCTGCGCCAGGAATCGAGACATCTGGCCGCTCCCAATTTCTGAGCATGCGCAGAGTACTCGTTCTGTGTTTTTCAGCCATTCTCGTCCCCAGAGCCCTCCGTTTCTTTTGGTCACGTGGTCGGCGAAACGGAGGGCTCTGGACGCAGCCACTACCGGATGTCAGAAATTTTCTGACATCCGTTAGCGCATGTGTAGTAGCTTTCAACACAACTGCTCATGCTCACATGTTAATCCTGAGGGAGGGAGAGGGGAGAGAGTTTATTGTAATGGCTGATCGTGAGAAGACGTCAACAAAGCGATCAAAAGAGTCGTTGATTTTCATTTATGCTGAACGATCGAGAATTAAAGCGATCTGAAAAGTGAACAGAAAGCTGCCTTAGTCGTCGTTGCCGTGCAGAAGCGGTATTATTTTTGTGTTTTATCAACGGATGTCGAAACGTCCAATTTTCTATAATCAGGTATGAAAGAAGTACAAATGTCAGATGAAATTTGTATGTTGATGTTGAATTCTAGAAAGTCGTACTGTTCCATATAACAAGATTGTTAAAAACGGACAATCTCAGTCGCCTTCGAGTGTTTTTGAAACGCCACTTTAGACGTGTTCGTTAATTGAGTGGATAGATTTAGCACTGTAAATTAAAGATATCGCAAAGAAAATATAATATCAGTGTGATGGCATTTCATTTGAAAATCTTGTCTTCTAAGTGTGATTCGTAGTTCCACAAGAATGCCTTCCCTTTGAATTAAGTTTGATTTTCTTTCCTTATGTTTTAAATTTTATAATGAAAGTGAGGGTAAAATCAAACTGGGAAATATTAATTTCAAGGAGGAGGGGTTGAAAGTGGATCTGTTTTCTGTGTGTTTTTTAATATGGGTAAAAATGTTAAAAAATTTTTCATCACCCCAAAAGAATTAGAACCTCCTTTAGATTTGCCAGTGATATTTTAAACCATATACTTCATCCAAAAATATTTTTCTGCAAAAGATTTAAGACTCAGACTTGGCTATAACTTATAAGCTCAATAAATTATGGGAAAGAGGACCACTCACAATGAAGAGGAGTCAGTATTTGTACTGAATAATTCTTGTGCAAAGGAATGGGTGAGAAATCAGTTCAAGAACTTGACTTTTTTCTACCTTTTCAGGATGACCCTGAAGGGGGCACTTGAGATAACAATCACTTGGTAACTGCAAAACCTTTCTGACAGATGTTCATTAATTTTGACTTATATGCCAGTGCAATATTACTTGGCAATTTATAAAAATTGTGTGCACTCCACCTAAATATTGAGACAGCAAATAATACTTAATTTATAGTAAAATTAAATTCTTAAATCTGTTGTGAGCTGCTGTTGTAAAAATTATTTAAGAGGAAACAGGGTTAACAGGATATATTTTGAAACATTTGGTATCATTTTGTTAGATTAAATGAAAATAATCATCTGTCCACAGATGCCAACGCAAGTCTTCATGTTACTCCAGAGCCCACTTTCTTATTTCTTAGGTTATCAATACACTGAAATGCAGGGGACAAAAAATGCCCCTTCACTTCGGAAAGGTGAACCTATGAATTTTCTATTTTGCGAGAAAAGATAGGGGGAACCTGACCCATTTTACCCATCCCTTTCCCCATAAATATTATGAATGGTCATAAGGCAGCACTACTATAAAAGATTATGCAACACTATGCCCTAGGCTTGCAATTGACAGGGTCTGGTTATTCTCAGTTTTTGTGCTTCAACTCCACTAGTGCAAACATCTGATCTCAAATATTGGGAGAATCGCAAAGAGGTTTGTAAGTGACCTGATTTGACATCAGATATAGATTTATATGTCAATGCAGCACTAAATAAATCAAGGTGAACAGGGTCACTGGGGCAAATGCAGCCTTTAATAACTCTAGAATTGTCAAGGTTACTCTCAAGAGCACTTGTTTGTTTTAAATCTTATTAAATATATACATGAATATAAAATGAAGCAATGCCAATTTCCTTCCTTCACCTGTCCCCCTTTATGCCAAGTGGTGCAAAGGCCAAATTATGCCAGTTCCTGCAGATGCCCACAGTCTTTGAAGACATAAACTGTGTTACACCTCCACAGTATAAACAATGTTGGAAAACAAGTAAGTGGTTCCATGATGGAACCAAAAATTTTTTTCCTGGACATTTTTAACAACTACCATGTTCTTTGATATTCCTTGTTCTTACTATGAACACTCAACTCACAGCTGTATATTTTTTTTATTTAACACTGATAAAGCTTACTGAGTTGAAAGTCTTGAAATGATGGTGGTGGTCTGCTGAACATGTAAGAAATGTTTTTGTATATATGTTCCACATAAATCTTCAATCTAGTATGCTGATAAACATACTTGTAACATAATCTATTTTCTTTTGTACCTTAACAATCCGATATATATTGCACAATGTAATTCTGTAAGCATTCTAGGTAATATATATAATCCACAGTACAAGTTTGCACGATAATAGAAACAATTTCAAGATCAATACAAACGCTTTTGCAACATCAACTGATCAAGACCATGCAACGACAACAGAGTGTACAGAACAACATTCAACATTGTATGGGGGCAGAAAAAGGGATTTTGATTTTGGGAGACGTGATGGAGTAGAGTTCTGTTGAATGTCTAAACTTTGTCAGACTCTCAAGGCTTCAATATTCCACGAAATCAATCAATGGCAAAATCAAAACACGAGTTTTTAAAAACATACCGCCTACAGCAGTTTGGAAGATCGAAGACAGATTTTAAATCTGCTGACAGTGCTAAACGTTTGAAACCTAGCTCACACAGGGACTCACACAGGTCATCTTCTGCTTCTTTACAACAGCCACGTATCGATAACAGTTTCGTGCGATTCATCGATTGCCGGTCGCCATAAGTTTTCTAAGAAATCTTTTTCCTGCTAATTTCCGGTCCGGAAGCAGAGTGCCGTGCGTAGTAGTGTAAAATTTTGTTTCGTGGTGCGCATTCATTCTTCATCAACCAATGAAAAAATTCGAATTAATTCCTGCGTCCAGAGCTACTCGTAACGGCACAAATATAACGAGTAGCTCTGGGGACGAGAATGTTTTTCAGCCAATCAGATTTGTCATATTTGACAATGAGTACGTGAATCGCGGACTTCCGGTTTTGGAGACGGCCAGAGGTCTCGATTCCTGGCGCAGACCAGAAGGATCGCGGCCTATAGGGACGAGAATGTTGCATTTGCAAACTCAAGCAAGCGAAACGTGACTGGAAAGAGACTTCAATTGCGCCTGCGTATCTTAAATTCATTACGCTTGTGCTTGCATTTGCATCGCACATGTTTGACAACGAAACTCACCGAACCCTGGTATCCAGTTCTATACGTGTTATTTCTAAGAATGGTCCAGATGACCTTCGCCCCAGACCGCTCCACGCCACTCCAAGCAGTTATCTCAGATAATGTTCCAACCCGTCCATTGCCGCCATCTTGGTCTGCCCATTTCCAGTCTCTCCCGCGCGACACTTTGGCGCCAGGAAAAAAGCCTCTGGATTGCAGCTTAGTGAAATTTGTGCGTTTACCAACAGGGATCCTAAAAAAAAAAATGACTTAGAAAAATTAGGTGGCAAGTTTCAATTAATTAGCAAGAATAATTGAAAGTGAATACTCATTAATTTACGTTTCTTTTTTCATTAAGTTTTTCCAAAGGTGCACCCTTTCCCCATCCTCCCCCCCCCCCCCCCCCCCGTCCCCCCACTGTCGAGTAGGGTCGGTGAGGTTTATAGCAGCTTACAAAGAAGTTCAACCGCATCTAGCGAGGTGATATTAATTTTTGGTGTTGACAACAAAATTTGGCTTTCAGCAAAAAATAAATAAGTTTTTAAACTCATCAACAATAGATGAGCTTGGGCGTTGGTGCCTCAAGGTTGGTGGAGCCGGGCAATGCACAGCAGGGGAGGAGGTATCCATGGTAACCCTGAAGCGGCCACCACCCACCTGGGCACCGTCACACTGAAGGACTCAGTGGAATACTTACCAACCTACCACGAGGCTCATCGACTCACCCGAGGGAGGGTGGGCCGGGCAAAAATTGCAAAGCTTGCAAGCAAATGTGCTAGCGAAATGAGCTTGCGAATGATAGCGAGCAGCACACTGCGTATAAAGGTCATGAAACGCCCCTGAACGGGTCCTTGGGCCACCCCGAACTTTATGCGGCCAGCGGTAGCGGCATACTGCGTATAGGCATCACAAAGTGCCCCAGCGAACCGCCAAGGTTGCAAGCGAGCTTCCTGCATCCAAAGGTTGCTGGAGGGCATTGCTTCGAGGTTAACTTTGCCTAAATTACATTTAGCCACATTAAAAATCGTAAATATTTTGCATGCCATGACAGCAAATGGATCGATAAACTCAACTTAAATAAAAATAAAATCATTTTGAATCACTTTTATTTTAAAAACAATAAACAACCAACAGGTTACACTGTAAGCCTCAATTGGGTGGGAGGGAGAGAGAGGGAGAGAAATAGAAGGAAAGAGGGGTGGAGGGGATGAGAGAGAAGGGGAGGGAGGGGGGAAGGGAGGGAGGAAAAGAGGTGTAGATGGCATAGGAAGGTATACAGGGAGCAGGAGGATGGGAGAAAGATAAATAAATATGTAAATGAACCCACCCATCTCTGGCCAGACGAGAATGGTCAAAACGGAGAAATGCATGTTGCTTATCATGTACGTCACCCATATAACACGTTGAACACAAATCATAGTTAGGGCAATCAGCACATTTCCATCGTGTTCCTACAAGAGGTTGTTGCTTGCAGCCATCACAAGTGACATGGATGTGATTCAAACCTGTGAAAGCACAGTGTTACAAGTAAATTACCGACTGAAAAAGACCTGGTGCAGTGACATACCCTGATTACCTTTTGTTAAAGGCAAGATCAGAAGGTTTGAGATTAATTTATTATTGTGTTCTATTAATTTTTTAATTTCTTTTTCATATATATATTAAAGTACTTTTTGACACTATTGACTCAAATAGCTATAGCAAATTTATTCATGCAATTTAATTCACATATCCAACAACAAAACTCAACAATTTTCAATCTCTACTGGCCTCCATGCCATAGGGAGGAGAGGAGGGGGGGGGGGGGGGGGGGTGGGAGAGACTCTAGGGCTAATGAGATTTTCAGTTTGCCAATCATGATAGTCAACCATTGGGAAATGCAAACATTTGCACATGTAGACTGCGATTAATGTGGCAGTGACTGATATGAATTAAAATATAGGGCACCCAAAGGGTACATGTGTGGGAAACATTGTTGAACTCATTTGCATTTAACTTATTTGCATAAACGGACTTACAACCCGATCGCATTAGTGTGTGATACCACAGGCATCCCAAACAAACATTAGCGAGTGGGGAATTTACAAAGAACTTCTAATATATTACTGGTAAGTCACATGTCAGAATCAAGTCAATGACTATAATATAGTAAGCTGTTATCAGACTATTATAAGCTAGTAGTAAGCAATTCTGTTATCACTGAAAATTATAAAACTCATTGTTTTAAGATGTGGACAAAACACTGACCCCCATCCACCTAATAATGCAATGGACTTAACCCATACATTAATAAAAGGACTATGCAGTTAGCCTGCACATGCTCAGCCTGCGAGCAGGCTCACCTTTGGGCCACAATGCGCGAGTAGTGAAGCTGCGAGAAAGTGAGCCTGCAACAATAATCTCTGTAATTTTTTTTTTTCATTTCCACCCTGGAAACCACAAGTCAATAATATATGCCTAAGCCAATTAAATTTCACCGAAAGTTGATGATATTTGACAGCGTAATGACAATATGTTTTTGAACTCTTTCTCCATCACTTGCTAAGCAGAAGAAAACACAATCTCAAATGCAGATTCCTTAAGCTAAAGAAAGCTTAATTTCCAGTAAGGACAAGCACTTGATTCCTAGTGACCTTGCTTCAGCAATATTGGTCTTCGATGATGCTGGTAAGCAGGCAAATCACCAGGATGCAAGCGTTCATGTTGCTTAGATTTGTGATGTACGTTTGAAATATCAGCATGTGCTAAGCCTGCTCGCAGGCTACCACATGCTTACAGTTATAGCTCCCAATAACAGTAAGGGTTGTTACAAAGTGCGAGGCAGCAAGGCATGCAAGCCATTCCGGTTAGCTTACATAGCACTTCGGTTAGCCTACATGGCACTCCGGTTAGCCTAAATAGCTCTTGGATTAACCTACAGTTTGCTCAGGTACAGTTTGCTTATTGGGGTTAGGGATTTCTGCCTCACATGCTTCGCTACCTTGCCTTGCATGCTTCACTGCCTTACTTGCATGCTTCGCACGCCTCGCTCCCCCCATATTTATAAGACTCTAACAGTAATAGCAACACAATTATACTAATCTGGATTTGAGTAGTCTTTTCTCTGGTGCTGACAGTGTTTTGTTTTAATATATTCTATGATGCCAGCTCTTGCTTTCTATTGTCATTCTCTGAGCTTTACTGCACCGACCAGCCATGGCTTTCTTTTCCTTTTATGACATGCTATAAATACGCTGATAACCTTTGTTTTGTTGTACGTAGATGCACCACGCAAAAACTCCTAAATTTATTATTCAAAATAACCTGAATTGAATCTTGCTAACATGGCCAAGCTTGCAACATGACTGAATTGCACCAATAAAATGAAATACTTTTTGCGATGATCGATCCACTTATCGACATTTTAAGTCTTTTTTTTTTTTACAAAAGTACTGATAACATTTATATTTGTAGACAACGATTATATTAACAGCTCAGTGATTCACGGTTAGGTTACTTAGCTTTATTTTAATTATAGTTCTGAAGTGACATTACATGTATGTAAATTGCTTGAAGCTTTCGATTTTTCGCCGATAGATTTTTGTTGATATAAGTTTTAAGCCTCAGAGAATCTTAAATTAAACCCAGTGGTAAGGAAGTAAACGGAGTTACAACACTGGTTACAAAACTTGCGCGACTGTAAACAACTCAACATCTTCAAAATTCGCTCAGGCATGAATGAATACCGAAGACGAAGCGAACAACATCATTGCATTGTGAAAACTCCCAACATCTTGACCACAAATATAAATGAAGAATGTACTGACCTGTTGGAGCAGGGTCAAAGACTCGAAGATCATATTTTCCAGAATATCCTGCTCGATAATTCGCCTGCTTTCCACTGTCCCAATAAACAAGAACTGTTTCGTCTGGTACATTACCGTCTCCTCCAAGGTGAACGATCGTTCCAACATTTCCTTCACCCCCATCTTGATCTCCCCACATCCAGTCAGGGCCACGAACTACTCGCAAACCAACCTCCATTTTTTCGGTTTTGTCAGGGCTTTAACTTCAACAATGAGATCCGAATCCAAAACATTCAAGTGACCGCCATCTTTGCCATCTTTGCAGCAATAGCGAAACACGAGCCTTGAATTGCATTGACATTGCGTGACTTGAAATTTCTCTTCCGGGTTAAGGACGGTGCCTACTAATAGCGAGGTATTTTTGCCCGGCCGATGACTATGCAAGGGAAGTAGATGTTACCAAGGGCTATTAAAATCCAAAAAGAAAATTAGGGGTAGCCACGCAAATTTTCGAGATAATTAGGTTTGAAATCTCGTAAAAAGTGCTGACGTGGCATCTTCAAAAAAAGTAAAAGGAAATAAAATTTCCTTACAAATTACCTTTGGATTTGGTTTTTCATGAACAAAATCAACACTAAATATAACGATCTCAAAAATAACTAACAAATACTATCTTTGAAACTCCGTGAACCACGTTTTTATTGACAAAACGATTGCACTTGAGCCATTTTTTACTCTAACAGCCCTCTCTTGCAAGGCCAGAAAAACAGCCTAAACAATTTTTGCACTGAACGAAAAATTAATCATGTGTTCTATAGACTTCCCACTTCCACTTTATAAAATAAAAAGTATGGGTCACCACGCGTTTTTAAAAGTTATACGAGTTGTATGGAATCGCTTTTGAGGTCAGTTACACTTTTCCTATCCCCTCCCTAGCGAGTTAAATATTTGCTTCTCGCGCAATTTTTCACGCGTGCACCACGCCATATGTAGTTAGCAGTTTGCTGATTACGTTTGAGCGATTAGCGATGTGTTTCAGACTGTTAAATGTGAGCCATTTTTATCGATAAGCGTTTAGGGCTTACTGATATGTTACTCTTTCACTGTTCCTGGTTTAGTACGTCCATTAACTGGATTTCATTGCAACCGAAATTTTCTTGCATTTTAGTCGCGCGCTTGGTCGCGAAGTTGAATTCGTCATTTTGAGCGAGCAAATTCCCTTAGCGCGCGCGTCCAGTGCGATCGATGCCTTGCGTGATGCGCAGAAGATGTGCGCAGTAACAAAAGTAGGCACCGTCCTTAATTACCTTTCGTTGGTTTCACTCTCGTTCCCAGAGCCCACGATTCCTTTGGCCAGCGGTCGGAAATGTCGCCTCATATACTTCCGTTTCTACTGTGCGGCTGAAATATTACATTTTATAAGCATTGCTGTAGCTTGCTATAATTGTGCTCATTTTCTCTTGTTGCGCTTTATTGTCTTAATTGCAATAGGAAGGGAAAATGCTAAAAGTGGTAAAAGCAAAGAAATATAAACTAAGAGGAAAAAGCGAGTAATAAAAGGTTCAAAATTTCACCGGAATGGCAGCTTTGATTTCTGGCGATCCTGTTCAAAATCAATCGCAATCCACTTCCTTGCAATCCTGTACTTATTCCTCAAAATAACTGTTCTATCTTTGTGGGATCTTTTTATCAAATTTATTCGTGTATTTGGTGGCATTTGGCAATATACTGAGGAAATTAGAAAATAGAAATTTCTATGATGAGCAGTGATAGTGTCCTTTTACGTCTCCGATCGCGAAAAACGACTAATTAAAGAATAGTCAGGTGAGCATTCTGAAAATTCTTCTGAGCATTCTGTTACGAATTTTCGCAGTCCTCCTTTTCTTTAATAGTCCGGGCCATGTTCCCACTAGCCTGCGTGCAGCCGCCTCCTATTTCCTCACGCAGGATATTTTCCCACTCGCGCACGTTTTTTATAGATTCCCTCTCAATCGACTAAAAAACAGAGGCACTGCTCGTAGGCTATCTTTCCGTTCGCCATGTTGTGCACAAGGGACGGACCATTATGTTTTTTAGGGGGGAGGGGTCGGGGGGGGGGGGGGGGCGGTGTTGAGCAGTTTTTCGGGGTAAGATATTTTTTCACCTTCAGCCGGGTTGTGAAAGATTTTTTTCTTGGGCTGTGAACTTGTGCAAGAAATTTTTTAAAGTCGAACACAGGACCTGGATAATAGAAAGTGCTTGCTTGATTTTCTTCCCCATGGCTCCCATTGCACGATTTTTTTCAGTCGTTTTTTCTGTGCAGGAATTTTTTCTGGAAATTGTCCAACACCCCCTCCCCACCCCACCCCTACAAAAGTAATGGTCCGTCCCTATGTTCCCCTCGTTTCGAATTCTGTGATCAACGGAGCCGGAGAGCATGACCTGATTTATTACGGTCAGTCGGGCATTCCCAGGGTAAAGAATTTTATTAAATTCTCAACCTCGGATAATGCAATTCTAGCTTTCTGATTGGTTAACTAGATCTCGGTTATCAGCCATTATACCTGCGTTTGACCTTATATGGGACACGAGTGCGGCAAGTGCCACTCAGTTTAAAAATTTTCCTGCGGGAAGCGAAAGTTCCATCAGAAAAATGGCAAATTTGGCGAGGTTTATAAGCTTATACAAGAAATAATCGACAGTGCCTTCGCTAAAACCACACAAATACCACAAAATGCCATAGTTGACTCAACTACGTAAAACTGAAAGGATTGATGCGAAATGTTTAATTAAAATACTTGTAAATGTACAACAAGAGCGACTAAACGAAGAAGAAAAGCAGCAAATAATTTACGGGAAGACAAGAAAACTGACACAATTTCATTCAGTGTTCGACGTAAAATTAGGTTCAGGACTTCAGTTAAGTTTGTTATCTTTCAATCTTGATTTTGTCCTTTTATACTTCAATAAACTTCATCGAATCTGAGTGCAATTTCGTTTCAGCATAATGTAGTGGTCTTGATGATAGCCGTGGAGCCGTAAACAAGTACAATATGTAAACACTTGCTTCGCTCGTCTTGCACAAGGCGTATAATTTCCAGGAAAGCTATTGCTTCGGATCTTCCCGTAAACCTTAATTGTTGTCACAATTTTCCAGGATGAAAAGACGATTTACGAGGAGATTTTCCGAGGAAAATCTTCAGAAGAAAACTCTCTCGCTGGCTCTCCTCGCGTGTTTCATTCAACTCAAAAAGTGAACACCGCGCCACAAATTTTCCCGCCTCCTCATACTATCACTTCGTTTACATCAAAATGAAATGTCCAGTTGATTTATACTAAAGAAGAATTTAATAAAACAATTATTCCATTCGCCCTTGTTGGATACGAGTGGTTATAGCCAACTCGGCGCTTCGCGCCTCGTTGGCTATTTACCACCTCGTATCCAACGAGGGCTCATGGAATAATTGTTAAATAATACCGTAAAATTCAGAAAAAAGTCCTCCCCTCCGAAAATAAGCTTCCCTGCCCCTCCCCACCACCAAAAAAATAATTTAAGATAATGCACAGAGTGACTGTAGGACCTACTTTGTGTTTTATATCGGTATGTTTACAGAGTCTTACCATGTGGTTTTCTTTTATGCACCAACAAATTTCGGTATCTCAGTAACAGCGTCCTACCCAAAATATTAGAAACGTTTTTGAAATGTTAACGCGAATTCCTTCTCGAAAACTCCCCCACCCCCGTATCCCTGCCTGAAAATAAGCCGACCTGAAAGGGGAATTGAGCATTTTTTTTTGGAGTTTTACGGTGACGCACATTCTCGTCCCCATAGCCCTTTTCGCTTTTCTTAGCCTGCAGGGCCTTGACACGAGAAACGAAGGGCTCTGGGGACATGGGATTTTTGAATCAATTCAATTTTTTTTTATTGGCCGTTTGAAACAAAGAAAGTAAAAGACACCATGACTTTCCCGTACAGTATGTAGAAACATCACGACTGCATACATGAAGACCGAAAGTCCTAGAATCTGGCACTGGAAATCCTTTGTCTCAAGAGCCCTTCTCGAGAATGGGTGGTGAAGGGAATGTTAGCCAGCTCTGTCTATAAGCCATTCTTGTCCTGCTATGCTATTCTTTTGGATTCTTATTGCTAACCAAAAGAAACGCCGCCACTTGGAATTAGAACGTGTCAAGGCGATATGATGTCATTCTGTGCGTGTAAGTTTGGGAGAACGCAAATTACATGCCCGCCATATTCACAAACACCCACAGGTTACGTAAAACTAGAGAACATTTTGCAGTCTTAAGGAAAGCGTCGAATTTGCTATCCACGGAAGCAGCTTCCTTCCCATTAAAGACAAAGATACTCGGAGACAGTAAAAACTTCCATTTTAATATACTTATTTATGAAAATTTACGTATTGTCACGTAATATTCCTCGCAGACAATACAGTACAAAGGATATATGGCTCCTATATATATATTACTTTATTAAAAACTAGCAATGGTATATCGCAATTCCCGAGTTTTGATTGGTTAACAGGCAGCTCATATACCACTGACCACAAATATCGTAGCCGATACGCGTCAACGGAAACAGCTGGGAGCTCAAATATTGCAATTCTTTTGAGCGTTTTCAATAAAACAATTATTCCACTCGCGCTTGTTGGATACGAGATCGTTATAGGCAACTCGGCGCTACGCGCCTCGTTGGCTATCTACCATCTCAAATCTAACGCGCGCGGAAGAAAGTACGGTAGAAAAAAAAAATCGTTGTTAAATCTTTAGTCAAGCTTTCTTTACAATGCTTGTCTGCCTGAATATAAAAAATGTACCAGCTTGGGTATATAAGATATGATATGATTACTGAGTGAGGATAAATACCGCATAAGTTACGTTGCGTAGGATATGTCCTGTGGTAAGGTAAGAATGCTCTGTAGCTGTTAAATACTTGTTATTCGTCATTTCAAGGAGTTTCTAGATATCTAATGGGTCATTTTCTTCTTATTTTTATTTTTCTTTTTTTTAAGAGGAATAGAAGCAGTCCTGATCTTCCACATTCTTTCATTTCTCACATTTCTTGATTTATTGTTGTTGCTGCCTTCGCTGTTGTTGTTGTTGTTGTTGTTGCTGTTATTCTGACATGTACTGCAATACAGAATTAAACTGTATTCATCGGAACAGAGTGTTCTGTACCGGCATGAGCACATTGGTCTCCCTTGGAAAAATTCCAGAACCTTCCACGAAAACAAAATGAAAGACGCTTCAGCACAAGTCTCCTCAACTGCTTGTCCACACACGTATAAACTACTGGATTCAAGACAGCATTCAGGTACGCCAGCCACTTCGCAACACTAGCGCCATTTGGATTCAACTCATAAAACGCATAGCAAACACTGACAATTATGAATGGCGCCCAGCAACACAAGAACGTTCCTATGACAAAAGCGATGGTTTTGGCGGCTTTGAGGTGTCGTTTAACTTCTTTATAAAAATGATGATTTTTCGCTTCTTGTCTACGGGATTGGTCACGTGTGTGTCGCATGGCAACGCGAAACATGTTCCCGTAAGCTGCGATGATTATGAACAGTGGTAGAAGAAAACTTGCAAACATGACAAATATGGCGTAACCTGAAAGGGAAAAATAACTCACCTTAATATGCAGTACAAGGAAATGTTTTTATATGCAATGAAGCGCAAAAAGATGCATGCTAAGTTATTATTGGTGCTTGAAACTAACTAAGAACCTATTTGCGACTGTAAATACCCTCGCCAATTTAACATGTCACCCCATGATGTTTAATGAGAGTTTTAGTGAGTCGGTTGGGAAGGGGCAAGAGGAGGGTAGGGTAGGGTAGGATGGTACATGGTTTTTATGAATTTGTATTTAAAGCGACGCCCAGTTTGAGTCGCGGTGTTCTAATAGTTGCAGTGAGCCCTCTTTAATTCGGCGACCAACGGGCTTCACAAATATGGGGCCGAAACTGTGATTGCTTTTGTTCGGGCAAAAATAAAGGGGCCGTAATACCGAGGAGTCTCCATAAATAGGGGGACCGTAAGGCGGGGTTTCCTGGTTTCCCTCCAGTTGGATTCCGCATCAAGTGACACTTCCGGGGACCTCTTTGTTGTGTTCTATTGCAAGCCGCTCTATTCTCACTTTGCTTAACTCAACCCTGTAGACCCACTGGGTAGCGGCGAACTGCTAGGACAGACTCACAATATCCTGAGGAGTAACTTTTGATGGACTAGCATTCCATCTGAAGTGGTGAAGGAAGGGAGGGAGGGAGGGAGGGAGGGAGGGAGGGAGGGAGGGGGCACTTTTGCTTTTATAAAACAGACACTTCGAGCTCAACAATGTAGACACTAAGCTCTTTCGCTTTGCATGATGTCCGTCATGTACTGAAAATTCTGAATCCCCTTAATTCTCTTGTTGCAGTGACATTGCAGTGACAAGCGTGACAAAACTGCGCACAGCGAAAACTTTGATTTTTAAAACTTGACGTAAAAATATAATAATAGTCTAGCTCCGGATGAGAGCGCATTATTTGGCGTGACGCTTAATACTTACCTCCTTTAAATTCTCTCAATGGTTTAAACAGTACGGCAACGGTGATGGAATAACTCCAAATCCCTGCAATCATAAGCAGCGCTCGTCTAGACGTTATACACTGCACGTATGAATACGGTCTGGACACGGCGATATAACGATCTACACTGATTGACGTCAAACTCAGAATCGAGGCTGTCCCACACAGAATATCTACGTGCCTCCAAACGGTCACGAACTTTTCCCCGAGGAGGTGAACCGCTGACCTGTTGTCGTACAGTAGGAATATCAACCAGACTGGCATGCTGATGACTGTAACAAATATGTCGGCCATACAGAGATTGATGATGAAGTAACGTGTTATGCGCCTGGCAGAGCGTTGTTTATAAACAGCTGAACAAACGAAGGCATTCGCCGCTACTGCGCCAATGATCAGGAGGCAAATTAACGAAGCACTGACGAACGATACTGCTGTTCCATGAAGAGTTGGTTGCAGGGGCTTGGTAGACATGTTTGAAATGTTCACCACGTGGTCGCTCATCACAGTGGCTACTTTGATGTCACTGTATTTTGTCAGTTATTTGTTTCCTAAGTGCCTTCCCTCCTAGCAAAAGATTAAAAAGTAGTGTCCTGTTAAAAAGAGCTTTTGAACCAAATTAAATCATTCATACGCTGAACATTACAAACCTAAAATTTCAATATTAAATGTATGCAACTAAAATGTAGACTGCAGACGGCAGACTACTAACTCTTTCTTTGCAACATGTGGGAAAACACAGCAAATCGTATTACGGCAGTGCAGCGGACAGAAAATGATGTTAGTGCAAATTTTAAAGTTCAGGATTATCACACGCAGAAATCACATTTCTAACATACTGTGACTGACAGGGAGCGATCAAGATTGCGCTTTTTAGTAAACACATAGCCCGCCGGGTGAAGTATTCATTTGTGTTTTATGTTTATCTGTGCGATAAGATAAGCCGCCGAACTTAAAAGCAGCCATTATGCCATTTATAAATAGCCTGAAAGATCAAACCTCACCGTCGACATCACGGCAGCACGCATATCCTGCTCCAACAAATTATTATGTATTTTATATTTCAAACAAGCGCAAGCCGAATGATTTCATTCTCAGCCTGAAAATAATTAAATCACTACAGTCAGAACCCTACTGCCCCAATATGCATTTTTAAAATAATCGTTTGCATGATCTTGTAGGAAGGCTACTTTGTGAACAAGCACAGGTGACCAAAGCGTGCCATTAACATTTGTATGGATTGGAAATTGAGCGTAAAATAAGAGTTTGTATGTCTTGTATGGATTTGAAACTGAGTTGAGAAGATCTCCTTTTTCTTTTGAAAAGCTACAATAAAGCTTCAAACCCTACCTGAGGGCTATATTTTCCTTTCTAGGGCACGAAAGTGAAAAGCGCGATTTTCGCTTTTAAGCCGGTAACCATAGGAACGTAATGTGATCCTTTGTGTCGGCCGGCGCTGTGACAAAGTACTAGTGAAATGCCTGTTTTTCATGCCCGGCTTTAGTTGAAAATTCACCACCAAAAAACAAAAACAAACAATAATTCTTCATATCATGCTCAGCCACATCCAATAATTGTTTATTTAATATTTGAACGCCGATATGAGCCGGAGTTCACGAAGACCACATTTAGATGACGTCTTACAAGTATAGCTATTGTTTTGAAAACACGCATGCGTGCTACTCCCAAAGAAACATTGTTTTCTTGCTTTTGCTTTTTAATAAAAGGATATAACATAACATGGTATAGATAGTTGTGCGGAAATATTTTAAATAAATTTTACTTGCGTTTTTGAAGGAAATGAAAAGAAAAAAATGGATTTAAATATCACTTTAAACCAGCTCAGAGGTTCAGGAAGAGCATAAAAAGATGCAAATCAAGAAACAAATTGACTGCAACGAGCAAAAATCAGTAAAAATAAACTGTTTAACGACGTTTAAACCTACCCAGGAGCAGATCTAACTTGCTACTGTTTGTAATTCCACGGTTAAACTTCGTCTAGACGCAACTTATGATAAAGTCAGTTGTTTTGATAATTGGAATCGGAGGCTAAATCCCGATTTAGACTACGATTTTCTTTGCCGCGGTTTTGACTTCGTTTAAATGATCGGCTTATAGTTTGCTAACAAAGGAGCGTTTTTAGTCATTTTTCGGTAACATAAACGCTTTTTTTGTCATATTCATGGATAATGAATGTTCGACTCTTCAGTTTGGGCTGATAAGTAATAAATTACTAAGTCGAAGCTCCCGTAATCGAACATTCTCCAGAACACGGATAAGCCGGATATTAAGCTCGAACTTTTCTGTGCAAGAACCCATAATTATAGTATTGGGCTCCTACACTGGTGACGATTGTTCATGCCCGCAGATAAGTATTGGGTAATGATGGCGTAGCACTGATTGATACCCACAAAAGAGTATCGACCAATGATTTAAGAGAAGTAGGCGACATTCAGTAACCAAGGTCGAACTACAAGCTAATTCAAAAGAGCTTGGAAACGTACTAACCGTCAGGATCAAGGAACCGTTTTCAAGGCTTGTATTATATTCTAAGCCACTTAACTTGAGTTTGCCTACAAATACAACTGAGCGATTCACTGAAACAGAATGACCAGGTCACTGAAGATCGATACTGAAGAACAAGATCTCACATATCAAAGTGGACAGGAAAGAAATATTTTCTGAAATATTACACCCATCGATAATTTTCCGGACGACGTATAGGATGTTGCACGCACAATTTTTACGTTTATTATACATTATAGTCACTATATGTCTTCTCATTGGCTAACAGCCTGCAGTTAATTTTGGGAATCAGCGCAACCTACAGATTATTTACTTATCTGTAGTTTACACGCGCAAAGCATGATTTCGATGAGGCTGTCAAGTGCACGGACGATGAGTGGCATCTCGCACGCAGCGAAGTAAAAAAAAAAACATGTCTCGTTGATTCGCTTCTTCAACATTACGTTTGCCGTTGTTTTTTAAAGCAGTATGTAATAAAACAATTATTAGATTCGGTTTTTGTGATATCGGAAATAATCAAGGTCTCGGTAAGTGTTATCACAGGATAACACTTTCCTCGACCTTGATTATTCCAGATATCACAAAAACCTCATCCAATGATTGTTTATTAACACCATCTCCTGCAAATCAATATTTGCTTTCATAAAAACCGTGTATCATATCAAGAACGCATTAATAATTAAGGCGTCCTTATGGTCAAGTAAACACGCACTTGTTATCTAACTAATTACCTCTTTAGACAGAAGGTAACATTTCTGTTTCAGATGTTTCCCAACATTTTAAAGTAAACAACAGTTTTAATATGTTTTGAAGCAGATGGCTTTCCAAGACATACAATAAATTATTCAAAAATAAACCAAAAAAAGACACTAAGATACAGATGATGATCAAGCAATTTTTTTTCATAAACATTCCAGACTGTCTTCATTAACGCTGAGTGACAAAACAAACGTACAAAAAGGTCAATGTTTGCTAGAGTCTGTTTAGCAAAAAAATATTTAAAGTAGACAAGTCCCACCGAAAAGTGGTAAAAATGCTTATTTGTTCAAGAAAAACTTCCTGTTGGGAGACAGTTAATTTTTTTTAATTATTTGGCAACTATCTACTACCTACATACTTATTTCCAGCAAAAAAAAGAATGCCGTAACGAGATTTTAAAAGCGACGAATTATAACCTTCTAATGGCTAAAGAATACCGAAACACTTCGGAAATATGTTTCCCTATCAAGGTAGCGGTAAATAACAGGGCAGTTGTTAGTGTGAACTATTACTGGTTAAATAATATATAAACGCCCGCAGATATATAAAAGTGTGGCTTATTCTTTTGCATTTGGATAGCGCTTTCATTTCTTTAGCCGTTTAAACTATTCTTTCATTTTATCCTCCTGAAAACGCGTTGTTAACGTGGTAGGAGCTCTTGAGAGAAATAATGGATATCGTGAATTGACTGATTAAACAAAAAATGATTTTCAGTATCTTCAACAATTTATGTTCCGATACGTTAGGCCTTTAATAGGGTAATGGGAATTTCAGCCAAAAGAAAATGGCATATAACACCACTGTAAATCAACAGCGAAAGGAATACGTATTTACACATAACGTGTGTCCTAAATACCAGCTAAATTATTGATAAATAAAACGTTACGCACCTCTCCGCATGTTAATGTCCTATGCGCTCTAAGTCATTTCTGATGTTGAAAATCAAATTGACGGCAATATATGAATGCTGGCTTGGTGCTGAAACAAGCAACAAATTACGTATTTGCTGATTCTCGTGATGGGTTCCGCACGCAATTTTCATCCACAAATGACGGCGGCGCGACAGTGCCACATCTTAATCCAATGTTCCAAAAATAAGTAGGCTTATGTGTGTAACACTGTATAGTATATTGACTTAACAAGAGCGGATTATAGCTGAAAACTGGGCGCGGGAACCACAAGTCAGACGAAGTTAGCCTCGCAGTCCCAAATAGCAAGTTTATATAAAATAAATAAAATAAAATAAATAGATCAATGGGTCTGGCTCCAGTTTAAGCCTATTGACCTTTATACTGAAAGCTTATGATTATTTTTTATGGCTTTATGACAAGATAAACCAGAATCCTGCTGAGCTGCGTTACCCGAGCTGCCTTGTTTTATTAATCGGGATTGCCCGTTGTGTCCCGCAAGACAAATAACGTTCTTTATGCCATGTAATAAGTCACTTATTTAATGGGCTAAATAGCTGTATAGCTTTAGTCTCGTCCTCTTTTCCTTTGCGTTACTGTGGACCTCGACTGCGTCTCAATCTGTATAAAAACAGACACGTAAAAATGGATCTATCCAGCCACCGTGATCTCAACGTTTTGTCAATAACCCATACACTCTTTTTATTTATAAGAATATTTTTTAAAGGAATATCGAGGCTGAAATTTTCAAAATTTCAAGAATATTCCAAGAATAAACCCGAGGCTGAGATTTTGAAAAGAATATACTTTTGTGTTGACAATTTGTAAATTGAATACAATTATATGTTTTTAGCTAAACCGTATAAATTTTTTCCTTTCTCTATACGGCAAAACTAACCAATAATTAAAACCTGCACTAGCCAAATGTTCGATGCTAATGATAGTTCGATGGACGGTTCATGTAATACATATGTTTAGGTTTCAGATGATACACAGATCCAGACTCCTAACACTTGTAATTGATGCCCCGGTGATGCCATAAGCTGTAATCTAAAAATATTCACAAGAATATTTTCAGTCTTAAATCTGCAGAAAAATGTGAATATTCAGCCTAGGCTGAAAAAAAAAAAACATTTAAAAAAAAAAAGTTCAGATGAAGTTGAGTTGTAACATTTAAAAGAAAAAAAAAAGAAGACGCGAAGTACTATGAAGAAGGGTAGGGCCACCTTGTACAGTATAAACGAAAAAAACAACAGTACCTCAAAAATAACTTTCATTTAAATGGCCACATCAGAATTTCATCCTCAACATCCTAACATAGAGCAATACTGAACGGTTAAACTCTTGACGTTCAAAGGTTAACAAGGTGTTAAATATAACAGGAACCACTATTAAGTAAATATGTTATAAACTTGCCTAAAACTTGTCAAGTTTTAGAGGTGGATGCCTGTTCAATAACCTAGTATCTTCGATGATACTAGAAACGGAAAGTTGAATAACAGATTTATCACGTAGTAACTCTAAATTAACAAAAAGTATATATAAATAAATAAAATGTGTTTCTTTAGCTAGCTGTTCTTTTAGGAAAAGAGTCCCCGGACAAGAATTTCTCGAATTTAATTATATTATTTTTATTAGACTCATTAGTGTCGCTAATGGTATTTTAACAACAACAACAACAACAACAACAATTTATTACTTAAAAGTATTCCTATATCTATACATGATATCACTATAAAATTGCATTGTACTGAAACGTCTAATAATCATATTAGTACATGTATTAGCATTTCGAAGCCAACCACATGACTATAATTCGGCAGTTTCATCACACTGTTTGGCAACCATGTCCGTAGGTCTTTATACTCTCCGGTTCAGAAACTGCAATCTTAGAAACCCTGTGTTGACTGTTAAGCGAATTAGAACGAGACATGCGCGAAAGGTTTCAGCGTCCTAGGCGACCACGCCTCGAGCTATCGAAATCAATTTCCGATGTCTTATGACAGCGATGAAACCGCTCCTGCAAATACGTTCCTTGAATGCGGTGCATTCCTGTCTGATTTTCTTGTATTTTCTTAACGCTGTCACAACTCAACTGATCCGCTTCTGAAGGTTTATTGTGACATCCGTTTGCGTAAAACGTTTCAACACTTTCCGCTTCAACTGATTAGCTTATAGCATGGGGGGATATTAGTTTACAGATTTTCTCCTAACAATAACATATAAAAAACATTAGAAAAAGATAAAACTATTTCACTTGATACAAGGACAGTAGAAAGTACGAGAGTTTAATATCAAACAAGCAATCTTGCTTCTAGAAAAAAAGATAGCAAATACAGGGATGTTTTTAGGCTGACATGACCGATGTAGACAAACGGATTGTTTGGGCGTTTGTTTGTTTCCTTTGAGTTGTTTTCGTCTTGTAACAAAAATAAATCTAGTAGGAAATTAACAAGATTACAGCGCAATATCTGATTCTTGGCCCGAGGGCCCAATGGGACGTGTCCGCATAGACAATTGAAGTCCAATCCAGAATAGTTCCGTTTCCTTGAATAAGAAAAACATTTTCGCCATGAAATTTCGTTTAAGAATAAAAAAAATAGCGAAAAGAGTTTTGCACAACGTTTTGTGTCGCCATGACATCATTTTCAAAGGGGCCAAGAATGGTCCCTCGAAACTTTGCAGTGCTTGCAAAATTAGGCTTCTGTTAGAACACAGGCGGCCCAGACGTTGTATTCGATTTTGGCGATTACGTTTTGTCTTCAGCCGATAAGGCAATGTATGAAAATACTTTGAACATCACTCTAAATAGAAGTTGTATTAAAGATTTGAAAAAAAATGTCTTACTCTATGTTTGCCTTACGTTATTTTGACATTTCTTTGCTCCTAGAGTGGGTTTAAAGCTGTTAGACGAGTTTTCTCTTTCTGAGGTGTGCTTTCCCTAAAGAGAAACGAAAGGCAGGCGACCTAGTTCGCCAACGGTCCGCACTCGAAGCTCCATAAATCCCACAAAAATGGTCGAATCTCGCCAAAATTGCTTCAATACAGCCGTCGATAATTCTTCTTTCGATGTCCTTCGAATAAGGTTCCAAACTTTATTTAAACCGCCCGAGAAACGCTCGTTTTCGAGCGCTGGGTTTCCATTTTTGCTTTGTCTGAATGCGTGGTCAGTTATCTTGGGCACAAGATTCAAATTTTGGCTTAGCGACCGTGCCATAGCGACAAAAATCACCCTCAACCGTGCGGAGGCACAGGGCAATTTGCGTCATGCATTACACCGTGTGATGGTCTGGGGAAATTTCACCGGAAACGTTAACTAAAAACACACTTGGCAAAACGCAACTAGCGAACTGATTTTAGCGCTTAGAAGCACCGTTGGAATAAGCTTCAACTAAGAAAATACTCTAACCAGCAAATGCGGCAAAGTGTAACTGTTGACTAAAAAATTCGATTTTATTGCTTAAAAGCACTGTCTAAAAAGACACACCTAGCAGACTGATTTTAGTGCTAAGAAGCACTGCTGAAGTAAGCTTTAGTTCAACAAAGAAACAGTAAACAGTGCTTTTAAGTTATACGCAGTCAGTTCAGAGATTTCCCGCCGTTTTTAATTTGCATGACGCAAATTCCCCTGTGCCTCCCGACGGTTGAGGGCGATTTTTGTCGCTATGGCACGGTCGCTAAGCTAAAATTTGAATCTTGTGCCCAAGATAACTGACCACGCATTCAGACAAAGCAAAAATGGAAACCCAGCGCTCGAAAACGAGCGTTTCTTGGGCGGTTTAGATAAACTTTGGAACCTTAGGCGAAGGAAAACTAAAGAAGAATTATTGACGGCTGTATTGAAGCAATTTTGGCGAGATTCGACCATTTTTGTGGGATTTATGGAGCTTCGAGTGCGGACCGTTGGCGAACTAGGTCGCCTGCCTTTCGTTTCTCTTTAGGGAAAGCACACCTCAGAAAGAGAAAACTCGTCTAAACAGCTTTAAACCCACTCTAGGAGCAAAGAAATGTCAAAATAACGTAAGGCAAACATAGAGTAAGACATTTTTTTTCAAATCTTTAATACAACTTCTATTTAGAGTAATTTTCAAAGTATTTTCATACATTGCCTTATCGGCTGAAGACAAAACGTAATCGCCAAAATCGAATACAACGTCTGGGCTGCCTGTGGTTAGAAATGCTCGCAAAGGTTTAGTGGATGCTCGTTTGCTCGTGCAAGTGCTCCCATGCTCGGTTTTTTGTGGAGGTAGTTTTTTGAAAATGCTCGCTGCTCGCAAAGCCAACTTTTGTCAATGCTTGTGCTTGCAAAGAAACATGCTTTGCTTTCATGCTCGCAAAGACCATTCGATACCTCTTTTCAAGAAACGAAACACTCTTATCGCTAATTTTTATTCTTAATGTTTGTCCAAATTGTATCTCATTCGAACAGGAAATTTCGGAAAGCAAAATTATGCTACAGAAAATTTTCTGCTGCTAAAATGCTTTCGAAAAACTTTACGTTATGCTAGCTTGGTCATATAAATGTATATTCTAATATCAAGAAAAAACTTTCTCTTGGTAATCAGTATAAACACTGATGTGATATTGATAAGTAAACACAATATGCACCGGTTTCGTTTTGTTTCCCTGTGGTACTTGTCAGTTCGCATCAGAGCTTAAATAAAACTGTCATATTTTCCATTGCACGACTTTTGCTTTTGAAATGTGTCTGGAGATTTCCAAATAAGAAATACAACGTGTCTTATTTGTAAGCAGTTAAAATAATATTCCCTTGATGGCATTAGCATCGCTGAAGCCATACAGCTTACCAGGGATAGGCAACAAAACATTTCCGGTGAAAGTTTAATTGTTCTTTTTTTTTAATGCTGCTTAAATCTTGTTCGATTTCCGTACTTTGATGTCTTGCCGATATAAACATATCGTTCCTATCAAATAGCACTGTTTGTTTTAGTTGTCAATAAAAGCCGCTGAGTACTAGCGCCGTGTGCAATAAAATTCAAAGCCGGCTTCTGAAAAAAAGAAAGAAAAACAAAAACTACGTACTCATTCACTAGCAACTACACTTACATTTTGCTGTATTTCCTATTAACCGGATTTAGGCAGATAAATTTAGTGCCGGAGACACACTCATTCACAAAGTACGGTAAAGGTTTTTTCTTTCCCTGATGCATGAAATCTTTGGCTACGTAGAATACTTATCTGTGTAAAACGGAATCCTTTTTCAAGTAATCATATGATCTTGTGAAACTATATAACCACTCATTTGAGCAATGTTTCGATGTGGCCTCTAGGTTATGTAGTACTATGCATTCAGAGATAGAAATTATCCTAGTATATAGTTAGTATACGGAGGAATACGAGGGAAACACTGTTTTATTAATACTTGTGCCACATTTTACGCTCAAAAGAGATGACAGGTTTTTAACTTACCAATATTTCTTTCCGACCAGCCGTTAATGTTCCTTCTTGACTTGTTGTGTCACTGACCAAGTTTAACTGCAAGCGTGAAACAATATTGTACATTTATTACAAGAACCAGTTCCTTTTGCACAAATTTCCTCTAGCGGTGTTCATTTAAAAAAATATATTATTCTATTGTCAACAAAACAAACGGTGGACACGTTGACTCCAGGCGTTCAAAGCTTATCAAACCGGCAAAAGGTAAATCACTTTAATTAAAGGGAGAACCGCTTGACGGAAGTTTTCCTTTCAATTTAAAATTACTCATGTTGTTTTGCGGTAGCTTTTATAACGAGATGAATTTTACGTCCCTGAATAACACGAGCAATGCGTTTCGAGCCTTCATTTTTTGAAGAAGGGTTTCGTCTGTGAATACTGTGTTCAACTATGTCTGGTTGCTATTTATGATTGTAACAGAACTAGATGTTATGACCGAGTCCGCTATTTTAGTTAAATTTGTTCATCAAGGTTCGTTATTCCTAAGTATTCCTACGTGATCATAATATTCGAGTTTGTAACTGAGCTGCCGTCAGTGTGTCTTGTCCTTAACAGTATATAAATACAATTAATTTACTTATATCTTGTGAAACCCCGACAAAACGAGCCCCCGGTTAAAAGTGAAGTTCCCTGCCCGGCCAAAGTCAATACTAATAGTACAGCATGAAAACTGCAGATCCCCGCCTTTCGGCAAATTGCAACATTACTACCGTAACAAGGTGTTAAGGGACTGGGAGAATGTGCTCGTTATAACGGGGGTTCGTTGCCCCGGGGATTCGTTACCCCGGGGGTTTGGGTTTGTTTCCATAAATTGCAATTGCACTAAAGAAAAGAGTAAATATTAAAAAATATATATATAATGACTGTAAAACTTATTTGGCATAAGATTCTCGTATTTTTCTTTTGTACACCATCATTTTGTTTTTTGACCACCAGAGATATTTTTGCGTGTTGCTGTTGTTTGTTGCAATCGGGCTGGAATGAGGCCTGTCCCGATTGCGGTCGTAAAATGCTGGAAAGTTGCTCACTGGAATTGCAAAAAGTTGCTAAAAATTGCCAAAAATACAAAAAAAGTTGCTCCTAAATTTCTGGATTTTTTTTATATAACGTTTATTAAAAGCTTTATTTTTCGTTCTTCACAATAATTGCTAACATCAGTGAAGAAAAATAGCTTGAAACCTAGGTTTAAGGAGTTGCTCGCAAATATGGGTGAAAAGAAAAAGTCAAGTGACAGGTTATGTGTGCAAAAGGTTGATAAACATTCAAGAAATTCGCATTAATGGAGGTTTTCTATGAAATTGTTGACTTTTTCGTGTTTGATATGTTCTCTCAACCTATGTTTTGCTCAAAAATTGTTCAGAAAGGCAAAAGTTTCTCGAGGTTGTGAGAACCGCAAAACGTTTCTCAAAACGCCAAACGTTGCTCAAAAGTTGCCGAGCACAATCGGGAGAGGCCTAGATGGATTCACTCCTAACGTTTTGAAATGAAATTGAATAAAATTTCAAAATTAAATAAATTTCCAAAATGTTTTCTTTTTAAGTTGCAGGGTAAAAACAAAAACGTACCCACAGTGTTATCCTTCGTTCTGTCTCGGGGAAACCAAATTTCCTTATTTTCTCTTGCTGACTTTCATCAGCTGGTTTGCTATTCAAGTGAAGTTTTAGAATAAATTCATTTTTACGGAAATTGGTCAGATATTTTTAATAAGTATATTGTTTTAGAGTTACCCCGAAATCATTAAAATATGGAAATTTATATCGAGGAAATTATCCTCATCCGAGGAAAATGGGTGACTCAAACTGTAACCGGACATGACATTTCGGGGAGGCAAAATCTATAAAAATACATTTGGAGGAAATACCCATCACGTGTTGCACCTTTACAGTGCCCCTACGATCAAATATTTGATATTCTTTTCTATATATCTTCGAGAACAATATGTCTTTCTCACGTACTTTGCCAAGTTTTAATTCATTGCAAACATTACAAGTAATTCTTTTTAAGGGAAAGTGGCGTCAAATGTCCAAGTGTACCTCACGGGTTGAAATTATAATAACAATCAGCATAAAAAAATTGAACGAAGAGCAAGCCAAAGTTCTTGCTGTTGTTCATGAGATTTTCCGTACTTATTTTTATTCTTATTTCAACCCGTGAGGTATTTTTGAGACTTTGTCGTCATCTTCTCCGATTCGCGAACAAACCTTCGGAACAAGGCCAATAATCGGTGGCCTTCAATTCTCGGAAATAAAAGTTGAAAATCGACTTCTAATTTTGTCAGGATGATAAAGAAAATCTAATTGTACATGAGAATGAAAAAAAAAATGAGAATCAACACTTTGGTCGTAGATTTCAGCTCGGCTTCCGGAACAAATCTTCTTAAAAAGACGGTTGCGATTAAATGAAGTTAGTTTAAGCCTGGACAAACAGGGATCCATGTATTTTCAGCTGAAAAGTGAGCTTGGGCGTGCGCGGTGATGGCGTTTTCAACGAAACAAAACAGCGGCCACGAGAAGATTTCAGTTTCAACACGGGTTAAAATTCCACATGTAATTAGAACAAAATTCCAGCCTGCCCTCCCAGGCTGAGATTCCCCATGTCATGGGCTCCTAAGAGCGCCACAAGATTTGATGTGTTCAATAACAGTTAATTACAAAGTTGTCAATACAACAGGCGACATAACGCGTTAATACATTTGCAATTATAATTAAGAATTTAAATTTTCATAAATCGTCCAATACTCAAAATTAAAGCTTTTATTATTTCAATTGATTTATTGCAGCTTTTGTTTGTCTCTACTATAACTCGCTTTACTGAGAAAACGCTATTTAACAAGACAAAAATAAATATGATTTATTTCATTAAGTATTTTGCCTGTTTATTCGGAGGAAGCTGGAAGCAATCAGTTCCCAGTGTTTTTCCTTATTGAAACAATATAAAACATTGACCTAAAGTTGCACGCACTAGAACTCGTCATGGCTTCCAAATATTGCCGCTTATGGTTATGGCCAATTGACACAATCTACCAGCAAGACAAAACCGAAATTTCTGAAAATTCACTGATCAAAATTGACAACAGGTATAAAATAGACAACTGAAGCGACCGTGTCTCGCGCGGAGGATGTATACGTCACATATTGAAAATATACTGAACGAAGACAAACGACAGAAGATTAATCTGGATACAAGAAGGCTTTTGTACGTTGAAGATATTGGATCGAAGTAAAAAAATTATTTAAAAAAAAAGTAAATGTTATGTATTTTAACCACGTAACACGGAACTCATTAAAGTGTACGGCTTTCGAGATCGAATTAGAAGTTGTCGTCGTCGATTTTGTGGAAGGTGGAAAACCAGAGAACCCGGGAACCCCCTCTGAGCAACAGCAATAAAAAGTTATAAGAAATGTTGGAGCAAGGACCGAAACCAACAACAACTCAGCTCGCAAATGACGCCTGGTCCTGAATTCAAACCAGTGCACACCTCCTTTCCTGTACAGTTTTACAGGCTAGGAGCGGGGTCAGCGATTCATAGCATGTCTCACTGTATCAGAAAGGGATATCATATCTTGGGCGGGTTTTGCATCCCAGCTTGTAAGGAAAGCTACTTAGATTCAAATTAAAATTGGGGTCAACAATACTAAGATTGTTACTGTAGACGCGGTAGCTTAATCCGCCAACGCTGTAGCTTAATCCGCAAAATAGATCAACGCAAGCAAATGATATAGCGTGCGAGCGTACAACAAAGTTTTTCGAAACAATGAAAAGAAGACAGAAAATTTACCCTGTCGTAGGGCACGTCTCCGTTGATGAAAGTCTCATTTACACCAAGTTCGTTAACCTTGGAATAAATAGCAATTAAAAACTATTGGAAATGATATACTTGGGATGGAATGGAAGCACGATCTTCAAGGCTCATTTCTATTTTGCATTTTTTTTTTTGTGCATGATAAAAAATTTGGTGCCAACACAACCCTAAATGCATCTGTACACATTTGTAACACATAAAGTTTCAGGTCATGAAGCTTAAACTATACACGTACCACAATATTTTGACAGGCTAATCCCAACCATTCAAACGCCTCAGCAGCTGTTACTACTCATTTCAACTCAGCACATCACTAGCTCTCAGACATACGTCTCATTCCCCTCGAATTACAGCCATCCAAAAATACAGCCCGGCGAAAAGCAAGAGAAGCTCGTTTTATAGACAGAGGTAAAACTTTATCTCCTGACAGTTTAAACGGACCGAACGAACATTGACGAAGTTTCTTTAGATAACTAATCTGTAGATGGATTATAGTGTACTATCTCGTAGCCGTTTTTACGTTACTTTGTTACGTTATTGTAGATCTCCCATATCTCTTATCTCTTACGTTGCAAGTTTTAACTTTAAGAACCGTTTCTTTTCTTTTATTATAGCACTGGCCGTGAAGATGACTCGATTAAAAAACTTTTTACTAGTCAAAATATTGGCCTATCAAAATGACCCTTTGCCTCAGTGCCATCCTTACATTTTAATTAGTTTTATACCTCAATATTGTATACCGTCGGACTGTCGACAATTAGATGGAATAGATCCAGAAAGGAGGGATTTATTGTACTTGTTTGTCTCTTTTTACGTTTTGTTAGTTTAAAATTTGCCTAAACTAAGTGAACCACGATCAGTTTAATCCGATCGCGAAAAGAATAGTTCTATTGAAGTAAATCCGCAGCTACAGAAAGCGCAAATAAAAAGATGAATAAATGTATTGATATATTTTTTGTCAATTACCTTCAACGCATTCCCGCACGATGACGGAAGTCTTAAATTTCGTCCGAATCACATTGGATCTCGTCTACACTCACTGTGTCGTTTTATCAACCTTGTTTACGCCGAGATTAATTCAGTCTTCTTGCTGAACAGCCTGCAAAGTAGACAAATAATAACGCATGCTATTCAATACAAACATAATGAGTACAGAGCGCGTAAAATTAGGCTGACCATTCAGGTGTTAATTGAAAAAAATCTTCGCCTTTCATTAGGCTCTCTTGAGGCCTATTGTTGTAAAACGTGCAATAAGTTTTATGGACGTCTTAGAAGCGCCCCTTTGGTGAAATTGTGGTCCTCATTTGCCAATGTAATATTCCTCTTTGAGATGCTTGTGATGAAAATGATTGATGAAATTAGTAAAGCTAGCAATGCAATCCAGTTAAGGAGTCTGCAATCTATATATTTTTGTTCCAAGTCGACGCCTGCAAGAAGGACAGCTTTTGATGTTGAATATTTTCGAGTCTAGACTTAGTTATTTAGTGTAAAAACCATGATATTAATTATGTAAGAACCGTGTTGAGTATAAACACAAAAAAGAACACATCAGTTAACTGGATATTCTGATTTTTTTTTTGTTTGGATATATCGTTTTCGTGAAGTTTACCGTTATTTCCAATCAGTTTACTTTGGTACTATCGCGCGATCAGTTCACATAAAGGAAATCGTGCCACAAAGGAATAGATATGTTTCAGTCGCTCCCCTCTTGATATATATTGATTTCTGATTAATGAATGGTGAGGTTTTAAATCTGTTTTATTTTCTATTTATAATACCAGGAAAATTGAACTATACTTGTCGATAGCCGGAGTACTGGGCGACTGTCTCCACAAATAGCCCATGCATACCAGAAATGTACATCTGTGCATGGTTTGAATGTGTGACAGATTTGATCTTCTTAAAAATAATAAAATGAATGAAATGATCATCGCAGTGTGTAAGCCATTTAAGCAGTTGCATTTTTTAGCCTGAAAAATATTCAAGGCTACAACGGGATTTGGACCCATGACCTCCGCAATGCCGGTGCGATGCTTCACTAACTGAGCTATGAAGCCTTGATACGTTGAAAATAATAATTTAAAATAACTGTATAATTTGTGTTTATGTCACTCTCAAAGCGTAGAATTGACTTATTTAGTAGTTTTATGATAAAGGGATATAGTAAAGACGTCAAATATCGACCTTGTTCGTTTTTCTTTAAGCGAAACCAAATCCTCAATTTTTATTATATTTCTAAAACTGCCGACTTGGTATTTCATTATTATTATCAACCAACAGGAGAATAAGATGATAACTTAAGCACCGAATATGAATTGTTGATTATTTAAATTTTGAACTGTTTTGGCTCAGACTATTATGTTTTTACAATAGGTGGCAAGTTTCGATGAGTGTTTTGACTGCTTTTGTTTTAGCTTGTTTTAGATAAAATGTCAAGAAATACACCTTTCACATCAAGTCAACGGCAGAATGCAGAGACAACATAAGTAATGTTATATGAGAGATATCAAGAAAACGTTAGGTCTACTTTCATTCACAATATTTGCTTAGTATTGTCATTGAGAAAAGTCTACCTGTTTTCCATCTATGAAGCGTAACCACCAAGTAATTACTTTTATATGCTTAACAAGAGCAAGAAGTTTAAATTCTGAGTTCGTTTCTTAATCCTTTATTATACTTGTGAGACATTCATTGATAGAAAGATAAACTTCTAGCTGTTCAAATGTTAGTTCGTTAACCAAACTTTCACTATGGTTAATTTACAAAATATAAATTCGGTCGAATGTGATTTGCACTTAGCATATGCCTTGAATGCAAGGCCATGGACAGAACAGGGATCGGAACTGAACCTGTTTTAGGGACAAAAACGCTGTTCAAAATGGCAGCAATTGTATTTCTAACCTGCCTCTTGACGTTTGCGTTCTTCAGCGGGAAGTGCTTCGTAAAGTCAAGTAAAAACCTTCTAAAATGTACGTATCTCGAAGTACGTATAGAGGGCCTTCGATGAACGACTAAATAGAATAATTAGTTGGTAGTTGGGGTAGTTGTAATAAAACAAAAAGGGTATAGAAATACCATGAATAGAACACTCATTAAAAGGTGACAAACTGCCAAATACTAATTACGTAATTATAAATAGACGCGTTCACTTGTAGTTTTTTGTGCTCCAAAGACGCACATCAACTTTTATTTAAAAAAAAAATATTCAGGAAGAAAAAAATATACGTACATTAGAACAATTAGCTGGCGATGGCTGACTGGCAACTTTAATTTAAGGCTACTTCGAAATATTGATTTAGAAATTCCTTCTCGATTCTTCAAACATGAACTAGAAATTACACCGAGATGAGTTGTAAAGAAAATATGTGTCCAACAAGACAAGAAGCAGGGAAAGATTTGTCATCTCGACTAGTAAGTATGCAGCCGCCAACTGCCGACTCTCTGTCTGCCCAGCTGCCTATAGCTAGCTCCCTGGCGGCCTGCATGGTTTTTCCTGTAATCATAAGGCTTTGCCATTAGCAAACTTTATTACTATTTCCATTTTCAGTATGAGTTCCTCTATTGATAAAAGTTTTAATTGTAAGCCTGATCGATGGAGTTACCCTACTCATAGTTAATAGAGGGAAATGGTTATGAATCCCGGCAACGTTCTTCGTTAAAGGTTTTGTTCGCTATTTTTGGGGTTGACAGTGCACACAACCTGACAAAATGCAATATATGGTTAAGTGTGTTCATGCAACTAAGCAACAAAAAACATTGCGATTACGTAACTCATGCAAAGCAAAACAAAAGATGTGCACGGTGATAGACCTCCCAACCGACTTTGTTTGCTATTTGATGTTTGCCGGGCTTCCTAAATTAACTATGCCCTTTTGACCATTTTATGACTTCATAATGGTCTATTTAACAATCAGACTACGGGCTCAAAAAGAATTAAAAAAACCATATTAAATACTAACAATAATCGTCGTTAATAGGGGAGTAACAAGCTATCGTTGCTGCCATTATTACATCTTCGCCTTTTTCTTGTCTTCTAGACAAGAAAAAGAAAAGATGCGTGCCTAACATTGTTCTTAAAAATATATTATTTCTAGACCTGATGAGAACCACATCCATAGGAAGTCATTTGCCACTGAAAGAAAACAAAGATACTGTACTTGTTTTTTATTCGCGGTTTCTTTGCCAAGAGCTTGTCGGTCTAGTTGTGTCAGTAGTAGATCAAATGACAAGCATATAGGGAGAAATTAAAGGAAACGAAACAAGGATGTTTATTTACCTGAACGAAACTGAACGAGGATTATTTTGTGGCCGGTGTCTTCTGTTAGCAGTTGATTACGTTTTCCAACTTAAGCAACAATGAAATAATACACGGTAAAGTAAAGCCGTAAGCAGCTGTCGGTTGTTTTTTGTTATGTTTAACAGACTGCAAAGATCTGCATCAAAACAGTAATGAACTGCTCTCTTCATTAAGACATGTGACCTTCCCTTAGGACTGCAGCTTGACATGGTGAGATGGCTTGTGAGGCTAAAACCAAATGACCTTTTTCAAAAATTTTTTCGCACTTGAATTTTTCTCAACATATTGTTTTAAAATCATGCATTAGTTTGGTAAAAATGTCAAATTGAAATTTTGACGTTTGTCGTATGACGTCATTTTCCCGCCAAAAATTGTTAAAATCGACAAACACAAAAGATGCGATGTTTTGGAATTTCGAGTTCTACTATGTTGTCAAGTTTGAGTTTAAGCAAATAAAAAACAAAAACGTTATTTAGAAGTGGCCAAATTTATAGGCTCCTGTTTGCCCGGTGTGAGACTCTGTCAAGGGGTACACTCAGAAATATTCAACTTGTTAGTTATCAAGGACCCTCAGAGCCTTCACAGGCTATAATGACCTGTGGCAGTGAAATCTAACAGGTAGCTGTCGCTGTGAGACTACAAGCCCTGAGCAACACGACAGATGCAAAGAATTGGGTTCTGAAACGCGATCGAGAACAATGTTTCTCACTGGAAGGCTTGCACAGATCACCAGAGAGATGAATGAAACTAAACTTCACATTTTTGTCATCAGTGAACGCAGGTGGACTGGAGTTGGCTCACAAAAAACGCGGAGCGGCGAAACAATTTAATTTTGCTTTCAGACCGGAATGATAACCAACACCAGCAAGGGGTAGCCCTAATCTTGACGAAGATTGTGGAAAATCGCTTTTTCAGTGGAAGCCAATCTAGTCAGATGGCTTAAGGGTCTGTTAAATTTTTCCCGCCGTCCTTATCAAGCCCTTTCTGTCATCGCCTACTCGCTTAGCCAGGTCATATAGTGTTTATAGTGTTTTAGGATCATCGGGTTTCGCAAACAAAAGATTCGGCGGGCTTTGTCGCAGATTTTAACAGATTTTTGAACAGCCAAAATATATATTTGTGTCGTAGGAAACCTAAAAATAATGGTCCAATTTTATTAACAGTTGCTATATCAGAGCAATAAAACTGCTAACAAGCGTCTTTGACTGTGGATGGCTAGGATGAAAATGGATTACATCTTGAAAAATTAAGGCTAAACGTTTCAAGCTGTTTTCGCGCGTCTTGCAAAGATTGATATTTATAGCCGTAGTTTGATTTCTATCCGCAGTTAAGATTATATATATCTTCCTTAGATAATGTTTTTCATGGGTTAAGTTGCCTACCACTAATTTCAGAAAAGTTTTGACCAAAAATCTCAAAATCGCCGGGACGTAGCTCCTTTAAAACGGTATAGATGATAGAGGTGTTTCTAGATTTAAGTTGAGGACACGAGAAACGTATTTCGTGTAACTCCAGGGAGGAGCTTGCTAAATCAAAAGTTTATTTGCCACTACATGGTGCTGGTTGCCTAAGTGCCACGAAAACGATAGATCAGCTAAATTCATGAATTTATAGTTTCTCTTATGGAGCAAAGTTAATAAAAGGGACATATTGGAACCTGGATTTTGAAATAACGACTTACTTGGAACTAAAACAGGTTTTTCGGCAACTTTCTTGCCAGCGCAATGGAATTTATTCAAAATGGTTTTGTTACGCTAAACAAAACAAGGCCAGTGATTAGTTCACTTTTTTACGACAAAGAAATGGAATACAAGTCAAATGCATTAAGCCACTTCAAGCTGTTCATTAGGTGGAGTATCGCTTAGCTAATGGAGCTAAATTAATTACGAGGGACAGTCATCTTGGAATAAAGATAGCTAAATGTTAGCACTGAGTGGATTTCGTCACGCTGAATAGATAGCGAGGCAGATGATTGGCTACATATTATGGGGCAAAAGAATAGAAGGCACGTTAAATGCATTAACTTACTCTGTTGCTATTTATAATTTATTTAGGGAGACAATAAATGTTCCAAGGGATATCAATCACTGGATAAACAAACGTTTCTTCATTCTCCCAGGAGTTCCATTTGCAATTAAGAAAGATATTCAAGGAAGCCAAGAACTTGTCAACAATGAAGATTCTTGTGGTGCTGTCGTTTACGTTATGGATGCTTGGCACGGAGGGTAATTTAACTTCATCAATTCAGTGTTTCAGAATACACTTCTAAGTGAATTGGTCTTCTTTTATACGATTTCCGAAACCCGTTTGGATGCATTTAGTACAAAACAAAAAACGCCATGTCATTTTCTGTATCTTTCGGCGCGAATTTGGTTTCTGGTAAGCGTAAGCTTTGCTCTGTGACAAACACAAAGAATTGACGGTCAAGAAACAACGAACATGTTGACCGTCGGCTCGTGGCAATTTGTTTTAGGAAGAAGTATGTCTCTTCTCTTTTCAAGAAAAAAAAATGATCATCGGTTATCTTGCTACGACTCGCTAATTGGCCGAATTTTAAATCCAAAATTCATTATTATAAACACTCCTCGCGTTTACAACCTAAGGCGCCCAGGCAAGCTATCTGTCAAAACAATGAGAATCTTCTTCTTTCACTGACTAGGAATCTCCAAATTCTTTCACTCCTCGCTTTATTACACATTAAACATTGATTTTACCTGAGAAAATCTTCCCTGGATTTGCAGTGGTAAGAAAATCGTGAGCGGTCATCTTGAAACAGAGCTCCTCGAAAATTATGGGGGTTTAATATATTTGACTTGTTATTGCTTTTCATTTGGTCAAAAAATAGCTGGCATGGTTCACACGAAAGTAGCGCGTTTCGTTTAGTTATTGTAGGGAAAAAATGGCAGGGAAGTGTTTCTCTCGTGATCCGGGCTTTAACCGTGGCTTTCGCTGATCTAGTATGGTCTAGAGTATTTTACGCAAATGAAAAATCGTCAGTGATACTACCGAAATTTTTTAATAGTATAAAAGATAGTACACATTTAAATTTGAATTTGAAAGACATGTTTCGGATACATACTAGTTATGCAATGCTTTCGAGTGGTATACTATGGAATATCCCACGAGTTACTTGTATTCTCGGTATACACACGAGCCTTTAGACGGGCTTGTATACCGAGATTCAGAAAATACGAGTGACAAAAGGGATATTGTATGGTATCGTGACCAAGAGAAGGTTTAAGTGTCAAATTAACACGTTTAAGCTGTTTGTTGAGTGAGGGTCGCTCCCATTCAATATGGAGGACCTCCGTTGATCTTGAGTTGAAAGTCCGTGGGAGCCGAGTCCAGAATGGTAAAACAAGCCTCCGAACACGAATCCTTACATGACTCTGACCCCTTTACATGTAAATGCTTAAGGATGTGAGAATTGCTGTCTGAGTGTAAATGTTCGTGGACTCGTGTGGCAAAATGCCGGGTGGTTTCCCCGACAATGAATAACACGAAACGCAATCAGATACATGTATATTTAGTTTTTAAACTTTATTGCTGTTGTTGTTTTATAACATCCTGCCTTTTAATATGTTTTTTTTTTTCTGTATATCAGCCGCTAAAGGCAGAAGTCATCAACAATTTGGCCGCCTGACAATCGGAGGTGAGTATCATGTAAGTAGTCGTGAAATCTTATACCAGTCTGACAGACAAGGGTGGCTGATACCTAAATGGTGGTGGGACAATGAGGGCACAATGCTGCGGACACATTGTGGGTCATTGTGGCGGACACAAATGTTTCCCTGTTTGCTCGCGCGCGCAACATTTGTTGCAGACACAAAAATGTTTCTGATTTCTTTCAGAAACATTTTGTGTCCGCAACAAATGTTTCCCCGTTTGCTCACCCAAGTAAACATCATGAGCAACAATGTTTCCGCCACAATGTGTCCTTGTTTGCCACCGCATTTTTAAACACATATTTAAAATAATCCATATTATCTTAAATGCAATGTATTAATCTGTGTAAATCCATCCCGGGCAAGGCCCTTTGACTGCTTTTCTGAAGCGGGTGGAGGTCAACAGGCAGCTACAAATTTCATCCTTTTATTCAATTCAGCTTTGTAATGACGTTGCTCTGGCTGCCAATCTATTTTCAATATGGCTCACGCGTATAGTTTCTCATGAGAGATAACTATTTTACATCAGGAAATCCTGTTTTTACATTCATTTATATCCTAGAATGTAGAGCACAGGAAGCAGAAATGCAAGACTGCAAGAACGGGGGAACGTGCTTCTCTGTCAACACCCAAACTGAGATCGGTCGCATCAAAAGGAGTTGGCAGAGAAGGCTCTACTGTAAGTGCACAGCGGAATGGGAAGGATTCCACTGCGAGGTACACGTCAAATAGAACCTCTGGACGCAGTGTGATGGAGAACGAAAATAAGAAAAGAAAAGAATGCCTCATGGAGACGACCATGGCACTATACTTGCTTCTACTACGGATGTTGTAATCATAACCAATAACTAAAATAATAATAAAGAACCAAAACGTACGTACCCCTGTAAGCAATTTTACTGAGTGCTATTACAAAACAAAATACTTTGATTTCTATTAAATATCACCAACAGAAATTAAGAAGAGTACTGGCTACCTCGAACAACCGTTACCGCAGAATTTAGCAAAGTCTCAAAATCTCAGAGTCTCTAAATTTTCTCGGGATCTCGAATTTCAAAATTTGGAACTTCGAGTATTGCAGGCTAAGCCTGCTTTCATACAGGGAGGCTCCGTCCCATTCTCTATTCTCTGTTTTGGATATTTCGATTTACCTTAGCGTTTTAAGGGGTCACGCACACGAAAGGGTTAGAAAATGGATGTAATAGCTCCATTGCAGGTTTAAGGAAGAGATTCAATTGCATGACATGTAAGGTGTATGAAAGGGTTTCCCTTTCCAATAAAAAAGGTCTCTAAAAGGTGAAGGGTTTAGAGCACAGGAGCCACCCCGTATGAAACTTCGTTCCCTTCCCCGGATAGAAACCTTAAAAGGCACTTTAGCTCATTGAAAATTCCTTAAGGTCGTCGTTAGTCATACTGTTAGCTGCGAGAAATAAAGTTTCAGTGGGAATCCATTTTTTTTTCTGCAATGACCTTCCTTCTGTCAGTCTTGTAGCTTGCTCCTTTTACTCTCGTTGGTTCTCGTCCCTTCCAAGGGTTTTTCTCCGGGTTCTTCAGTATTCCTCCCTCGACAAAAACCAACACTTCGAAATTTCAATTCGATCTGGAATCCGAAGGCCACAGGTTTGTCAGTTGAAGGTTATTATCCGCAACCCTATAGTTAAACAAAGTCGATGTATTTTTTTTCTCTCTTTGTAGCGTTCAAAAAACATGTAAGAGAGTCTGGATGGGATTTCGCTGATAGCTGAGTATTGAGTATTCTTCACAATTTTAATGTCTGCTGAGAAATGAACGCCAATTTTCACTGCTAGTGAGATCAAAGATCTTCAAAGTTTGCTGCTGGCTGTGAAATTGACTGAAATTCTTACTTGCGAGGTCCCCTGGTTTATAAGTCAAATGAGTCTATGAGTGTATGAGTCAATGATTCTTGAGACAAAGTAGGTTATTATCTATTGAACCACGGTTTACCCGCATACAAGTAAGCTTAGAAGCACTCCACTTTGTTTACGTTTATTTCTACTCAGGTTTGCTTGTGGTTAGTTGCACTCCCGTTTGCTTATACGTTTAGTTCCACTTCGGTTTACTTGCGGTTAGTTCCACTGTGGTTTGCTTGCGGGTAGCTTATATTTGTTAGTACGGGTAGCACTATTTTCAAAATAATATCTCTACAGCTTGGCTTATTGACTCATGACTCATGACTCATTTGACTCATAAAAACTTTACTCTCGCTGGTGCATCGTCAGAAATGTAACTGTTGACCGGGACCGATTCCAGCCGAAACTATTCTAGACTCTCTTGTAAGTTAACTTTTGCGGTGAAATTCATCGCGAAAGACAACTTATTTTCTTTCATCCAGTTATCCAGTTTACGTAACCGCTATTTTTAATCGCTTGTCGCTTTCGGCTTCTGGTGGCGAGTTACTTCACATAACTATTAATTTTAAAATGTGGCTGACAAATTTCGAGATCCTGCAAGTTGGTGTAATGTGATTAGATTTTTTATCCTTGCTGCCGCTCAATTTCTTTTAACAACTGCTTTGCCCTAAAACACTTTTCTAAATCGAAATTTAGAAATAACGAACAAGCCCGCATCCATCTGTTTAAGTAATGGGACGCAGTGAATTGTTTCACGCTCCTGTACACCGTGAATCCGGAAATAAAAGAAAAAGGAAAAGAAAAATATCTTGAATTTACAGCCGTCTTTCTCCCCAAGCAGTTTGGAACGGAAAATATGTAAAATAAAATCGAGGCAGGGGGTTCGCAGAAGTCTTTTAATATCTTCATTTCTCAAGTTATTCAACTTAATAACTCACCCGCCTTTGCCTCAAATTCAAAACGAGCCATCGTGCGAAACTGTTCAAATTAAAATGAGTCTCATTTGCATGAAAATGGACGTACAGGAACACATTTTCATATGAATGGTTTTGCAAGAAGGCTCGTTTTGACACAGGGGCAAAAGGTAACGCTGAAGTGGCCTATTGGAAATTGTAGCAAACGGCGGTTCTTGTGGTTTGCCTTTTGATTTTTTTTTTACGCTTAAGGTTATCGTACCGGCCTTTAAAAGGTGATTTTTCCATTTTTTTTTTAAGTTTTCTACAAAAATCGTATTTTTCAACACAAATTAAAAGTCCGATAAGCGTTATAAGCCAAGTAGGATGTGTCAAGGGCAGAGTTACACGTGTCCTTTTGTTCGCGGCATCCGCGCGCGTATTTCGAGTCGCTTTCCTTCTGTTGTTTCCAATTTCATCTTATGATTTATCACACACCAAGCTAAAGGTGGTGGCAAACGAGGACACAATGTTGCAGAGACATTGTTGTGGACACAAAAGTTTCCCCGTTTGCCTCCGCGCGCAACATTTGTTGCGGACACAAAATTTGTGTCCGAGACACAAAAATGTTTCTGATTTCTTTCAGAAACATTTTGTGTCCGCAACAAATGTTTCCCGGTTTGCGCAGCATAGAAACAATCATGAGCAACAATGTATCCGCAACACTGTGTCCTCGTTTGCCACCACCTTAAGCTTTTGTCAGTCAGAAATAGTTGAAAAAAGCGTTTGAACGTCGTTTGAATTAAGAATTAACTGTGGGTACTTTGATGAAATCTAGAAAGACATTAGATCACGATGTTCTCGGCTGCCACTGACTGAGGCAATTGGGAAAAGCCTGTATACGTAACCGGAGGGTTTCTTCCACGGCCAATTCGGCCTGGCAAATAAGATAAATCACTTTACGTACATGTGACTTAACTTTACTTTACGAGATGCGAGCAATGTATTCACGCTACTCAACAACAGGTTTAGATTTGGTAATGGAACTAAATTAGTTAGAAAATGCGTCTGCCACTTAATGGGGCTTGACTGCCCGAGAACTTAGTAGAGCAGCACTTGTGATAATGCAGTTCCGCTGATGGAACTAAACAGTTAAATGGAAATATTACATATATACAGTATATAACTTGACAGGGATTTCGCCAAACTAGATAGAACAAGGTAAATGACTTGTTTGACTATATGAAAAAGTGAAGAACACGAGTTAAATACATTGACCCACTCGAAGTTCGTTATTACGCGAGACGTCGCATCGCTAATGGAACTGAATTACTTACGAGAAACTAAAATAAGGGTCACAAAATTTAAGTCCTCAATGGGGTTCGCCACGCTGAATAGATAACAAGGCACAGTAATTAGCTTTATGTTATACCACAAAGGGATAAAAAACAAGTGAAATGCATTAACCAACTTACTCGGTATAAATAATATATCCAGCGAGCGCCAATAAATCCACCAGAAGATATCACTGGAGCAACAAAAGTCTTCTGATTGTCCTGGGATTTCCATTTGGATGTTAAAAAAGAGTTTTGAAGAAGCCAAAGAACCGAACTGGTCTACAATGAAGATTCCTGTGGTCCTTTCTTTAATCGTATTGATGCTTGGCACTGTGGGTAAGTTTAAATACATTTAGTACTACGTGTTTTCAGAATCTGCTTTAAATATAGATTTAATTTATTGTCAGTTAAGAAGTTTAACAAACGGACAATAGTCTTCACGGGTTCTGCGACACCCGATTTGAAACACTTTTCCACAAAACGCAATCAAAACTCAAGGTACTTCACACTGTCCTTCGGGTACGGATTGGATTTCTTGCAAGCATGCCATTTACTATGACCACGATTAGCAGGAGATCGACAGGCGAAAATGAACAAAAACTTTTTGAGCGAAATTAAACTACTACATTTCGAATTCATCTCGACTCTACTATCAAGTAGAGAGAAAACTGTTGTAGTTTCGAATTTAAATATCAAGAAGGGTAACAGAGGAATTTAGCTCTTATTAGCCGAGCAGGATTCGAAGTCTGTATGGGAGAATCTCAAACGACTAAGCTTGGGTCATAAGATGTTTGTTATATGGCCGCACTAGAAAACTTTTCAGTTTAAAAATTCGCTTCGGTTCGCCGTACTCGCAGACATTAGGGACTTTAAGATACACTACGGCGAGGCGCTACTACGGCTACCATGACCGGAAAGGTCTGGGGGAGAGTACGTCTCGGCAGTCTGCCAAATTTAGTGTAAGAAGGAAAACAAACTACAAAGAAGCACAGTCTGAGCAATGGAAGGTCACTTTTATTTAGTTTCTTACAGCCAAATGGCTTCGCTTAGAAAAAGATTGTTATTGTTTGCGTTGGTAGGTCCAACAGATTAGTTCTGAACGAAAGCTTATGCTATACACTTTCTAAAACGATAACAATTTCAGAATTTGATTAATGAAATGTTTATAATTTGAAAGAGACGAATATCTCAACGAATATCGAGTTAAAAGCTGAAAGATACCAGCACTCACAGAAGCAAAATATTATCGGATACTTATCCAGATAAAGTGCATCTTCCCTGAACTCTCAAAGCAAGCTTTTAACTTTAAACAACTCGCGCTGAAGAAGAATGTTTATCTTCGCCATGCCGACACTTTCATCAAACGAATTCAATTGAAAATTTACAAGCGTATGAGCGACAAACTCAACAAATATTCGACTGAAGTTGATTTCAAAGGATACATTTTGCGTTGGAACTCTGAAACTGCTGAGAAATTCGTAGAAAAAGGACAGAGCAGAGGATTAAACCCACGTACTAGCCACTACGGTAAAACCTCCTCGCTCAGGTAGTCAGATTTCACGCTACGGCCGGACTCGACCGACTGACATGCGCAGTGTCTTATCTTGTGTGAAATTTTACTTCCTGCAGCCGTAGTAGCGCCTCGCCGTAGTGTATCTTAAAGTCCCTATTTTGCTAGTGAACGGCGAACCACGAAAAAAAATTGAACAAGAGAAGGTCGACATCATCGGCAGGTATGTCTTCAATTTTATTGATTGATAGAATATCATTACAGGTATTTTAGTAGTTTTTAGTCGTGTTCAATGCTTTTAATTTCTGTCCTTGCAATACCTCGCAAACTCGTCTGTACTTAGTGTTTTGATTTCGTGCCTGTGAACTAAACAAAAATTTGCCAAAGTTTGCTCGTTCTTTTTTCGCGTCAAGATTTTTGGCTCTTCCATTTATCATTTTTTTTAACAAGTCAACGTTTTTGCATTTTTGTTTGTAAATTTCTCAGCATAAGTGCAAACGGTCTAGATGTCTCGATGAGAAATCTAGACCACGGCTAATATAGATTTTACCCGGTCAAATTTGTGAATTTGGTAGTTCCCAGTCCTTGTGAGACACGGCCATGTAATGAAAAAGGTTATTTTAAAAGTTTTAGGCGGTCATAAGCGTTCCGAGTGTCAGTTCGTGTTGTATATATAGAGGATATTACACGGTGGCGAGAAGATATGAATTTTATGTCCGAGTGGCAGAAACGATATCTCACGAGTGAGCGCAGCGAACGAGTGAGATGTCGTTTTTGCCACGAGAACATAAAATTCACATCTTTGAGCCAACGTGTAATGTTATTTTTTATTATATGGAGACCAGATGTAATTGAAATCAGGGCCGATTTTTATTTCATTGTTTTCAAAAAATCGAGCAAGTTTTACATATCACCGTTTGTCTTCACAGACAATACAAAGCATCCGTGTCCAGGATATAGAAACACTTCGTGAATTCAAATCAAACCAAATACATGAAATATTTGTCAACTAAATATCGTAACACGTACGAACTGAAAGAACACTAGTGACTGTAATGGTCTGAAAACGACAAAAATATGCACTGGAAATGTGCGTGACTCTCTTCTCGGGGAGGAAAGACCGAACAAGAGAGGACGGCGGAAATCGAGCCTACGGATAACTTTACTCTTTAAAAATCAGAAAGCAGCAGAAAACAGCTGAGAAGATCTCCGTAAAAAACTAAAATGCCAATTTAAGATGTTTCATCTTACCTCGGCACTAGAATAATGGCTGACAAATTACATCGGCTATTGTTTTGGTGCTGAGATAAGACGAAACTTCTAAAAAAAATAGTTTTTACGAAGATCTTGGCAGAAAAATCGGAACCGATTTACAACCAGTGTGCACAAGTCCTAATTTCGGTAACAAGGTTTAGTGAAAATTCTAATGTACTCTGTTACCTTCTTTGTACTATACTAAGATTTATGCTAAAATTGCACCTGTATGAAATAGGAAAATTAAATAAAGTTTAAAAATTACACATTTCGTGACAGAAGTTGATAACGAAAAATCTATTAAGTTCATAAATAGTTGAATAGACCAGATGTGGTTTATTTCAGGCAGAAGTATTTTTAGGGGAGTTAAAAAAAATAATAAAATCGGTCCTGATGCTTTCGGCCGACCCGCGAATTGGCTATCCCAAGTTTTAAATATGAAATTCGCAAATGGTCCATCCTTTAGAACAAAACATTTCACTGCTGCTCTGAGGGCCCATCCACACCATTGCATTTTCGTTTGCGCTTTTTCGTCAGTGCCTTTTCGCCTTTCGTCCATACTACAACGATCGAAAACAATGTTCTGCGTTTTCCCCGCCGCATAAAAAGCACTAAAAACGAGTCATGTGTTTGATGAGGTATAACAGAGCAATGCCGGCAATATTTTACACTTAAAAGCGAGTGTATTATTTATTTTACACTTGAATCTATATTTTACACTTGAATCTTCACGTAAGACGTCCTTCTCCACTGGGCTATCAATAGAGGTTTGAATAGAACGATGTTGATTTCTAAGAGAGCGATTCGCTCGAAACCAAAAGCATTGTCCGCCATATTTTCTTTCCCTTCCAAGTAGACCGGATCGGAGTTATGTCATGAAAATAACGTCAGCGTTTTCCAAAGCCTCCGTTTTCGACGTCCACGATGAAACGATAACGTGCCGTTTTTAAATTGTCTTCACGTTGAACGGGAGTTTACAAAACATGGACCCTGGTCCATGGACCAACGCTGCGAACCTGGTTTATGGACCACCTCCTGACCCCGTCCATAACACTTGACAATGTAAATGTTGGACTGTGGACAGTGTATAAAACACAGACTAATGACATTCAATATCCGCTTCCTACTTTCTATGTAAATGGCGCTTTTTCCAGTAATGATGCGCGGGCAGAGGTATGTGAAGTTTTAGCGTTTTCCTCACGGATTTTGCTCGATACCATTTTTCAAAAAATCGCTGAAGTACAACAGGAAGATAACTTGTTACCATGATAAGTGGAATGGTGACTTGCTCCAAGTTGAATAGATGAAGAAGTGTTTTCGAGTTCAGTTACTCAAAAAAAAAAAAGAATCTGAGCCTTCATCGGGAGTCGAATCATGACCTTCCAGATACCGGTTACTGCGCTCTAACCACTAAGCTATGACAGCTATGGGACACTCGTTTTGGGCAAGGTCGTCAACTACCTGCAGGGCTTAATTATTCCAAGACACCATTCCACTTTTCATTTATGCATATTTACTATTTCGACATATCGAGCCTTGCAGTTACGGGAGGACCTGTGTCACGCATAAAAGTTTTGCTTTGAAATGCATATTAAGAAATACTGATAAAACGAAGCTGACCCAGTGCGCAATCCACCTTACTAATTAAACCCATCGCAGATAGATGATCTAGGGAACAGCTCGCGCCTTAAGTATTGACGGAACCGGGCAATATCTAGCACAGGAAAGGAGTTAACCATGGCAACCCTGCGACACACCACCAGGTACCGTCACACTGAACCTGTGACTCAGTGAAATAGTTACCAACCAATACTTACCTAAGGGAGGGTGGAGCGGACAACCGGCGGCTCCAGAAAGCACTGCAATGAGGCTTAGTGAAAAGCAAATGACCCGTTGCCTACAACTGCAAACAAGCATTTTTATCAATATACGCGGCCAAATAAGAAACTGCCTTCATGAAAACACGCGTGAGTGGCAGGCGATTTTCAATTTCATTTACAGCCCTGTTTCTGATTGGTTCACGGTTCATCATCCGATGAATATACACCAATCAGGATACGTTTACTGACGCGGGAAAACAGCTTACGTACAGCTTACGTACAGCAATCTTTGAAGTAAACGCAGTCTCGAACGATTTCTCGCTGAACGAATAGACCGAATACACTATGGGGCCCAGTTCTCGACCACAAAAGACGTAAACTTCGTACCTCAGAAGAACCGCAGGAACGTGAAATTTCGCCCAGAACTAGCTTCAGCATTTAGATTCTTCTAAAGTATAAATATAAAAGTTAGGCAAAGTTTCGTGTTCAAAGCGGTGGTGCGCGCCTTCACAATTATCTATAAAATGCTAAGCAAGATTTTAATTCGCTTCAGCGTCGGCTCTCATCTACACAAGTATTAGTCAAAAAGCGTTGGTGTCGCGTACACTCTTCACAAGTATGAAAATTGATGTGGCAAGTGCAAATTTACGCTACCCACTCCCCCAATGCAGCAAAATTGTTATGCCCAAAATTTTTGTCCGATTAGTCACGAGCTTTTCCGCTTAGCTTCGGCAAAGTCCCTCAGCGCTACCAAGAACAAAAGGACTATTGTTTAATGATTTATGTGAGAAGTTGAGCCGGAACAATAGACCATTTCTTGATACCTGTATACAGCTATTTCAGATAACGTTGTCCGGATCAAAGCTTAAAGACAAGACTGAAAGGCAGTATGGGTAGAGGAAGAGAGCAACTGCACGTGCTGAATACTAAAATATATAGTGACATGACAAACGCGGATTTGCCCGTTTTCTTTCTTTTCAGACATGTGAAACAAGGTGCTTTTAACCACACTGAATTTAAGAAGAATTTTCAAAACTCAGAGCCAAGCGACACTAAAAGTAAAGCTACAGAAAGGCCTCCTGAGAGGAAAAACAAACTCGTGAATTCTTCGCGTGCGAAATACAAATTTGTACATTTAAGGACGTTCGCGCTAATTGTTTATGCGCATCCTTACTGCGCACGTAATTCCTGTCGCAACGCTGCGCCACGTCATGCATCGAGTACGCGCGCTGAGGAAACTTTCCAACCAACATATAGGGTGAGTAGCCGTTGCGATAACTTCGCTTGCAGTTTGCTCGCTTAAATGGTCGGTGACCCCTACTTTTTTCTTAACAGATCACTTTTGTTAACGATTATCTACGTTTTGTGAGAAAATGAAAAAAATCTATCGATTAAAAGGTTGATTTTTTTTTGCCCCACGCACGTTTGAATTCCGCTTTTTGATCTTTTCGTTTTGTCGTACGACGGGTTCAAATGCCTCTTCCGGGGCTAAGTTTTGCATAAAAGATGGCAACACTTAAAATTATTTACGCAACAGACGAACTTCTTCAAAATATCACCAAGATCGTTTGCCTCCGTTTTCTCATCATCGATAATTTAAACTACAAACCTTGAAAGCCGTGCGAAATTACGTGCGCCAATTTTTCAAAATCAGGGTAGTTTTCTACAGACTTTATCTCTGAAACGAAGTAGGTGACCCCCACTTTTTTTTATATTTCTGACACAAGTAACTCATTATCCGTCCTCAGTAAAAATTTTAGAAAAATCTATCGACTAGAAAATTTTCGCGCGAACGTCCTTAATGAAGCTTATATGCAAATTTATAGTGAATACCCAGAACGCCATACGGTCTTGTCTTTTAGCTTTAATCTTTGACCCGACAACGTTAATTGAAATAGCTGTAAAGCTATCCATTCGTCAAAACTATTCCTGTGCGAGCAAGAACGAAAATGGAAGCTCCGTTTGTGGGCCCAGTTCCCGGCCACAAAAAGAGTGGGCCCAATTTTCTATATCAAAGACGGTTTAATTACTTTTTCCATATATTAAATCACTTTTGAAACTTATTTTTGTCATTACCATCACAAATTTTGTTTAAGGGGCTTTGCTTTAGTTTAGAAAAGAAAGTTTGTAACGTGCGTTACGCGCCTGAGTGCCGTGAAAAGGTTAAAAGAGTTGGGTCTTTTTGACAGGGCTCAGAGTTTCAATTCAGTCATCTTTATTGTCAAAATACTTCAGTTTTTCTTTCATTCTCAGAGTTTTAATTTATCTTTATTGTCAAAATATTTCAGCGTTTTTTTTTTCATTCTGGCCACATCAATTGAATTTTAAAAAAAATTCGGTTCCTTGGTGATTTGCGACTAGTGTGGCCGAGAATAGGCAAATGCGCAAAAGTCGGAAGGAAATATAACGTGTAACCATATAAAAAATGTTAACTTTAAAAGAAGCTAGATCATACTTTGCTTCATGCCAAAAATTGTGTGCTGGTTAGCATATACAGATGAAATACAAATTTAATTGAAACCACAAACAAGTTTTCAGAAAAAACAAATTCACCTTGCTTGGATCTGTCGAAATTTCACTTAACCCTATCCAGACCGGGTTTTTTGGGATCTTTTCAGACCGGGGGGAGGGGGGATTCCGCCCCCCCCCCCCTCCGTAACTTCCAGAATATTTAAGCAATCACAATGAAACTTAGAGGACATATAGTATGTACAAAAACTATCTTTTGATATACGTCACGTGGGATGATGACGTCACATCACGTGACAATTACACCATGATGTCAAAACAGCCGCTATCTTGGTCCGCCATCTTGGATTTCAAAATTTTTCCAAAACGTTAGAAAATCGCCCAAAATTACTGAAAAATACTCAAAATCTACAAAACAATGCAAAAGAAATTAAAAGAGGTGAAAATAATTGAATTAAAGTTAATTTTCATTAATTGAAACACAAAAAATACAAATTTGGAAAAACATGTCTGTCAAAATGACGTTGCCATGGTAACGTCAAGTTCCAGACCCAACAACCTATCCTACCAACTTATTCCCAGATAAATTTTAGAAAAACTCGTAAAGTTTGGCAGCGTTTGGTTGAATCTTGAAAAAGTTATAAACGTTCAAAGTCAGCGCGGGCACTCCCCCCCCCCCCCCCCCCCCCCCGGGTCTGGATAGGGTTAAAAATAACAGTATGCTAGACACTGCATAATGCAATGTTTGTTTTTTTACTTTTTGGTTTTTGAATCATCATCCCGTTGTTCACGCTCGCGTTTACGTTTTCCCAAATTTATTTTCATCTCACACGTGCACATGACAAAGAAACGTCAAATACTGCATTCTGATCGGATGTTTGTATGAGAACTAAAGTTTAACCCATGCATCCTGCTTGGGTGTAACTTAAGTTACTTTTGATTTGGAGCATCGAGGCGTAAATTTCCTAGCTATAGTTAGAGCTCAAGTAAGCAGAGAAGAGGTCTCACTGCTGAAATAGTTAGTTGCCTTACTGTGACCAGAGCCACTGTTGTTGTTATAACTTCTGTGACGGGAGAATAGTGAGCCATACAAACCCAAGCGGGCGAGGAGTCCTGAGAGCTTACTATGTATAATTATAACTATTTGTGATTGATTGACTGATTGATTGATTGATTGATTGACGAACGGACGGACGGACGGACGGACGGACGGACGGACGGACGGACGGACGGACGGACGGACGGATGGACGGATGGGCGGATGGATGGATTAGTTGATTGATTGATTGATTGATTGATTGATTGATTGATTGATTGATTGATTGATTGATTGATTTTCACAAGTGCTAGTCCCATTTAACAGTTTACATTAAGGAATAACTGTAATTGCGTGGGACAAGTCCATCATCGGTAGATATCACTTCGCCGTCGCACGTGCACGGACCACATTCTGGCCTCCCGACTTGATTTTGTTGATAAAAGATAGGTAGTACACGAAAGGACTTGTTGCAGGGACTAATCAAAGGGAAGCGTTTTGGCGTTTTTAACGAGGTTTAACCGTAACCTCTGATGATCTACAGTGTGTAGCATCGATCTCGAATATCTTTTATGCAAACAAAAAAATGATGAAGGGCAACTTTTTACCTAAACGTTGTTTTTTAATCTTATTGTTGCTGTTGACATCTTGTCTGTAATGTTTTTTTGTATGTAAGCTGCTGAGGAAGAAAGCAGTGAAGAAGAATATGACGCGGGAAGTGCTCAACATTCAGAACAACGTGCTCAAAAACGTAAATATAGCGTATTTACCTGTGGATTGTTATTAATTGTTGTCGTTTTTATTATAAAGTAAAATATACAATTATTAAGACAGACAGACAGATAGACAGACGGACAGAAAGACAGAAAGACATGCAGGCAAGCAAGCGGGTAGACAAGCAGGCAGGCAGGCAGGCAGACAGACAGACAGACAGACAGACAGACAGACAGACAGACAAATAGACGAATGGACGGACGGACAGCAGATAGACACCACAATACTTGCCCCATATTTCCTCATCTGCCCACGCGTTCGGCTGCTGATAACAATATAATAGGATTAATATATAGATTTAGGCAGGCCTAAAAGCGGAGCTCCCATTTATTTTTTTTCCCAATTAATTACAGTGTTAACAAATAAGTAGCCACACTATTTCTTAGCTTATACAGTGGCCCATAAGGGTTCAAAATAAATTAATTTTTAATCGCTCATGGTTAAACTTAATATCTTACATGTAAAAACCTCTCATGGTTTTGTTGACGAAGGCGATGTCAATATATTTCGAGGTTAATCCTTCTAAATTTTTGCCTATGACAGGTTCTAAAATTAAAATTGACGAGTGCACTTTATTGGGTTCCTCACGTACGCGCACGTAGGCGCAACAACAAATCTTAGTAAAACTTTATACAACGTTTACTGTACACTGCCTTTATGACTTATTCAATATAAAAAGGACCTTGGTCTTGCTTTGATTTACTGCAAAACAGTTAGGGCATAAAAAAAATAACTCAGGCAAAAACAAAAATACAGCAAAACAAACTGTAAACTCGCTGCTAAACACAGTAAACAAAATGAACTCACGCTATACGGCAAACAAAACTCACGGCGGAAAACAAACTCTGCAAATTGATGCTGCCGGTTTTGCAAGTCATTTTAAAGCAGATTTTGTGTAAGAATTGTGGCAGTTTGTGATTTGGAAAGTGGTGCACGCTAACATAGAATAAGCTTACAATGTTGTTTTGACTGTTTTGAACCGTGTTCTTTTCGTTTGGTTGCATGATTAACTAATTCTGTTTTACCGTACGCCTTGCTAAAAACCTTACAGAATTTTATGCAGAGAACTGATTCAATTTTCTTCATTTCTGGTAAGTAAATATGTGGAAGGTTAAGTCTGAACTTGCTCAGCCAAGCACAGGTAACTCGCAACGAAATCGACGAAATATTGGTTTACGATTTCAACACACTCGCTGATAAGAGAAACAAAACAAATGCAAACGAGTATAAAAAAAGAGCGGTTGGATAATAGATCGCTTAAATATATATTGGTGTGCAGTATCGCTGAGTAGTTTTACTCGGTTTTGTTTCGCAGGATTTTTCTGTACGTGTAGTTTGTATTTATAAAGCGAAATCGTGATTTTGATCCGTGAAACTTAATAATTTGATAAGCTTTATATTGTTATCAAAATCCAATCATGGTCAATCATGAACATCACAGTTAACTCCACTAACTAAAGCACAAAACAATTAACCTAAACGAAATATTTAATAAACAATGTCTGTATGAAATACACAAACATGAACAGGTTTGTGAGCAGCATTAATCGAATTATACGGGAAGATCTGAAAACCGACACTACTTCAAATTCGTTCATAAATGAAGTATAGTATAAACAGATTCTCACAATAAAATCAAACTTATGCTTACTGCATATATACATTTACGTTTGTTACCTCAAGTTTGGGGAAGGCTTGTAAATTCTGCAGGGCAAAAATTTCAAACCAGCACAATATATATCAGAAACGAAAACGCCACTCGTTGTACGGCTTACTCCAACACCAGCGACATGTACATGTTTTGAATTATCAGCGAAGATTGATCTCTCCTTTCCTTTCGGTGTAGCTGTTAACAGTCTTTTATCCATCACTTAGTGAACTTCACCGGCTCTGAGCTCACTTTTATCTTAGCTTAATGTCAGCTCAATTAATTTTTCAGCCTTGGTTAGCCGCAGTGCTTCAACTCTCGGTGTTGTCCGATGCATATCATGTTCAAGTCGGCAATTATTTCGGATCTTCCCGTTAAGAGGTTGCCCTAAATCATTTGGCATGAGTTTTCATGATGTAGATGAGTAAATAGAGCGACAAATATTCACGAAGAACTATGTTTTCCAGCTTTGATCTTTCTTCGCGTCTTTCATTCAGGTTAAAAAGTGAACAACGTACCAACTATTTGCCGCCTTTTCATACAACCACTTCGTTTAAGTTGAAATGAAATGTCCAGATTATGAGAAAACATGAGGAAAAAAAAATGCTGAAGTAATTAAGTGTTCTTACAAGTTTCTATGACATTTAAGTTAACTCTCAACAAACCAAAAAATGTTTTTGTGTTACTTTTTGCGTAAGAAGGACTCCAAATCAAGGACAAAGATAAACTCGTCCCAGGCCTAATCCGTGCGTACGTACGTACGTACGTACGTACGGACGGACGCGGGCGACCACCAAATTTTCTTGGCTTGATGGATTTCCCATTTTCTATGGGTATGGAGCTCCGCCCGCGGGCGCCTTCGGCGCCCGCGGGAGCTCCGCTAAAATAAAATAATCGGGCTTACATTATTTTATTTCCCAGCATGTACACGGAAGGAAAGGAAAACACAAGACTGCCAAAACGGGGGAACATGTTATATTGATGTGCACGGCAAAGGTGATGATCTGAATACAGGAGAAAGATACCCGTATTGCGAATGCGAACCTGGCTGGACTGGGCCAAAATGCAATGTCTCACGTACACATCTGTAAAGACCTACTTGACAAAACAATTATAAAAGTGATTATATATTAAGTGAATAAATTTCCGAATTAAAAAAAAAAGCAGTTTTAATGAATTTGTTATATCAATATATATCGTTAATGTCTATTCATCCATCTGTCTAAATGAAAGTCTAGTCGAGAGAGACTTAGCGTAAGAAACAGGGCGCATTCTTTTGGGACTATTCTGGCTATTCTCATTCCGGTTTAGGAATAACAGAATACACTAGATATCAGTTCCCAAAAAAAATGCATATTCTGAAAAGGGAATACTGGTGGCAGAGATAACATGAAAACTACTGCACCTGCGCACGCGCGAGCTGCGAATATTATTTTTTTTTCTGCAATTAAAAATTGTTGCGACATGGGTGAAGTCTTTGCCCATAACTCCCAGCTTTTTGGCTATTTCCTCTATTTTTCGATTAGATGCATTTACTAGAGGCCTTTTGAGGGAAGTTTGCAAAGAATTGTGTGTGCTGCTGACTGCTTTGCGTAGTGGAGGACGTCGCCAAAAGCATGCTCGCAATCAAGGGTTTGTCGAGGAAACTGTTCAACTTTATTCCACTAGTGCCTCCAAAGTTTTTTCCCAGAATATGCAGAGGAACGACATTTGAACAATTTCCCACTGTTTCGAGCCTGGCGACCTGGGACGACCAGTCACGTATGATTTCCCGCCAAAACTATCCCAAAAGAACGCATATTCTGCCTATTCCGAGTAAACCGTATTCTGTTTATTCCGTTCATCCTGCTATCGGGAGCAGAATGAACGGGATAGCATTCCCTTCATTCCGAAAACGGAATAAGTCCCAAAAGAACGCGATCGCCGTCTATTCCAAGTATTCCTATTCCGGAATAGTCCCAAACGAATGCACCCCGTACAGTAAGGTTATGTGTGAGAGTAGTAAAAGTCGGCGACTCGACTCGAGTCGACTCGAGTCGTTACGACTTGTCTCGCTAAAAGTCGACTCAACGTTTTGGGAGTCTGGTCGCGAGAGACTTTGCGTAGAACACAGTAAGGTTATGTAGGAGGGTAGTAAAAGTCGGCGACTCGACTCGAGTCGACTCGAGTCGTTACGACCCGTCTCGCTAAAAGTCGGCTCAACCTTTTGGGAGTCTAGTCGCGAGAGACTTAGCGTAAAACACAGTAAGGTGATGTGTGAGAGTAGTAAAAGTCGGCGACTCGACTCGAGTCGACTCGAGTCGTTACGACTCGTCTCGCTAAAAGTCGACTCAACGTTTTGGGAGTCTGGTCGCGAGAGACTTAGCGTAAAACACAGTAAGGTTATGTAGGAGGGTAGTAAAAGTCGGCGACTCGACTCGAGTCGACTCGAGTCGTCACGACCCGTCTCGCTAAAAGTCTACTCGACTTAGCTAAGAAGTATCAAATTTGTTGATATAAAGTCTTATTTCACGCATAAATTATGCCCTTTCTATAGAAATTCCAAAATATTGCAAAATTCTTCTTATCGGTTTTTATGAAATTCGGCTCAGCAGAAGGCAAACACTCAAGATATAAGTAGCGTAAAGCATCTCCAGAGAAAGAGCTAGATTCAGAGCTAAAACAGCTGTGACGTTATTATCACCAACCTCGTTCCCAGGGCTTTTCGCTTCTGAAAAGCCCTGGGAACGAGGTTGCATTATCACGTTATATTCATTCCGATCTTCAAAAAAAATAAATATTATCTTGTGATTCAGTCTATATGTAATCCATATGTTTTAATGGCTATGTAATTGGAATCGAGCTGTTTAGAACTGGGAGGATCAAAGTTGGAGGGTGCTCCTACAAAATTACTGGGTCGAGCCACCTTAAGCATATTCTGATTTGCTAGTGGAACGAAAGCATTCCTGATTAGCATTATCATCATCATGATACTGACCGCAAGCTACCTAACGTCTACCTAAGCTAATAACGTAGGCTAACCGGAGTGTTGTTAAGGCTAACCAGAGTGTAATTTAGGCTAACCGAAGTGGCTCGCAGGCTCGCAGATTATCGTCATTATCCGGACCCTAAGCTAACAATGCATTGCACACTCTGAAGCATCACCAAATCCAGAGTTTAAAGAGAGCAAGGGATGAATGGTTGCAGTTTTGCTGGGATTTTGTGAAGGCCCCCTGGAATAATGAAATAGCTTTACAACATTTTTTTTCTTCCTTGCAGCAGTGCAAGATTTTTTTTCTATTTCGTTTGTACTGCATGGAATTTTTTCTTCCGACAAGCGTTAGCACGTCATTTTTAAGGGATAAGGGATATTCTTATAAAATATATTCTTACCAAAAAAGGGTGAACTTATCATTCAATCGCTCACATAATGACAGTAATGTGTGAAAATGCCACACCCAACCAAAACCAATCATTTGGTCACTAAAACTGTCACAACTTAAATTCCCGAAAACGCAGCAACAATAATCAAAATTTCATGTTGAGAGCGTGGTAGGTATGTTTTTATTATCAGAAACACAGTAAGTCAACATCCGCAACAAATAATAAGAAACGTTTATAGAAGTTTCATGAAAATAAACCGACGCTTTCCAACAAAAGAAAGTTGTGAAAAGATCTCACCTATTAATGATAGACAAACATTTACTCAGCGAGCGTGTGCGGCACTTTTTAGTCTGTTAATTTTAATCTCGATCTTCTAATTTCATTCATTATCTTTACAATGTTACAATTATCGTTATCTTTACAATGTTCATTTCTGTGAGGGTAACGTCATACATACATACATACTTTTATTGATGCTCCCTAAAAAGGGTTTTTCAGCTCAATACAATACAATTACAAATACAGATTTAAATTTAAATTAATTAAGAATATAAGTATAATTATAATTACAATAAATATGTCAAAAATATTCTAATTGTCAAAAATTAACCTAATAATACATTTGCGAAATGGCGCCTAAGATTCTTGGGGCATTTTAAGCGATGGAACGCCGTAACCGGGCGGATTTTAAAAGAGGCTGTCTCTTTAAAAGCGGTGTGGTCGATCTGGTTTCTTGTCCGTTGAAAGACTTGCATGTGCTTATGCTAAAACCACAATCCGCTTGATCAGATCATTTTTTTTTTTTTTCGGGTTTTAAAGGATTTTCGTTTCACCCGAACGCGCGCTCGTAACGACCAATGTCAAGGCTTAAATATCTCAAGCGAAACCTTTTTTTTTAGGACGAACGACCAATCGAGTATTGTACTCTTCTGTTATCAAAGCAAGGAAATAATAAATAGCGGCCGATTTTCCTAATATTTTTCGAAGGGGCACACTCTTCATTTTCTAGCGTTATTTGCGAACGAAAGAATACAACGTTCCTAGCTATTTTTTTCGGAACGGCACACCGTACTTTCCGAGATGAAAAGCTCAATTTCCCCGTAAACCATCAGTCGTCCACTGCTACTTTATTTTTAAGCTCTATGAAAACAGCTTCACTAGTAACCACAGTTAATTTAAGAAACGGCGATTAACAGTAATCGCGTATTAAACCTCTCTCGTGAAAATGTGTCATCAGATTTGATGTACAAACATAACAAGGGTTTAAAAAAAAATGGCGGTTCAATACAACGTGCGTACATCGCATGCGTGGCCATACAGTAACAACAAAACTACAGACCAACATATGCGGCTAAGCACTTTGAAACGGTAGATGCGACACCTCATCGTGAAAAGTTGTGATAAACGATTTCTGTGATTGTAGCCTGAAATGATCGATATTATATCTCTTAATACGTCTGTTAAGACAATAATATTTAAATATTTAATTAGATACCAGTAAATTAAAGGAGGAAAATGGGAAATTTGGAGAGCTCTCAACAAATTTCTTGCAACCCCAAAGTTAGAGACAACCTCGACTGCCTTTTTTAGATATAAACTTTGCAGAACAAATATGGTGTGGCTATAGGAAGAATCGTGTCAATTTGGGGAAAGACGAATAAAAAATCATCATTAACTGAAATACTTATCAGCTGCGAAGCTTTCCGAGGCCTTCCTCTTTTTCTTTTTTCAAGTTTGTCCAGTAACCAGGAAAGACTTTAGGTCCAGTTTGAATTTCGTCGCCTTCTCCTGAAATTTTCCTTTGGCCAAAACAAGGACCGCTAAGCTTTCCTTGCACAAATGACAAATTTAAAACTATGCGACCGAGTGCGTCACTTTTCTGGCAAATTTGATCAAAGGCGATTTAATGAACATGCCCTGAAAGAGAGGTATAGAAAATACAGGAGCAGGCCAGAGGTCAATTGAGAAAAGAAAACCGACTAACACATCATCCAATAAACCTCTTAATAACGTATGTTAAAAATTGAGCTGCTAACCTCGGATCGAGTGATTTATGGGTTTAAAATTCGCCATTTGTGCTTTTTTAATGGATGCATCTCTTAAAGTGATCAATAAATAATCTTCCGCGAATCTGTACGGAATCTGATGAAAAACGATGGAACCTTCAGCTAAAGACTTCTGGTATCGCGGTGCTTAAGGCTTCGCTTTCAGTTGAAATAAATTGAAATACAATAAGATATCTTCAAAGACATTAAACTTCACAACCATTCAAATAATTGGGCGTATTATTTCAACTTTTTACAAACTAATTTGTACTCGCAGTGATTTATAAATGTGTCTCTTTGATCGACTCGTGTACGGCAATGTCAGCGATTGCAAAAAGCGCCAATAACTGAGTTTGTGTCCCTTGGTCACATTTTTTGTACTTGACGTTTACGCCCTGACGACTCGATTCCTTTACCTCTGCTGTTTCACTATCATGATCATCACCATCATCATCATCATCGCCTTCCTCATTTTCTTCAAGGGTGACATCGACAGCACCAGTGTTCTTTATAGCAGCGCGAAGTGTAACCATTTCAAAATTTCCAGTTTGCAGCTGTGTTTTAAGAAGATTCTTCCCAACGAAACCGCGCAATTCTCCTTGCAAATCATCGAGCGGGAGAAGCAGAGCCAGGCAACAAGAAAAAGACCAATGTGGATGTTTGCGCCACACCCTGAGGTAAGTATATAGGAACCAAGCGTACTGAGCTGAAAGCAAACAATTAATCAGGATGTGATCTTAGAACACCATGTAGAAGAACTAAAATTACAAGGATAAAATTACAAAAAAATTACAAGGAAAATATTTGTCTTGTTATTTGTCAATTATTTGTCAAATATTCACTTTTACAACTTCATCTTCTACCGGTATATTACGAGTGGCCAGCTCCCAGTTGAATTGATAGTTCAGTTGGCAGAGCACTGCATCGTTCTCACGGAGGTCATGGGTTCGAATCAGTTCAAGCCTAAATTTGTTTCAGGCTTTCTTTTCTCAACTGCTTCGTACATAACTGCGACTGACTGCCGTGATTATGATTTAAAAATCTCTGTTAGTGGCAGAAGTGTCCAATTTCTGAAAAAAGACCAAGATATTTTAACCGTCGTTTAACAAAATACGCAGACAATGGTCATTTCTCGTCATAGGTTTGCAGAGCAGGACCAGGAAATTAATATATATCACCACACACTGTTTGACATTTTGTGTTGGTAATAAATTGAGGGAAACCAGCGCGTTGAAATCAATAGCCAACGACAACAATAAATGGACTCGCCCAGCGTTTAAACTTAACTAAATATTAACCTTTTACCTTACCAACAAGTAGGGCTATCACCAATGAATTTGCTGCGAATACCAATATCTTGAATAAGAGTGCGTCACTATCCGGGCCAATCCAGCCTGTGACATTCTCTGCGGGAATCTTACTAACTGCTCCAATAACCAAGTTGACAACAGTAACAGCAAGGGATGTCGTCATCAACCTGTTTTCCATCACGTCTTGTAAGGGTTTGACCCAGGAGAAAAGGATCCCATACATCCCAGCGATGACCAGTGCAAAGCCAATGTAGGACCTGCTCTCTTGTCCTACAAAAATTAGGCCACATGTCAGGATTACTTTACGAGTCATTTCAACAAGTTCCCAATACCACGAACGGTTTTTGTAATTTTCAAAGAGAAACCTCAATCCAGAAATCATTTCCTTGTTAGAAGTGGGATCCTGAGATGTGTCTTCCTCTTCTGTGGCCAATCGTGCTCTTCGTTGTCTCCAAAGGGCGATGAATGAGGCTGCTGGAAGGGCAAAAATATAGACAGTTGAAATGTATACCACGACAATCATATGATTGTACTTTTGCCCTTGACATGGTACGCTGTAATCTGCTTTCAGGTACTTTGAACACAAAACTTCTTTGTCATCTCGGCAAAGTTCCCTGCAAGCGGGTGGCAGAACAGAGGCTGTCTTGTAACACGTGCTGAGGTACGTCACGTACAGGAAGAAAAACAAATTCCTGTACACAAGCTCCTTGGATTGCGAGACTCTTCTTGCCTTTTCGTCTTCCTCGAGGCTGCGATTTCTTGAGATGAGTAGTTTACGAACTCCGTAAGCAATGAATGAAAAGCAAACTAGAGCCACATTGATTGTCATCATTGCAAAAAGGCTTCCAAAGGCATCCAGGTGTAATCCAGGAAAAAGGCACTGGATGGGTGCTATCTGCAGCACATTCAACTGCAGAAATCCTGAATATTTAACGATAGTTTCGAGAGAACCTGGCCATTTGATGTATGAGAACACGTCCAGCAAACCATAAGTGACCTGATAGAAGCCAATTACGATCTTAACCTTTGAAAAAAACTTATCTATCAGAAGGCGTCCTTCTTCCTTCTCAGTGTTCCTTCTGCTTGTCCACACCAAAACGGCAATGATAATCAACACGATGGCCAAAATTATAGACAACTGGCCCACAATCCACTTCTTCGATGGGCATCTCGTGCAGATTTTAAACTGTTTGTAGTATCCTGAACTGCAAACACTGCAAATTGGACCTTCGTACCCATTCTCACATGGGGAATCTAGACCACCCTTGCACGACTCTTCTGCTGCGCATTTATAGGGCTTTGGTATGGGATAAGGGTATTGTACATGGAAAGCATCTAAGGCTGGTGAAGGTATCAACATATTCTTAATAAAAAGTTTGTAGCGATCTTTGTATGTCTTGTTTCGCCATTCCCACCAATGACCAGACTTCAATGAAGCATAATCATCTTGGCATTTCAGTTCTTGGCCACATTTGAAACATTCTTTGAACAAGTGAGTTCGATACTGTCCCTGCAAGCATTTACATGCACGGGTTCCAGCAAAGAGGTCAGTTTCTGTCCCTGTTAAACATTTGAAAAGAGTCAAGGTTATAATTTTTTTTAGCTGTGAATAGATTTCGACATAGAAACATATTAGATTTTTAATAATATTTTCTGGCTCCCGACAAATTCAACAACGTGAACAAGTGCGCGTTTAAAATGCAAGGAAAATTGCCCTGCTGCGATCAAATTCAGTCTATGAACATATACTAAGACCATGACACTGGTACACTTACCACTAACCGCCAACGTACCGTCAATAGTTCACAACTAAAAAACTTACTCCAAATCCATAGAAATGAAACGGTAAACTTCTGACTACAGAAAACGCATTGCTCTCTTAGAAATAATATGCGTGATACTCAAATGTTTAGTTCACTAGAGGAGATTAAATTTCGATAAACATTTCAGAATAAAAATGAGCAACAGAAATTTTACACAACGTTTCGATGTCGTCATGACAGCATTATCAAGTGACAAGAAAATAACGGTTCAACAGTGTTATATATGCGGTGAGAGGTGTGATCGTTCATTAACATATTTGTTTAAAGAAATAGTTTCGCGCGAAAAGAATCAGATTGCGTGTTCAGGCTAGTTTTCTTCTTTCTAATAAACAGCATTTCGTAAATCAAACAGTCCAGTTTTCCGTTGCATTTCTTTAGGACGGAAAAATTACTGGCTTTCCGATTGCGGAGAAGCTGTGACTATGTCGGTTCTACCAGCCGGTATTTGCACCAACGTATTGATGAACACAGCAAACGTTGAAGCCTAATAAAAAAGGCTAAAAAGACTTTTATTAAATTCCTTAAGATATTTTTCATTTTTAGCTAAATATCTAGTAAGCAGTTTTAAAGTCCTGTTCAAAAGAAGCCTAAAAAAATAAAAAGGGCATTTTTTTTTCTTTCTCCAGTTGTGTTTTGTATAGGTTAGAAGATCTCGGCTAAACCCTGTGACAGAATCTGCTTGTCGAATTGTTTTTGGATTGAAACAGTGAAGAGGCTTCATTGTGCATACATGCAGTGGACCTAAAGCACATTGTTCAGCAGTCATCTCACATTTCTGCTGTTTTTTTTTTTTTATTTTATTTTATTTTTATTAACCGCGCGGCCATGGGCCGAGCGCGGTTCTTGCTTTGTACGGGATTTATTATTATTATTTTATTGTATTTTTTTTTGTCGATGACCAGACCCAAATTAAATCACCCAACCTGTGATGTTTACTAGCCAAAAGCTGATAAAACATAAATGTACGGAAAATGTTACGGATATTGTTTTCTTTATTGTTTATAAAGTATATATTTTTTTGGTTTTATCGAAGCGTTGGACTCGAAGCTACTACTTACGGTGGCCCACAAGTGCACACCAAATTTAAATCACTCACACTATATTCAAATCACTCGCGCCGAATTCAAATCGCCCACACCAAAAATCAAATCTTCACACCGAATTCAAAAACACTCGCACCAAATTCAAATCACCCACACCAAAAATCAAATCTTCACACCGAATTCAAAAACACTCGCACCAAATATAAATCGCTCACACCGAAAATCAAATCTTCACACCGAATTCAAATCACTCACACCGAATTCAAAAACACTCGCACCAAATTTAAATCGCTCACACCGAATTCAAATCACTCACACCGAATTAACACTTTCGGTCAGCGGTCAGGCCTACCTGCTTCGTAGGTACCTCGTATATAGTATTTATAATGTACCCTAATATTGTAATCCCAGTATACTTCACGTGCTTTGTTACTTTGCTTACTTCCGTTACTTTATTCACTTGAGATACTTTAGAGATACTTTGCTTACTTGAGATACTCTGCTTCGCCTACTTGAGATTCTTTGCTTCCTTCAGTTACTTTGCTTACTTCAGTTACTTTGCTTACTTCAGTTACTTTGCTTACTTCAGTTACTTTGCTTACTTCAGATACTTTGCTTACTTCAGTTACTTTACTTACTTCAGATACTTTGCTTACTTCAGTAAGCAAACTTACTTAAGTAAACAAGGAGTCTCAAGTAAGCAAAGTAACTCACGTAAGCAAAGAGTCTCAAGTAGGCATATACTTCATGGTAAGTCAACATGGCCGCCAACAATGAAAAACATATAGTCGCCCAACCACAAAATGAATGCTAACCGCAAGCAAATTGCAGTAAATAAATGTTAACTGCAAGCACTATTAACTACAGGGTAAAATGCTAACCGCAAGCAAACAGCAGTAAATAAATGTTAACTGCAAGCTTATCACATACGGGGCAAAATTACTGAACGCTGATTGGTTGAGACAGAGGGCATTTTTTCTTAATCACGAGGGCACTTTTTGGTAATCAAGAGGGCATGATTACTTGACCCTGATTGGCTGAGTGCGCGTCGTCTGCAATGAGTTGGTTTCCCGCTTAGTTTGAAAAAAGTTCAGAAACGCAGTGCATCCGAGTTTGATATAAATGCGGTTATTTCATCAAATGTGAAAGAAAATCGGTGGGCAGAAATGAGTGGTGCCTTGGTGGAATAGAGAGAGGACTTTTCAATCCAAATTCGTTTGTCACAGCCCGAAAAAACTTCTGGACGATTGGCGCTGCACGGAGAATAGAAATTTTGCTTGCTTCGCCTTATTAGAAACAGAGCCTGGAAAGGGCATAAATTTAGTTGGTACTTACAGTTTTCGCTGTGGAAAGGAGAATGTCAGGTTCAAGAAGTAGCTCGTTCGGACACTTTGTTTATGACTTTCATCCTGCTTTCATCGATGCAGCATTTCTGCGCGGTCGGACGCCTCGTAAACAAAGGTAAATAAAATTTAAACTGCATTCAGTTTTATCTGTGAAGGAACTATTATGAGTGAATTGCACATGCTGTGTTATGCTTACTTTTACTGGTCATTTTGCTACGAGCAAATATTCTTGCCAACCGGTTTACGCCACGGCGGACCTCGTTTAAGTTTTCTTTTGTACACAATTTTGCCCTTTATGTGATAAACACGTAATCGCAATGTGCCCTCGTGCAATTAAGGATTAATTTCACTTGCATTTTCAAAGTTTTCCAAATTGCCCTCGTCGCTTCGCGACTCGGGCAATTTTGTGAAAACTTTGAAAATGCGCGTGAAATTAATCCTTAATTGCCCTCGGGCCCATGCGATTACATATACAAAGCATGAATTATATACCCTCAAGTATTTAGCCAAGCATCTCAAGTAAGCAAAGCATCTCAATTAAGCAAAGTATCTCAAGTAAGCAGAGTATCTCAAGTAAGCAAAGCATCTCAATTAAGCAAAGTATCTCAAGTAAGCAGAGTATCTCAAGTAAGCAAAGTATCTGCAAAGAATCTCAAGTGAATAAAGTAACTGAAGTAACGGAAGTAAGCAAAGTAACAAAGCAGGTGAAGAATACTAGGATTACAATATTAGGGAACATTATAAATACTATATATGAGGTACCTACGAAGCAGGTAGGCCTGACCGCTGACCGAAAGTGTTAATTCGGTGTGAGTGATTTGAATTCGGTGTGAGCGATTTAAATTTGGTGCGAGTGTTTTTGAATTCGGTGTGAGTGATTTGAATTCGGTGTGAAGATTTGATTTTCGGTGTGAGCGATTTATATTTGGTGCGAGTGTTTTTGAATTCGGTGTGAAGATTTGATTTTTGGTGTGGGCGATTTGAATTCGGCGCGAGTGATTTGAATATAGTGTGAGTGATTTAAATTTGGTGTGCACTTGTGGGCCACCGTAACTACTGAATACACTAAAAAAAGGTTTCACGTCAGCCATGGAATGTGCTGATGTTGCAAGTTTCACTTTCGCTACGTGACAAATAACATTGTGTTTTCTATGCAAGTTTATGTCGGCAGAAGCGACGGTCATTAATTTCTTTCCTCTTCTGTGAGTATTTCTGGTGGGTTAAGGCAATTGAAGTGAATTCTTTGGCTATTTCATCCACGCGAGTTCAGAGATTTGAAGGGAAATGAAATATTTGCTAAAGTAAACAATTGAGCGTGTCCGAACGTGCAAGGGTTACGTCATTAGAAGGGAAAAACCCCAAGCTATAGATAGCCGGGGATAACGTAAAACTCGCATTGTGTGACTCGCGTGACTACTTTGTTAGTCCTTTACTCATAGTGTAAACAGATTCCATTTAACCGTGACTTTTGAGAAAGAAAGCTGTTAATTAGCAAAACAAATTAGCAACTTCTTGTTTTTCTCTAGTTGACCCAAAATTAATGATCAGAATTCTGAAATAAGCTGACGCGGTTAAGAAACACCATAAGGGTCTTTCAGTCGAGCACCTCGAGCCGTAGCCACCCGACAAAGTTTTTGACATCTTTTTGACAAGTTGTTGATTACTTTGATGAATTTTATGGCTTCCAGTTGCTTTACACTACCAATCAGATGCCTTGAAAAATGGAAGGTGGTGTATCAACCGTTGCAAGATTCGTCATCAACCGTCAGAGCTTAAAGAGTTTCAAACAACGTTTCGCCGAGGGATTATACCATGTTCAACTGGCGATAAATAAATTTCATGCCGACAAAAATTTGGTCAAACTAACTCTTCGAACGGGAAATACATTTTACAGTTTTTGTGAGACCCAATGCAACTTTTAATTTCAAGTCTTCTGCATTTGTAAAACCGGCTGAAACAGAAAGTTTCACAGATCCTTGCGGACATTCAATTTTATACGAAGCCAACTGATGCATAATTTGTGTACGCCAGAGTTTATTGTGTTTATTTCGACGGTTTAGCGAAGCAAAGGTCTTTTTGATAATTAACTTATAACATGATGTGCCCTGGTTAATGTTTTCTTTTTACCTAAAGGACAAGACTTGCAATCCTGATGCTGTTTTCCTGGTGCTGCGTCATATGCAACAAAAGAACCATTTGGACATCTCTTGCAGGTTTTGCCCACGTAGCCAAGGGTGTCAGAGAAGAAACCTCCTGCAAAAAGACAATTGAATTTCTGCTAAGTAAAATAAAATAAAATAAAATGGGAAAACTTAGAATTTAATTCATCTCTACTACCTCTGAGGTAATAATATTAGGCTCCATGCCGGAAAAGTTTGTGACGTTTCACAAAAGAACTCTTTTACTTTACCCAGATGTATATACGCCTGTTTACTGACATAAAGATCATCGGCCTGATCACGGGGCGAAATAATTTGACTCATCACCTCCCAGTCTGGCGTACCGGAGCGATTACTGGCTGCCAATAGAGTTCTTCCCTGTTCTTTAGCCCTTTGGTTCCCGTATCTTTGTGATTGGATGTATTAGTGTTATCAAGTGTCAATGCAATGCAATGCAATATTCAACAGGTGAATAGTCAACTGTCAGATGCAGCCGAATTGAATATCGCTCATACAAAATGAGGGCGAGTATTCTAATTGTTTTAGCTTATCTCTAAACTGAGGAATGCAGCCCAAAACCTACAACTTTATGTGTTTTTGAAGATAGAAACCGCGAATAACATTCCCGTTTAAGAGAAGAAGCGCGCAATTATTTTCTATCAGCGATTTGTAGAAAAAAAGTTGTGTTCAATTGAAAATTCGCGAATCTGATTGGTTCACCCGTTGCTTCCTATTCCCTGACAGAACACAATCGTAAAGGAGAAATATCCTTTATTTTTGGCTTAGATTTACATAAAATTGTATTTTTTGGATTGCAGAATTTCTTCTAAAACAATTCACACTATTCGCTCATAGAAAACTTGGGCTTTTGTTGTGATTGTTAAATAGAACACAATAAGAAAACAAATCAGATTCGCCGATTTCAAATATAACCAGATTAAGTTTCTACTTATCAGCAAATGTTATCTGCGAGATCTAAATATGTATATATGCGTTAGTAAATTCGCATAATAACGTTGGATTACCGGTACCTTTGCTGATAAGTGACACATTTGACTAGATCAAAAGAAGAAATTAGAAGTTACCTGGAGGACAATTTTGACATCCTCCTTTTCCTTTAGTGGAAGGATCCATAAATGTTCCTAAGGGGCATGGAAGACACGTTTTGCCATTGTCACATTTGAATCCCGAAGCCAATAGAGTGAATTTGTACGCTCTCTCTGGCCAATAATCACCTAGGTTCACGTTGACAGCTTCTGATTTGGAATCGAAAGGATTCCTGGAAGAAAGCAATAACCTTTCATTTATCTAGCTAGAAGGTAAGCAACTGTAAGTAGTTTTTGGCAAGCAACAGGAACAAAGAAGGCGTCAATCGATCAATCAATCAATCAATCAATCAATCGTTTAATCAAATAGATAAATAAATGACAATTTGTCTATAGTTCCATTGGCTTCTCGCAACGTTTCATGTTAGAAAATTTACACAAACTTATAGAAGGAATCGTAAAAATGCTTTTCACTTTGTAATGTCTTATTAGCATGCAAAGCGTGCTGCTCGCGTTTTTAATTTCACCCATTCTACCTTTTCTCTCCTCTTTCTACGCTCCCTATAGCTTCGACAAGGCCTTATGGTCCCTTGTTTTAAAAAGTTCAAAAACAGGAAGTTCATCATCCCTAAAATTTCGAAAATTTAGGTTGGATCTGAACTGCATGCACAGAACTGTTTTTAAAACTATGCCAAAGATGCACCTTATCTTGGTAATCAAAAATTCGATAATAAAATATGGGGTTCACTGAGCTCGTTAAGCTAAATTTAAGGGTGTTAAGCATGTTACACTGTTGCTATGGTAACCTAATGTGTCACGAAAATAATAACGTGTTCACCAATCATGATTGGGCATTCGTTTGTTATCACGATTGAAGCATCAACCGATAATGATAATGATAACATGCATATTCTTCGATTCGTTTTAAAATCCAGAACTCAGTTGGCTTTCATACAACATGCAGCCTGCACCCGACAGGCTCTCCGCGCGAAAAATCGAAAAGAAAGAAGCGTTTTTTTTCACACACTGTGGTTCCAAATTGCATATGATTAAATGAGAAGAATTGCAGTGGCGCTCGGGCCGCGGATGGTTCGTGGAGGTTTACCACTGAAATATTGCCGTTTTGCCGGGGAAAGGATGTAACATTGGGCACTTTTTCGGTATGTATTTATAGAATGACTATCGAAGCCTTTGAATTTGAGGCGTTTTGAGGGGAAGATAGCAAACTTTGAGAATTACAGCTCATTTCATGAACACGGGTCGGCATTCTGGCGGTTCGAGTGTGCTACCTTTCGCTTCGCTTTGATAGCTGGGAGCAATTTTAGAATTAGCATATTATGCTAATTTTCAAAGCCCACATGAATATGTAATATAAGATTGATAAAACAATAGACATTTGACAATTTTAGATCATTTTATTTATTTTCAGTCGTATCTTAAGCTTTGGCTACAGAAGTTCAAACAAAGAAGTTCAAACAAAGCCACAGAATGTTCTTTCGTGCGATCACGAGATAACTGTACTGTACCGAAAGGAATACTTTTAAAAATATTGGCTGGGAAGGGACGTCGAGGAAAATTGTTTTCTGAGGAATACTTTTGTAATTTTTTTGTTTTTTCAGCAAAACAACCCAGACTCACATTTCCCCATGAATGACATAATTAAATGTTCTGTTATTTTTGCATAAATTATCATTGCGAGTTAATCAGCATTTGCAGCTAATTAAAATTGGGTTGAACTTGCCAACGAAACCAACTTCGTTACAAATGGCCCAACTATCTGTTGCTACTCTTCAACCAACACCGGCATTTGCGTGCTAACCCTCGGGGAATTTTCAACTTTCAGTATATAAATGGCCTGTTGAATTCCGTAATTTAAAAGCGTGTCTATTTGAATTCCTTTCACCAAAATTTACAAACAAAACAAGCCATAAAATTAATATCTGGATACTAACAGATATACAATGCACGTCTGGAATTTAAGTATTCTTACTGTCCGATTCTTCATCAGCCTGGAAAAATAATTATAATAATTATCATACGGCCGTGTCTTACAAGGACTAGAAACTACCAAATTACACGAATTTGATTGGCTAAAAATCGATATTGACCGCGGTCTAGATTTTCCCATCTCGACCGACATCTAGACCGGTTACATTTGAGAGAAGAAACTTAAAAAGAAATCTACAAAAAACGAGGACTGGTTTCAGTTAAAAAATACTTAACGGGAGAAACAAAAAGCCGGACGAGACAAAAAGAAGGAAATGGAACCAGAGTCAAAAAAATGGGTGTCCATATATTAATTTTTAACTTCAAATTCTAATTTTAAAATCACATTAAATCTTTAATATTTCTTATTTCTCCAAATTTTACTAATCCTTTGAGAAAAACTATCTCTTCCCAAACATCCTCAAAAATCACCAAAAAATTTACAAAACACCGCTAAACATAGCTTTGTGAAATGAGCATAGAGTTTCTGGATTACTTGAAGCGCTGACGAGATATTCGCATTAAACCAAGTTTAGCGGTGAAAAAACAGGCGTCAGGTGTATCCCCGCCTTAAAAAGACATATGTAACGCATGTTGTAACATAAACAGGGCACTTTACATTTTAAAGTCTATTACACCGAGACCAATGAATGATTCGAGGCTCAGTCTCTTTAGCTTTGTGCGTAGCAAAAACCTGTTGAAAGAATAGACATATGCATAACATGGCATAGAAAGTCATAAAAGCAGCATACTAAGGGTAAATGGTGAACATTGTTATTAGAAACTTAAAGGGACACTATTGCGGATATCTTTGGCTTTTTTAGTAAAATGGCACCAAAATTACAACTGCGTACTTTCAGCCATGCAGGAAATGCTCTTAGAACGTAAAGGGAAGGATATCTAGCAAACTGTTTAAAGACGAGGGTAACTTTAAACAGTTTTCATCAATTTTTCCAAACCACAATACAAGGACAGAACTTGCAAAAGTCAGGCTGACTTCTTCAAGATGAGAAATCAAAAGCTCCCGGTGGTATCACAATGACATCACTCCATATTTAGCTTCAGTATACTGGTATAGTAATTTTTAGAATACTTGACCACTGTTAATAGGTTTCCAGTGGTGTAAACATATTTTTGGGCTGTTGAATTTTTGGAAATTTTTGAGTTTTTGCCAAATTAAATTTCTTAGGTATGGTGTCCCGCCAGCAAGCGCCTTCATCGCGCTCTTAATTTTTGATTTCGTTTTGCCCATTTCAGGTCAAATATATTTAAGGAATAAAGTAACATTATTTGATAAACGTTACGTGGTTATTCAAAACGTACGAGAATTCGAACGGACGCTACTTTCAAGTGACAGCTACGAACTGCTTTTTTAACAAAAAAACTGGATTTAATCTGAGCACTCAGTATATTTGAAGAGTTTACTTACACTGATAAACGGGGGACGCCAAGCTTAAATGCTTCTTGTTCGACTGTCTGTATAGGATTATCCGACAACATTCTTGAAGAGCAGCAGCAAAACACATAGTTGTTTTGTTTGAATAAAGTGTATTGAAAAACAAAATAAAGAAAACAAGCATTGAAATTGATAAGCTAATTAAGCCTTATAATTTACCACATGTTTGTTTATGGTTGGTGTAAACGGGGATATCATTTTCAGTAAGATCTAACTTATTAAAAGACGAAACGCTCCGACACAAATACAACAAAGCACACTTATTTGCAGTTTGCATTGTTGAAGGTGAGCCAAAGAACGTACTTTGTTTTCCGCATTTATATTATTTTTGCATCGTTTCTGTCTCGGACACCGACAGATGGATGCTTATAGAGAGGAAGAAGGACGCTCCAATGGTATACAGCTATTTCAATTAACGTTGTCGGATTAAATCTTCAAACCTACGAGTCAAGACCGAATGGTGCCATGGGTATTTACTGCAATTTGCATATCGCCATTGAGGAAATCTACAAGTTTGTATTTTTGCACGTGGAATATTTGTTTTTCTTTCCGTGAAACCATTCTTGTATCTTTTCTTTCGCCGTTATGTGGTTTGGATTATTCTTTTTAAATGAAATGAGGCGAAAAAGGATCTTTTCTACACATGTCTGAAGAGAAAGGAAACGAAAAACGTCTCGTTTGCTATATCGCTGTATCTCATTAGTATTTAGCACGCGTGGAACACTCTTTCTTCGCCCATACTACCTTTCGGTCTTGTCTTTAAGCTTTGAGCTTCAATCCGACAACGTTAATTGAAATAGCTGTATATCATCAAGCCAACAAATAACTTGTTGTAGAAATTTATATCCTTGACCACACACGCACACTTTACGGACAATCAACAGGTTGAAAAAGATGAAAGGGGTATAAGAATATATCAAATTACGGCGAGTTTCGGACAAAAGTGCAAGACTTTCCAACACTTTTGACTGTGATTGTAAATTGTAGCTTGATACTCACATAATCTGGTCTCTAAATCCATTCGTTCGCAGATTATAGAAGGCTCGAAAAGGAATTTTCTTTAAATTGTTGCCGTTTAGAAATCTAAGAGTCGAAAAGAAAATATCGTAATACAAAACAAATTAAATAATACTGGGTCTGCTCCGGTGGGTGCCGAGTGGTATTAGGTAAATGGCTGGGTAATTAGAAGTTTTATTTAGCTATATTTGCGTCTTAAACATTTTACGTCAATACAGCCAAAAAATGTCAAGCGTTTCTCCCAAGAGTGACTTCATGAATCCATTAAATTAAAATAAATGGAAATTTGATTTCATTCTTTGCGTCAATATTCCACACCAAGCGATTTTATACAGTCGTTGCCACAATTACCACTACGAAGCTAATATCACGGGCATTTCTGATCGTCACGAAGTACAATCAAAATCGCCGCTATTTGCGATTGAAATCGGTTATTCGCCGGTTATTTTGCGAACATCGACAGGCATCGATAAAATTGGCTTGTGCTCAAATTCGCCCTGACAAATGAACAAGCTGCTTTAATGTGTCAATGGCTTAACGAAACAATTTTAACCGGAGCAAAAGTGTGTCCAAGTATCCACAAACGAAAGCCAAGGAACTAGTAGATGTTGTAAGAAATGTCACCATTTTCTTGAATGATGAATAATTCCTGTACTATTCCTATTCCTGTGCTATCCTCGTAATACACCTGAATATCGAGAAAGCTTAGGGAAATTCATTCAGGGATATGATCACGTAATTTCTGGCCCAGCAAAAGGGTCTCAATGGGGTGATTGCTTTGACGGACAAATTTTACCGATTTTGACGGCTGACGGTTGAAAATTTAAGGCTTTTGACGTTGACAGTTATCAAAAAGAAATTTCTTCCTTTGAGTTGACGTTAATATTAATATTTACCTTTGTGTTCTGGAGGTTGTTTATGGTCCTTCATTTAAGAAATCAAGTGAAATTTTAATTAAATACTCCAATACTTCTCAAAATTATTTTTATCAGTGTAGTTAATCATTAATTAAATATTAATATTTTGCCATCGGTAGTAGCTTTAGGCGGAAAATATGAGTATTTTTTTGGGGGGAGCATTGTAACTTGTAAAGTCCAAGATGAGCAACTGAAATCTCGAGATTTGAAAGACCTCGAAACCGGTTTTGACGGCGGCTAATTATAACTGCTGTTTTGATGGTTGACGGTGAAAATAGCCCTTCTTCGACGGTTGAGGATTACATTTTAGGCCGTTTGACGGCTAGCGGTTAAACCCATTGACACACTCCAGTAATGGCAAGGTTCATGATAAACACTGATGAGAAACCTATCCTACATCCAAATCGAAAGAGAGATGAAGGTTATCTATTTAAATAGGTGGCCCAATGAAACAGTCAGCAGTGTGTTTTATTTTTCGATTCACGTCGTCACCCTCGCCTTTTTCCAGAGCACAACAATACTCTGCCCCTTCTTTAGATTGTCTATTATAATGTCTATTTATTTGACCTCAGTTGATGAAGTTTAAAGCTAAAAAAAAAAGAAATAAATTTCCAGAAATTGTCTCATTAGGAGAAACGTTTTACACTTTATCTGACACCATCACAAAATTTAGTTAATTTGTGACCGTACAAGTAAAATTGTGGGAAAATGAAAAAGAGAATATGACGTTAGATTTAAGGAAATAAGTTATTCCAAGTACGGAAATCATGTGATATACGTACAGGTATTGAATCCCTATGGTAAATGTTTCGTTTCCAATGGAGTTGATCTGGTTATTCTGCAAAAGCCTAGCAATAAAAAGTGATTCACATAATTTTTATTTTTCAAAACAACATATGCCCTACGCTCTGAAGAACCTCGAACACGCATATATTTTACGAAATTGACTGCTATTGATGCTAGTAGGATTTCAGCAAAGTTTTAAGAGTTCAGATCTAGCTTTTAATTCCGCTGTCTAAAGGAAATTGGCCGAAGGACATTTTATGAAGGTGGAACTATCTGCATGCGTCTGCATTAATGTTACCTTCTACAAGGCGTTAACGGGTTGATAGAGACTAACTGAAAACTCATTACGTTGTGCCAGGTCAAAATAATGGAGTGCTTGCTTTAGACAAAATATAGCGTAAAGACATTGATTAAGACTCGGAACTATTGAGAATTAGCCCTGCGCCTGATTCGATGGCGTTCATAATGACATTTGGCTCCTAAGCTTTTCGTTCTATTAATGCCCAGTGAATTTAATTTGCATTAAGTAGAAAGCTCTTAGCTTACTGTACGAGATGACGTTATTTGTGTGGGCTGTGACGTAATATGACATCATAAGATCCGCCATCTTGGATTTTACTATTTTCTTAGAAAGTCAGAAAGGCAATCGAAAGTAATACAAAATCAAGCCAAAATGCTAATGGTATGTAACATCAAACGAACCGTGCTAGGATTTAATTTGTTATGACATTATATATAAACAGCCCTGTAGTGGCCATGCTTGCAGCAAAAAAGCTTGTCTTCCTTTTCAGGTATGCATTGTCCCTCTTGCTCCATTTCCACCGCCACAATGTTGAAAATGATCCTTGCTCGAGTGACTGCAACAACGCTTTATATTTGGTTAACACGTTCCTGTCATATACTGAAGAAAAATCGCCTAGTGTACGGCGGAATTTAATTCAAACTAATTAACGGTGCGAAAGGCCTTTATAGCATTTTAAGACATGGCCACACCCAGTTGGCCATTCTGGTTAGTGCTGAATGAACTTTACTTCACTTCGATTCCGGGCTACTGGAATTTTGGAAGTCATAATAAAATTTCAAACAGAGTGAATACGTGTATGAAAAAAAACATAGTCTGTGAGAGCGACTGTCTAGACGGTTAAGATAACTGGTTATGAAGTTCCCAACAAACGGAGGTTTCCGATGAATGTCTTGTCCGCAGTGTTGTTGTTGTTTTTCTTGTTGTTGTTGTTGTTTTTTTTTCTTGTTGTTCATTTCACTGCTAAATGTTTTGGCAATCGATGTATTAAACTGCAAGTGTATATGTATGCTATAATTTTAATAGGGATGAAGGGGTGGGGACATTTGTATTAATGGTCGTCTTTAGCTGGTTTAATAGTAGATCTCAGACGTGTCCATCCCCTAACTTGTTAAAAAAAAAGTTTAACAATTCATTTATCACAATAGTTCCTGAAACCACTTTTTCACAGATACTTACAAAATGCGTGATGTCCTACCACAACAACCTCTTGGCCAGTATTTTATTTCGTTGTAGGAAAGATCTCTGCAGATAAAAGAAAATAGAAGTGTTTATGACATAAAGATGAAAATCATCTCTTACGTATACCTCATTTCAAATTAAAATACATTACAACGCGTACATTAAACCCACTAAAATTAGAAAGGTTACTCGATATTCTTTGGAGATTTCTGTCTTAACTAAATAAAAATTGACTGAAGAAATTCAAAATAGGAGCTTTAAATGAGGACTAATCTTAGCTCTATTAGACGTGAATTATCCTACTTTGTGTGCTTTTGGATAAGGAAAACTGTATTCGCAGCGTGCAAATGAGATCACGAATTTTACCATTTTAATTAGATTAATTGTTTACAGGTGTCTGCGAGTGCGAGAGCTGATCTACATCTTTTTACATCCATGTATGGTCTAAATGAAATTATAAAAAGCGTGTTAGATTTTCAAGGAATTCGGGATTGAAAGTAATAAAATTGTTTTAATACGCACTTAATCGCATATGGTTCGCTACTCGCGACCGAAAAGGCATGAGCTCCAGGAACCCCCCAAACAAAAGACTGCGCAGGAGAAAAGGTCAGTTTAATCACAGACACTTTATTGTTAACTAAACACTAGAGTTGAATTTCGAGGGCATTCATTAAAGTTAAAAAAGAGATCATTTAGCATCAAAAGACAAATCATCGTTCTTACAGGGACTCTAGGTATACCATCAAAAAAATCGCCTGTGGCACAGACTGCAACTGGATATCGGACAAATACCTAAAAATGTTTCTTTGGTTAGTGATAAGCTTCTTACCAAGAGATTTCTCGAACCCTTGGTTTCTCGAGACTCAATTTTCGTTTCCCTTGGATAGTACTTCTCTGTAATTTTACTCCCGATTTCTCGAACCATTTTCATTTCCCTTGGATGTTCGAGTTTACTGTGTTACTTATGTTTCACTGATTTTTGACTTTGTCAAGGCGACGTCATATAAATGACATGCAGGTTTTGACTAATATCAACTTTCAATTTTAGCAGGTATTTTGAACAAACTTGCACGGTTCCATTAACATTTTGCCTTACTTTTCTATCAATTTGCGATTTTTTCTGGCCTTTTATGGAAATCAAAAATGACGGGTCTAATGACGTCACAGCAAAGAAAAATTGTATAGCAAGTTAAGGACTTTCTACTCAATGTGCATCCCCTCAAGTACCACGATGGGAGGTATGGATTTCCTTGTACATCCGACGGTTACCTGCCATACGGAGGTTGAGCCCGCAGTAAGAGCGGCAGTCAAAACTGGGTTATGCTACGTCATCACTTTAAACATTAATTGACACTTCAGTGTCTACTAAATGATGTATTTGTCGAATATTTATTTCTTACCACCACTCGAGTGCGCTAGAAAGCCGTCTATTTCTTCGAAATAAATAAAAATAAAACCAGGCGCAAACCTTTTCCCTAACTTCTTGGAACGTACCTCACTGATATCGAGTGTCATTTAATAAATATGGCACCGCAAGGCGTTGAAAAGTCCTGGCGAAAATGCTGGTTGGTAAGCTCGTCGTCGCTTGGCAGGCAGTGAAATGATGATCCGCAAAAATGTGAAATTTGTCGTGCAATGTTTTCTCCGCAAAGAAAAGTATTCAAATTGGTCTGCCAAACTTGTGAACATCCATTTAAGTGCAAGGGAAATTTATCAAAGCTTTATTTATTTTATCCGCATCACCGCCCCGAGCCTGAGTGTTGTTAGAAACAGCAGGGAAAAGGGCAAAAAAAAATTTAAGGTAAGTGTTTCAGTTCCTACTTCAACAAGGCTTGGATTCGGGAAATGACTGACCGACGAGGAACTTGTTGACGTAGGCCTAGCTACGTTTTCTCGAACTGTAAAAACAATACCCACCTCTCGCTTCGTATATGAAAAATGTAGAAACAAATCTGGTGAAATCAGCGAGAATACTGTTAAAGAAGAGCTTAACATTTTACGCGATAGCTTTTACTGGGCTTTTCCATCTATTCCTTGTAGCTCTTTGTGAGCTCATCGTTTCTGGAAACAAAACAAGCAGCACGGAGGCAAGAAATGTGGGTTAATTAATTTAACAAACGAAAGCCTCGCCTGCAAGACAATGCTGGATTGTTATACTTTCAGACTATTATGCCATTATTTGTTAAAAAGCATCACGAAGCATTCTTGAGTTTGGTCTGGGGATTGTTTCACCTTCAGTGTCATTCAAAACCAGTTGAATTCACTTCTGAAAAGTCGGGGGAGAAAACGGGTCTTGAATTAAACCGATTATTCTTCCGACTGGTAAGATATAACAACAAATCGATACAAAATAGGGTTAAGAAATTATTAAACTTTCTGGGAAACTATCAAGGAAGAAGGGTCTGTGCAATAGCAAGGACAAAGTTTTGTTTTGTTGTTTTTTTTACTAACAATTAATACTGCACCTGCCTCTGATGAAGTAAGAGTTTCTCATAGTAAAGTAGCATAGAAAGCCGATCAAGTATTGTAAACAAATCATAACTTGACGGTTAACTGATTAACTTCTGCAGTAGCCACTATCAACTTACAGTACTACAAATTCTGAAAGCAATTGTCTAAGCTTTATTAGCAACACAATTACATATTTTACACGGATAAGGGATGAAAAATACCTTGCTTTGTATTTCTCACCGGCTCAGAGATGTCGTCAGAGCAGAGCGATCAGAGCACGTGGAAAACTCCCGAAGATTACTGTTCGTTACCCAGCAGAAATTAAAACAGGTCGCGAAATTTTATCCAATTCCGAAATGTAAGGACAGTCTGAAAGGCAGCCAAGTCTAGCGAAGGCCCTAAACGTCGGCATAAAACCGGACCGTTCAATATTTATGATATCGTGAACTACAAGCTGCGAGTTGAACAATCCCCACAGGAACATGCCAATAGGTTAGAGCGGCGCAGCAGACATCGAACTTTTAAATGAAGTGAAGGAAAAAGCAAATGATATTCACCTCATCGTAAAAATGTACTTTGGTCCTGGAGACAGTTTTGACGAGCTGATCAGTACTGATCAGCCATGGCGTTGGGGTCTTCAAATGCACCATGAATTTCACGAACGTTCGCTATTCAAACAATTCTGCCACGAACAGTAGAACTCACACTAAATCATACACAGTCGCTGAACATCGTTGTAAAAGACTGTGAAGTCAATAAACTAAAACAAAAACAAACAACACTAGCAGAAAGTTTTTCGCGCCTCACTTCATGTAATTTCTCTGTGTTCTCCCGTTCACCGCAACCAATCAAAGAGCGCAAAACGTAAGTGACGTACGATAACCCAGTTTTCACCCGCTGCTGGCCTCTGATTGGCTAATTTAAATTTCAATGGCGCGGACCGTATGTCAGGAATTCCGTTTGCAACCGTATGTTATACACGAGAAAGCTTACTACTTACAGATATTGCAGGCCTTTGTTTGCACGGAAAATATGCGTAGGCAGTGTTTTCAAAGGGTTATTGGACAGGTAACTACCAAAATATTTAAAGAAAGTATTTAGTTCGCAAGTAACATCTTTTCTCGATCTGTATACGAGCCTAGTTGTCCATCAGGCCGGAGCTTATCTTATCCCGGTTTCCGTAGCATGAAGCGACTAGGAGTATTTCTACTCCCCCCCTGGATGAGGTGCTAGTTCATCGCAGGGTTACCCCCAGCAGTAAATTCGCCGGTACCCATTTTCCACCTGGGTGGAGAGAGGCACTATGAGAGTAAAGTGTCTTGCCCAAGAACACGACGCAGTGCCCCCGGCCAGGGCTCGAACTCGGACCGCCCGATCCGCAGTCCAACGCACTAACCATTAGGCTACCGCGCTTCCCCTAAAGTATGGCGGTGCTGTACTTGAAGTACCATATCAAACACGAGAGCCAGTATTTCATTGGGATATCTCGATATGTCTCGAGTGTTTGATTTATCTTCTCAATCGAAACAAAAACTAAAGAGTAAACGGAGAAATAAAATCGTAAAAATCTATGCTAATTAAGACCGGGTATTCAAACATCATTCATGGTTATGATTTTCTTTGTTTTAACTTGATGAATTTTTAAAATGAGTTTGAGAATGTCATTACCATATTATAACTCTTATTATTACTCCTCTGTACGAAATGACGGGTATTACTAAATAGTTGATAAGAATCCAACTTACAGCTGAAATAGGTTGGTACTTCTGTTAACAATTCCCGCAGGAAGCTTCGTCAATTGGTTTCTTTGCAACTCACTAACATGAAATAATCAATGTCAACCGCAAATTGCACGTAAAATGATACGATATGTTCGAAATCTGTCTCTGAAATCGTAAATTGCAGGGCGAATACTGACATTGAAAACCAGTCACAGGACAGAGGGGGAAAGGCTGTTATCTAAGCTAATCAAATGTCAAGTATGAAAGAATTCGTTGGGTTTGTCACTTAAACCTTCTTGTGTTTGAGAACTTTCACACGCTCGGATTTGTTGATACAGTTATAAAATTCCGAACAATGCGGAAATGATGAACCCGACGAACGTTTGTTTCGGGAAAGTGTGCGCGTGCGGAAGTGAACAGTCGAAAATCCCGAAAAATAAGCACCCATGCATCTACTGGATTAACATAAACAAAGTCCAACGCCACGCAAGGAACGGCCACCCCATATTAAGCGGCCAGTTTCCAAAGTCCCGAAAGTGTTGCCTTTATTTAGCGGCCACCTCCATTAAGTGGTCGCGGCCACCACATAGGATTCGTCCAGCTACTTCTTTTGAGCAACCACCAAGAAATTAATACACGTAGTTTTAACAACCTAATGACAGACAAGAATCAGTAGTAAGACGTGCCAACTGAAAAAAAATACAACTTACAACAGCCCCTTATTATCGTCTTGAAGTGATGTCATTGACACTAAGCTTAGTGACGATCTTTACATTTCATGGCAATAAAGTGCTCCTGCTACCCCGTGTTATTCTAATTTCTGAAGAGCCCAGTTGGCGCTTACCATTTTACCCAAAGGAGGCAGCTGCTTAATAGGGTATCGACCAGGTTAGGACTGTGTAAAAACCCCGGTAATGTGACAGACACATTTATTCAAAGCAGGTGTGTCGATTGTATCGTCCTTTTTTGCTATTAATTTACCGTTGTTTTTTTTCCTCCCTCGCATATTTTTCACTCTCTATTTAATGTTAAAGAGGGGAAAATGAAGGATTTATTTTGAGCCAAGCCGATAGTCCATGGAAAGTGTTGTGGCCTACTAATTAGTGTGCTGGACTCCAAATTGAATGGCTCGTGCAATAGCAGGGTTAGTCAGACAATGGCTGCAAACTAATCACATGGCAGAACGAGAATGATAGCCTTAATAGTGTCTGGTAAATAAATTAAAATAAAGAAGACAAATTCCACTTGCAGCCACCATAGACGGCTATTACTACTGAAAATTTCCGCAGGTAACTCCGTCAATTGGTTATCTCGCAAGTACCTAGCGACAAATACGTAAAATGTTAAGATATATCCAGAAACACCCTCACGGAAACGGAAATTACAGTTCATTTCAAATAATCGTGATTGGACATGCTCAAATGTCAAAACACAATTAGTCTTCGTCGTCGGGTAAACGTGAGTGACGTTTGTTACGGCATAGTATTTGGGTAAGTGAATATAGTAAAAAATCAACAAAAACAGGAATTGCTTTCGTGTTTGCATTGTAATGTAGTGCGCTTGTAGCCGTTGTCGTTACGTTTCGTGGTGATAATCTCCCAAATATTCTGATTTCAGTTATTGCTGTTGGCCCATATTTTCAACTGATCAGTTGGTTAGAGAATGACAGCACCGCTTTATAAAGTCGAAAACCAAAACAGATTATATTACAATTTTTGAAATGTTCGTTGTATTGAGCTGAATATCTACAACGCAGCATATCAAAAGCGTGATGGGCGCATCTTCATAACGACTCGTTTCTGTTCTTTTTCAAGTTGCTGTTTTGTGTTTGCATGTGCGAAAAGATCTCGTATTGAAATAATGTTAAACGATAATTTCCTAGCAGATTCCCTGAGAAATAGATAAAGGAGATCAGGAATTCGTGCTACTTACAGTTGTTTTAGGCTTGATAAAGTGTTAAAAACTTCCGCAGGTAATTGTTTCAACAGGTTATAAGACAAGTGCCTAAAAAGTACATTAAAAAAAAACAACAAACAATGAAAAATCCAAGATGGAGTTAAATTAACGAGAATGCTACATTAAAGACAACGCCGGTAAAACATAATTTCCTGAGAAAGAATCTAGGAACACCTTCACTGTAAGAAATTTGCTGTGAAATTTACTACTTGCAGATACATTTTAGATTCCTGGACCAAATGCCGGACATAGCCATGCCTATTCTTTCGCCTAACGTTACGTTTCCAAAGTCCAGGTCCCGGACAACGGCTTTCACTTATCTCAAATTGAAATTTTATTAGAAGTGTCCAACAGCGAACGCAAATCTAGGGTTTTTTCTTCCAGCACAGTCTGCAAATTGCACTATCAATGTTTCCACTACTGAATATAATTGAAGACTGAAACGGCGACCAATTAGTAAGGAACCCCTTATTTGATGACAACAATTTATTACGATTTTTTTTAAAGCTGAACAAGTGGTCAGCATTGGGAAATTTTAGTTGTCAAACCTATTCCAACGCGTTTTGTCTGACCAGTGCAGACATCTTGATAGCTCTTATGCCTACGATTTTTCGGCTGCATAATTGAAACCAGGATTGAACAGTTTGCTATTCAAAGTCAATTTGAATTGGTAATATATGCCCTGGGGATGAATTAATGATATACAAATAGCTGTATAAAAGAAGAACACGTGCTATCCTTTGTGCACTCTACTCTAGTCCCCGACATCAAGCGGTTGGCTCCCACCCACCCGCCCTGCGAGGAAGCCGGTTTGAAGTCTCCGACATCTATCTGGCGATCTACTGAGCCTGGTTTGGGCTTGTCCCAGGCCAGAGCGATTCCCCATACCTTATCTACATGTCATCAATAACAATACCCAGGGCAAAATATTATACTATTCGGTATACTGCTGATCCGGAAACAACCAATACATAGGCGAGACAAAATGACAGCTGAAAGACTCCTTTAATGAACACCAAAGAGGATGTCATCTTTTCTTGGTGGGAAATAACAACGCACGAATTTGGAGTGGTTCACGAATAGTTACAGTTCCATTGTAAAATATCAGAAATATGAAGACATTTTCTAATACAAACTGCTTACCAAAAACGATGGAAATTCATTCCGCATCTACATAAAATTCTCTAATGCATCGAGCAATACCATAATTATTTATTGGAAATGTGGGAACAAGTTCAGTTACAACAATGCTTTAGAAAACAATACTCAATGTATTTCTTGGGATGTTGATCAAAGAGATCAAGGAGTCGCCCTACTTACAGTTCTTTCAAGCTAATCAAACCATTAAAAACTCTTGAGGGTAAATGCTCCAGTTTGTTAATGGACAGGTACCTAAGAAAAGGGATTGAAATTAAAAATTCCAATTAAAAAAAAAATGGCTTCCAACCCTATAGAGGAAAAATGCAGTTAGACAGCTACAGTAAAACGTATTTATATTTTTACAGAAGGATCCCGGAAAGTTCAGCGGGCTAGTATTTTAGACGCACTTCAAGGTGTTTGGAATGTGGTAAAACATTATCCGTCGAAATATCTTGTTACGATAACGTCATCGCTTAAAAAAAAACAATGTCGAACAGTTGTGGTACTTCTCTCTTCGGTGTCAATAGCCTTAGTATTGTCAGGAGAAAAACACTTACAGCACTTCCAGGTGGATATTACCGCTGAAAGCGTCCTCAGTCAACTCTGTTAATTGGTTGGTGTGCAAGTACCTAGCAGCAAATAACCACAAATAACCATGTACCCTATGACATTCAAGCAAATCCATACCGCTACCGCGGTCCAAGCGGGGTGTGTGGGTGGATCAAGGAACACTTTTGGTTTTAGTCATATTAAGGCACAGCAAAATTAATTTACAAATTTGAATAGAAAGGCCCCAGCTTGTTCTTCAAGATGGCGCATTTTCTGGCTGGCTATGACGTCATATGTCAGAAAATAAAGAAGATTATAATACAAAATTAAGCCAACATGCCAATCCCTTGTAAAATTGTGCAAAGTGGTTAAAAGAAAAAAACTCACGGTTTGCGAAAGATTAATAAAAAGCTTCTTAGATTTTCAACATAATACAGTACATCCCTTTTCAAAATTGCGTAAAAACATCCATGCACCCTTGTACGTCCAATGGTTAATTACATTTGAAGCTTAAGCATGGGTTCCGAAACTGTCTCACGTATTTGTATTACAGTGCAAATACTTTAACAACGAATCTGAATAGCCACGTATCGTTGTCATGCTTAGAGTTCAGAGCTTTAACGATTTGAATTTATGGATTTTCAAAGTTGGCAAAATAAAAGCCCCGTCCACCTCATCAGAGTAGAGCAATAAAAACGATCACGCTTACCTGGCACTTTCTTACCTATAGAGGTGATACTCGTGAAGCGAAATTCGACAGCAATTCATGCGCCCTGTGTGCGGGCCTCTAAAGATTTTAACTAGTTCTTCTAATTCTTAAAATGAAATCTGTCTTGAAAACGGTCATAATGTCTTCTTGTCTCGTGTAAAGTAAAATCGAATTGATTTCAAATGTCAAGTGTGCCCATCATTGACATAATTCCTCATTTTTTCTATTTTGTTTAAACAAAATTGCATGATTCGTATAATTCTACCCTCATTAGCATTGTGGCTTAATTTTATGTCAATTTAAGGTATTTTCTGCCTTTCAGGAAATAGCGAATTCTCACCGCCAAAAAGAAAAATTATGTCATCTTGTAAAGTAGCCTACAGGCATTCCACTTACTGAATTTATTAATAGAAAAAAACCCTTAGGGAGATTATTCCATCAACCCCCATCATCGTTCCCTGTTTGTACCACGGTGGGTGTATGAATTTGCGTATAAGTCCGAGGGTTCGTTTTTTCAACTATATTTCATAGCACTGAATATTTCCTTTTAAACAGAATAAGAGGATTCGTCTTACTTACAGCTCCCGTAAGTCAGTTAGGTTATTAAATACTCCTGCAGGTAAGTGTTGCAATTGGTTATAGGACAAGGATCTAGCAAATTAAAAATATAATTTCAAGATCCATTTATAATGAAAGAAGCAATAATAGCGAAGCTCCAGCGCGCCAAGCGCGCCAAGCGCGCCAGCGGAGCACCATGGGTAAGGAATTTTGGTGAAACCATCAAGCCGAAAAAAATTGGTTGTCACGTGAGCGTCTGACCGACCGAGGAGTCACAGGGAAATTGCCGCCTTACATCTTTGATATTGAACCTCCATGTTATCTTATATTGACAGCCCTGAATGTGATATGTGATCTTCGCAGTGAATTTCCAATTTAAGCAATTGGAATAAAGAAGCCTGAAAAAAAATCAGGGCTTCAACGGGCTTCACCTCCCCCCCGCATGCGATCGAATGGCCCCCCTTAATTTAGTAGTTCGCTGCCTTCAAGTCGTCTCCTCCGTAAATTATAGCCACAGCCAAGTGAAGTCGCTTTAGCTGCAGTAACATGCATGGTCAGAGGAGATACCCTCATGTTTCACCCGGCTTGTCCCAGTGGGCTCCTTAGAGGGACGAGTTCCAACATCCTTTTAGTAATATATTTTCTTAGAAATCGTTGATTCATATATGTCTCAGTTGCCTATCATCTGGTACGATGGATTAAAAGTTGTATTTTATTATATTCGTTGTATTTTATATTTCTCTCCCCCTTCTCCATTTTTTTCTTTTCATTCATCTCTTTCTTGAATTGTTCCCTGTCTTTTACCTCTCCACACATTCTTTGATTCCCTTCTTTTTATCGTTGTATTGTTTGCTTTCTTATCTTTATTATTTCGATCCTTTGCTTTTTTTCTTTCCTCATAGACGTTACTTACTAAGCATTCCAAATTAACTTTGACTCTCCTTAATTTTTTTTTTAAATGTTTTTTTTTTCTTTTGCGATGTGGCTTGTAAAGTAGAATTGATGGATAAATATTATACGTACACACTTAAACAGTGGATAGCGTTGTTTCCGCGCGCTGATTGGTTGCTCAAACGCCGGATATCCTTTGCTATTTACCACCGAGCAACCCGCGCACGAAAACTGTAATCTTTGACAGCTACAAGGAATAAATGAGTTACAAATAATCTTTTTGGGTTTATATTTTCTACGAAATAAATAGAGATCATTCGTTTTACTTACAGCACTCGTAAGCCAGTTAGATTGTTAAAAGCTTCTGCAGTTAAGCCATGCAATCGATTTTTGGACAAGGTACTTAAAAGGCAAAAAAAAAATCATTTAAAAGCTCTATACTTACATTAAACATGCTAAATATTGAGCTATAAGGACCGATTTAATGGAACAAAGGGGGCAAGGCGTAGTTTCTTCAGGAAGGACCCAGTAGAACCTTGACTTCACGGATGTTGCCATCAAATTCGTCATTATATTTCTCAATTCGAAAAGTATGGCACAGACAACAGTGACACAGGGATACAGAGAAAGAGTGACACAACATGGCACCCACCCTCACGGAGAAAGAAAAGGTCAACCGTCACTCAAGTCCCCCCCCCCACCCCCCCCGCCTTTCTGTGATCAATAAAAGGGCCTCAGTTTCTAGAAACTCTGCATCTGCCACTGTTAACTCCTGTTTTCATAGCATTAAGCAATTAGGATGTACGGGATGAAACCACGCTGAATTTTGATTCTTTTGATGGTTGCTCGGCCCCTTTTGAACTTATGGGTGGACTGAAAGGCACAGTTAACCGCAATTTTTATTGAAATATCATTTTGTGAGGGAACCAATCTTTTACTTTCATTCGTAATTCAATCCATAGGTTGCTATGCAAAACTGTCACGTTAGACAAAAATAACGGATTCATTAGCTCGCCGTCGTCGTTAGCCGTCGTCATTTTGAGGTTAACCAATCTTTTACTGTGATCCGCAGTTCAAAGGCATAGATTTATATGCAAAAAAAGGTAACGGATAATAAGTAATCTCTCCCAACCACGTCAGTTAAATTTTAAAACTTTTACTTTTTCGATTTATTTTGAAGCATTTTTTGCGTTACTTCTCCTTTACCACACGAAATAAATAAGAAAAAAGCATGATCGCAATTTGTAAAGAAATTCTATAGATTTCCAGCAAAGTAACGGACAGCGAATCGAGCACCTTTAATCACAACTTAACAACCATTATATTTGAGCTTCTCTATTCACTGAATGCGAAACTAAAAAGCCAGCGCATCAAGAAAAACAAGGATTTTCCGTTCAACATTAATCATTTTGGAGGTAGATTGGTTAACGTGTTCTCTGATTAGCCTGAGGATGGTACTAACAGATATCCAGTATTTGCCGGTAATCGCCTTGGAACAGACGTCAGATTTTTCCCGCCACAAAAGACAGCATTTAAGAACCGATTCCAACTCCAAGGTTTACAATAACATGGTTCAGGACATCCTGATGAGAAGACAAATGAAACATTTCAATGAAAGAATTCGAGAAACAGCTGTAAATCATTGCATCTCTGAACTTTGTGACTAATGCGTGTATCAAATGGTATTCAAGACTCATTTCTGATATGCCAAGTTAACATCCGGACGTACAAGCAAGTTTTGATATCCCCACCGTACAAGGAGGGGGGAGTTGATGGAATCTCCTTAACCCTCTCCAGACCGGGGGGGGGAAGGAAAGTGCCCGCGCTGACTTTGAACGTTTATAACTTTTTCAAGATTCAACCAAACGCTGCCAAACTTTACAAGTTTTTCAAAAATTTATCTGGGAATAAATTGGTAGGATAGGTTGTTGTGTCTGGAACTTGACGTTACCATGGCAACGTCATATTGACAGACATGTTTTTCCAAATTTGTAATTTTTGTGTTTTCATTAATAAAAATTAACTTTAATTCAACTATTTTCACCAAGATGGCGGATCCAAGATGGCGGCTGTTTTGACATCATGATGTAATTGTCACGTGATGTGACGTCATCACCGCACGTGACATATATAAAAAGATACATTTTTGGACATACTATATATCCTGTAAGTTTTATTGCGATTGCTTAAATATTCTGGAAGTTACGGAAGTTACGGACGGATTCCGCCCCCCCCCCCCCCCCCCCGGGTCTGAAAAGATCCAAAAAAGCCCGGTATGAATAGGGTTAAGGTTTTCGTTCTATTGACGCACAGCGAAACTAATTTGCATTGGATAGAAAGCCCTTAGCTCACTCTTCACGATGACATAATTTTTGTCAGCTGTGACGTCATAATTATGACGGCCTTATGTTCGCAAGGGCACGGAGAGGATTAAGTGAGTCAGTGACGTCATATGACGCCATTAGAACCGCCATCTTGGATCTGCCAACTACACTTCTATGGATTTGTTAACAAAGCTGTTTATATAGGGAACGTTTACTCACTCTTGCTCTCTGCTAATTGTCTTTTTTTAGAAAAAAGGAACCGTTTAGTTTCACACTTTCCTAAATATTCTAGTTTACTGACCTGGCATTGGTTTCGTTGCTGATGGTACGGTGGTAGGTGCTAAAAATGATCACAAAGTTTGGATTAAACTCAAACTAAACGAAGGTTTTTAACTGAACTGTCACCAGCTATCATTTCTAAACCCTTTAAACATCATTTAAGGGTGGTTTTCGAATCTTCCATCACGAGGAAACTATCACCCGCAGAAAACTAGATGAAATATTTCAAAGTGCTCTTCCTAGTGTTTTCTAAGAAAACCATTACACAAGAACGTTTTGCCTGAAAAAGGACATAATTTTAAGAACACGGAAAGATAACCGATCTTCGCATGGGTAAAATTGTTTTTTTCTTTTTGTTTCTTTAAATTAACGTTAAAAAATGGATGTTTGAAGAAGAGAGGAGCAGGGATGGCGCAGTGGTGAGAGCGCTCGCTTCCCACCAATGTGGCCCGGGTTCGATTCCCTGACCCGGCGTCATATGTGGGTTGAGTTTGTTGTTGGTTCTCGTCCCTGCTCCGAGGGTTTTCCTCCGGGTTCTCCGATTTTCCTCCCTCCACAAAAACCAATACTTTCAAATTCCAATTCGATCGGGAATTCGAGGGCCACAGGTTTGTCAGTCGCGAGACTGTTATGTGCTACCCTCGTTAAACATAGTTGATTTATTTATCTTTGGACTCATCTCATGTACCTAAAACTACATTCCGTAAATTTTCCATTTAGAACAACGATCTGCTTCGTCAATGTCAGGTTTAGTTTTGTTTCTGCCAGATGTAACCCTCTTCAACTTGTCAAGGTGACAGGGAAAAATTCTAGCCTTTTCCGTTGCCACAGTATCGCAAGTAACATTTGGGAGGCTTATCTAACTTGTGCACATAGAAGCCGCTGCAGTTTCGGATCGTAATGTTGTTTTTCCAGTTACAGCAGTCATCTGACCAGTGATAACACACTTCACGAGTCACTTCACCATCCTTGACACACGGGTGTTTACCATGAATCCAACCTGGAGCAAGAGTACCGTAGTGTCTCTCGGGAACACAAATCTCTGGAATCTGGTCACCACTCTCTCCCGCCATGCGATACCAGCTCGGTGATGTAATGTTATCTGGTGCCTTTCCGTCGCATTTTAAATTACTTTGGTCAGCATTACTCATTGCACGATCAGCTTGATCAAGAACGTGGTGGCCTTGATCAGAGCATTCAAAGGGCTCTCCTATGTAGTGAGAGAAATTCCTTGTAAAATAATAATTTGGATTTTTTTCGTCGTAATCTTGAATCTTAGCGACCATTTTCAAGCTTTCTAGCTCTGTTGTACCAAAACCGTTGTTGGGTGACATCAATCGTCCAATAAGTTTTCTATTATAGAATCGTTCAGTAACTAGAGACTCCTCAAAAAATTTGGTGGGTTCTAGAAATAGCCGGGTAGCTGGAATTAGCTGGGGATTGAAAGCCAATCAGAAACGGATAAATATTTTGAATGAATCATAACTAATCATTTAATTATAATTAGGTGCACTCTTCTATCATCCCCCAATAACCCTGATAAGTGTTAGTTGAATCGACTTAAATTGTGACATTTTGTTTGATTGTGATGGACAAATGTAAAAATAAAGTAGTAATATAAGGTAAGACTACGGTTATATAAACAATAACCTCCATGATCCTCCATTTGGTGCGAAAATGTGCACTGATATTTGTCCGCGGACATTATCTGTTCCCAGAAGCAAACAGTTTTCCGAGAGCGTTTTTAGTTCTTTATTTAAAATTATGAATATTGATTGAATTGCTGATTTTCAATGTCACGCCGCAGAATAGTAAATCCAGAGCTATTAAGTAAAAAAAAAAACCAAGAATATTACAGGTAAACATTCACATAGACACCTCTAGCAAACCCTCAACTGTTCAGATTGTTGAAAATCAGCCTTGACAGCCTTCTGGCGGCCATTTTGATGTCGTGTGGCGTGAAACCCCGAAATTCAAAATGCTCTATCTTAAAGGACCTTATCGAGCTAAAGGCCTTCGTCAAGTTTTATATATTGAGGACGTCTAATAGCCAATGAGGAATAAAAAATTAGGGGTCTTGCGGTTCTGGATTTTAGAATTTTGACGTCACGTGAAACCAAGAATAGAATGCATTGTATATGAAATATTTCAATTTTTAATTTTAAACTTACTGGCATTGCTTTCCTTTGTGGAATCTTGAAGAGACGTCTTAGCAAATATTGTAGCTGTACCTAAAAAGAATCCATCAAGTGAATAGGAAGCAGTTCAGACGTAATGAATCATAAACGTTACTCGCTACTTCAAATTGCATAGAACTCCGCACAATAAAATAGAAATCCATGTCAATATGCAATTCATTAAATGTTGAAGTGGCTCCACGTACCTAAGAGAAAGATCACAGCCCACACGATTTGCCTGGATGACATGTTCCTATGTTGCTCTGAAATTATCGTTTTTATTTTATTAGTAAAGTAAACACGATGCAGCTAGACGTAACCTGATAACACATTTAAGCATTTTAAATAAAGTTGTTAATACTTGCGTCTTAAAAAACGAGATCAGATAAAAATGAAAATCAGATCCCGTACTAATGCCACGGTGCCTGAGCAATTCAAACCCAGTGGAATGAGGGAGATCGATCAGGTGTTGGTACGAGAGGAACTTTATTACCATTGGCTATTACGGAAATTGAGAGACCTCTACGGAGATGGCAGCGGTTTACGAAGTATTGGAATGTATTTCTGGTATCCGATTCTCCTGTATACAGGGAGGCCTCGAAATCAACAGTTGCTCATCAACCTCCCATATAGAGAAGCGAGCAGCTTTGAAGAATGGTCAGTGTTAAGTCTATCCAGTAACCAAGACGATGAGCTTTCAGATAGCATCCCGACTGGAAAGTTGAGATGCTATCTGAGCGCCAAAGGTATTAGCTTTCATACAAAGCAGGGCGTTCAGCCTGTTCGAACAGGAAAACATAGTACTTGTTATTCTATTGAGCCGGAGTCACAGCGGATTTGGCAGATTTGGCGGGGAGGGAGGGGTAAAAACCGGATGTATTTTATTGTTTCCAGGTAGAAAGGCCTATAGCCGGGGAGCTTATAACCGGAATTCTACGGTACTCATGTTAAACGAGTTCTCATTAAGTATTATCACATTAAGCACGTGGACGTTCGTTATCTATTGGCGCTAATTTTAATTTTCAAGTTTATCTGCCGTTTGAGTTTTAGGGTTTTTCTGTTCTGGTCACGCGACTGTCGAATATGGCCGTGACTTGAAACTCTAGGAGGAATCGTTAGTGGAACACTCCTGTGCAAAAAGGTTATATACGAGGTAGAAACACAAATTTGTAGTTGTGGGGTGGCAAGTCACGGATTGCTTTGAGTTTGTTTTCGTCCGCTCTGATCTCTTCAAGGGTGCAAATGAGCCCGAAGAAGGACGCTTCCTTAATCTTGAACTAAAATTTGCCTGGATTGAATCTCGTCTTGTTCTCCCTAGTGTGTCGAGGACATTAAGTATGCGTTGGTCTTGTTGTGCCTCATCCATACCATCGACAAATGTGTCTTCTGCAACTGAAAGCACTTAGTCCATCCAGTCTACCGAAGACCATGTCAATTTTCTCTTGAAATACGTCTCCACTACAAGTAAGACCAAATAGCTATACAGCTATATAAACGAAAACTAATGAAGTGAATCGAGAGCACAAACCTTTTACCTTTTAATACGTAAACTCTTACAGCTAGGAGGCTGGAATTTCTTACATATCTCGCCTTTGTTATACTTTTCAGGAAATAGTCCTTGAATTGTTCTAGGTCGTGAAGCTTCCTTCTTCAGGTTGGGTTTCCCTGCTGCTTATTGAACAATTTTATTTCGTCGGCTTAAGTGAACTTAACTTCTCAAGCGCTCGCCATCTTTCGACCGGCGATTGACAACGTTTGGCAGCCGTGCAATGGCGCGAAATGACGTCATTCATATCTTCACTAGTGAGGATATGGAAAATACGCCACTACGGTCCCGAATGTATTTTCGTATAGATTTTATCAGTGGTCTATTTTCCATTAAAACACTCGCCCCTATATAATAAGAAACTTCAAGAATTGTTCAATTTAAATCGATGTTTTCGTTTAAAAGTATCCTTCAGCGCCATGAGACTGAGCATCAAGTTACGTTCTCAGTACAATCCCCCAATAAATGGGATGAGGCGTTTGATCAAGAGTATAAAAGAAGTGATCCGAGCATCCCTTCCATAAAGCACTCCGTTTTCAGACGTGGTTCGAACGACACTCTGCAACTGTCGCGCAACTAGACACGCCCTGAATGGACCTGCTCCAGCCGAACTACCTGTCTTGGCACTTGATACGCTGCAGGTCCCACAGTAAGTACCAGTGCCGGAAAAAGCCGCGTGCGTTGCTGCCAAGTAGTAGCAATCAATGCACAGTCAATCATGCGCAGTCTGTGTCGTCAATCATCCATGCCATCCTCCTCCTCCTCCTCCTCCTCCTCCTCCTCCTCCTCCTCCTCCTCCTCGAGTTTCGACCTTCACAGGTTCACTTCTGTCAATAGGTACTTCTTATTTGATTGGGTTATTTGCTATTTCCATATTTACTTCATATTTGACAGAATTACGTGTGATTTGCAAAACTTTTATCAATTCTCTATTTTCCAATTGCCCATAATACACATTGTTTGCCCCCCAAATTTTGCATAAACTATTGTTTTCAAATTCTCTTGGGAGGACTGCATATTTCCAAACAACAGTTTGTGCAAAATTTGGGGGGCAAGCAAAGTGTATTAGGGGCAATTGGAAAATAAAGAATGGGGACAATTTGTGATACTTATCATAAATAAAAATAGAATATGTTCACAATCAATTTTCAAATTATCATCACATACCCATCAAAACAAAACCATTAGCGCCTAAAGTACAGTGGTCTGTCATCGGTCTTAATAAACCGCAACGTCAAACTGAGAGTAGCGTTGCATGTAGGTCTGCCAACCATCTGCCAACGGCCTTTAGTTTACATCTCATCGACCGAAGAAAGGATGCACCGCTTCAACTCCCCACAAATCCCTAAACTCCCGTTTTGCATACCAAAAACAATCGTAAAAACGTGCATCTCATTAGAGGTCAATCAGTCTGGACGTATCCGCACAGGTTGGGCAGGACAGTCAGCGAAATGATCCCGAAAATATTAATTCGTGCTAAACAATTTTGTTCATTTACTTTTACTATGCATTTATTAGCTGCTTCAACCTTCTTTTTTTCTAATTCGAGAGAGCACAAAGGAAGGCAACAACTCGTCAATTGTTAATTGAGACTATTTTAAATTTTGGCTTCAAAGATCCCGACAAATCCATTCAGTTCTATCTAAGAGACTGATATACACACAGGGGAGCATTCGAGGCCACGGACAAGCGAGCTTTTCGTGAATTCCAAGAGCGCTGCAGACGCTTTCGGTTGTTTTCAAGAGGGTATTTTATTCAGATAGATGTTTGGAAGTAGGGCATTCATTCAGGTTCGCTATCCATCATGTAGCAAGAATGGACTTTTTGACTCGGGTAATGAGCAATGTACTGATTGTAGCCAGTGCAGTGATCGATTCACTTTTTCTTCATAGGTGAGCAGATCAAACGGCGCAGCGTATGTAAGCTGGGTCTCTTGACCGACAAACAAGACTGCAGTTTTCCCACTTGATCCACAGCAAACAAAGATACGGTTGAACAAGGGAATCTGATTCGACATTAATCTTTAGAAGGAACGATCTCCAGGAGTCCACCCAGTTCTAGGTAAGGTGTGTATAATAAAATGTATATTTATTATTATGTTCCTATCAGGAGCCATAATGGTAGGAGACCGTAAGCGCGAGATCTGGCCTTGTCCCTATGATATGGGTCAAAATTTCTATTTTTAGAACAAATCGTGTCATCCCGCGAGGCGCGCGCGTACTGCCGCGAGGATTTCGCGAGGACGTCGCGCGGAGAAATATAAACAAAATGGCGTCCAAAATAACCTCTGCAAGTGAAGTAAACACTGGCTTTCTTTCATCAGTTTCTACTCCTAATTTACGTCAAGGTCTGCTTGAGCACTTCTTTGAATGTAGCCATGAAAGCGAGGATGATTCAAGTGATTCGGATGTCTGCAGTAGTATTTTTTCGGACAAATCCAGTCGCGAAGACTCGTTAAACATGTCGCCACACACAGCGCAGCGATATGGGCAACCAAAGAATACAGAATGACAGCAAAAAAGGATGAAAACATATTTTTGCCGAAATACGATTGTATACGCCATTTCGACCTTTTCTTGATGCTTTGTTGTAAGTTACATGTGACTTTCATATCATATAAAATTACATATATATTGCAGAATGAAAATATTTTCATTTAAGTCACTTATCCGACTAATGCTGCTCCAAAATATTTCTTTTAGTATCCTGTATTATAATTCGCAGTGCAGCTGAAACATTGTAGAAAAGTGTGGAAAGATCGGAAACTTCCAGCAAAAGTTGTAAACAAATGAAGCAGAGGAGGATTCATTCTTTTTCGAATTAAAAAAATCTACCTATTTTTCTTCGTTTATTTTCAAGTATGAAAAAATACAGCATATGTGCAAACGGCTTTATCTAGTTTCGTGTGTCTAGTCTCGATGAAACCGATTCGACTTTGGCTCGCCAAAATAGCTACCTTTCGTCTTCAATTTTGGAGCGCTTTGAAAACGCTCTTGTTACAGTAAATTATTCACACTACCCGCATTCTCAAGATTATTTAGCACCTGGAAATAAACATGCCGCGGTTAAAATTGCGGCTGAGCTTTGTATTCATTCATTTTATTTAGCAATGAATGTGGTAAGTGGCGTGCCATGTTCAATTCCAGGTGCTAAATAATCTTGAGAATGCGGCAAGTTTGAATAATTTACTGTTACCCGAGGGTTTTCAAATGGAAGACGCGGAGTAGTTATCTTGGCAAGCAAAATTCGACGCATTTCATCGAGACTAGATTCACGAAAGTAGACAAAGCCGTTTGCATATAAACTGTATTTTCTCATACTTGAAAATATAAGAAAAAAAAAATCCGTATATTTTTTTTAATTCTAATTTCCACACCGTAAACCTCTTCCTCCTCATTTGTTTACAACTTTTGCTAGGAGTTTCCGATGTTTCCATACTTTTCAGCAACGTTTAAGTTGGCATTAAGCTTTCAAATAATCTATGGGATCTTAGCATAGCTTGAACGTTGTTGTAGCTCCCAATTATACACGAGCATAATATTTTGAAGCGAAAGTTCAACAGTCAACTGTGCAGCAATTTCTACTCAGCCGATTTCGTTGAAACTTGCTCACACTAAAAATTGGATAATTTGAACTTGTTAACTTTGATAAGAAAAAATCTATCGTCCCGTTTAGAAAATATTCGCGTTTTTTTTTCATAAATATATTTTTTCAAAAGCGCTAATATCTCGTGATCGTTTGCCTTGTTTGCTCTTTATTTTAAAGCTTTATAAAAGTTGAACATTTGTTTTTTTCGATTGCTAAAAATCAGAAAAATCGGGTGAGGTTTACATGCCCAAAGCTTGATTTAGAAAAGAGCACCTCCGTTCCCCAGAAATAGCCGCGGGCCATCTTAGCCAAAGTACAATCCAAATGTAAACAAGTCATGGTGAATTATCTTACTGAGAAAACTTCTCTAGATTAGTCCTGTGGTTAACTGACAAAAAATCCAGGAGATGAATTTAGCACGATACGGAAGCTGCACAGCCTAATGTATAGATAGCGTCCGTACAAAATTTATGGTTCACAGAACGACTGATTTATTTTTCGTTCTCAAGTCAAGTCGTTCTCTCAGAGTCTTTTGCGGCAGATTTACCCGCGAATCACATGATACTAGTCACGCAACTCCGGCAACATCGACGCGAGAACCCACGCATCCGCGCGTGTCTGCCTGTTCTAAAAATATAAAAATTGTCTCGTATCATAGGGTGCGTGGATGTCGCGCTTACGGTCTCCTACCATTATGGCTCCTGGTTCCTATTATATATACTTTCAGTTATTAGGCTACAGTAATGAAGGGTCCTCATAGCGTCAACTTACCTGGACGCGAACGAGTCTTATTCCTTCCGCCATTTCCAACTAAGTTGATTATAGTCCTTACCATTCGGCAAAAAAAAACTCCAAAGAGCTGTGCAAAAACACCAGGGCGTTTCACAGTAACATGTCACAGCTACATATAGCAGGGACAAAATCACAACATGTACGCATAAGGAAATGTAAGGAAATTATACATCTTGCAGCGACACTTCCCCTCGACGCTGCGCTGAAGCTTTCATTTTAGTCTGTACATGATGCAACGTCTCTGCAACATTTCGCGACGACATGACCTGCATCAGGACCACGTTAATGAATTCCTTTCGCTCATTTGACATAAAATGGTAGCTTTTTATTAGCGGAGCTGCAGCGGCCTGAAGCGCCGTGAGCGGAGCGCATTTACTGAAGAAATAAAAACGCGTCCGAGTGCATTGTTCATTTACATAAGGACGCGGGAATTTTGAATAACACGATAGCAGTGCACTTCTTGAGTGTTCTTAAAAATTTCTCAAGTGCCTAAATAACTTAACAATGCACGAGGATAAATTGTCTATTTCTTTTATAAAATGCTAAGAAAATTGCGACGGAAGCAGCGTGCATTATAACTCGATAAAGCACGCGCGTGACGTAAACCGCGTGCATTATTTATGGGTTAGAGACTGTTGTGAGTGTTTTGTTTACAAATACACGCACGCGCTGGCTGCACAATGAACGAGAAATTTTCAATACTGCACGAGGCGTAGCCGAGTGCAGTATTGAAAATTTCGAGTTCATTGTGCGGCCAGCAAGTGCGTGTATTTGTAAACAAAACACGAACTAACAGTCTCTAACCCTTTTAATATACAATCTGAGTACACTGCATGCAATACACAATTTCGCGAACTTTGAACAAGAATTTTAATGATTCAGTTGTATCCAAGTAGTACAAAATTATACTGGGGTAGCAGTTTAAGAATATAGAAATCACAAAAAGCCACGCATAATTAAATATAAATGAGGCTTAAAATCATTCACAAAATCGTTCATAAGCTGAAAACGTTCATAAAACAGTCAGCGAGATTGCGAGAAGCATGTTTAAAGCAAGTCAATCGCTTTTCTTTGACACGTTATAAGTGAACGCAAAATTGCAAATCAGTTTTCAAATCTTGCATTTCCAAAGTCAACAAATTTAGGGGAACTTGTAGGTACGAACGTATTTTGATACGTAATTTCGTTTGTACTTCAAAAGTAAAGTTTCTTTCAAATTAAATTACAAATAATCAGATTTTACGTTCTACAAAGCTACAACAAAGCCCGAAACTGTTTTTGTTCAAATAGCAGATTGCAGAATAACGCACACAAAAATTAAATCGTTGAGTTCAGCTTACGTTTGAAAATAGCAACGCTCCAGTTTGTTTTCCTCTTGGTATTTACGGGTATCGCTTCGTTGATAATTTGAGGGATTTGTTCTTCCACTATTTCTGCAAGTCAGCTGAAGCCATTGTCAATAATGCACGATTTTTATGCGTTATTGTCAATAACGCACTGTCGGAGTTTGCTGACGACAGGTAAAGTAAAATCACGTGCTCGATTTTAACCAATTGCGCGCGTGGATTTTGGACAGTGAACGAAGATTGTATATTAAGGAGCTATATATAATAAACTCGAACTGACCAATCACAGCGCGCGCAATTAGTCAAACATTTTATAATATAGAATAAGGAGAATCGTGCATGCGTAGAAATAGGAGAACCATGCATTCGAGTTTTTATGGTCATCATAGCCAACGACATAGTTCGCGGGCACCTGCGTACATACGCCGCGCAACAAGGCGGCCATTTGGCGGCCATACCTTGTCATGCCAGCCTTGTCAACTTACATCTTTGATATTGGACATCCATGTAATGGTCAATTGACAGTTTCCAAAACAAGGTATCCGCTGAAGTCGCTGAACAGTACTACATGACGATATAGCGGGTCAGGTGCAGTGCTCATCGAGGTCACGGTATTTTTTTAAGTTGACTGCTGGACAGGTAATGTTATCCATTGGATCGCGGGCTCCAGTCTTATCTTTTTTGGCTTAAGGTAATGAGAGGATTTGGTCAGCGAAATTTCAACGATTGGAGTTGACGATCTATTTCGGCCATGTAATCTTTCTTGAGTCTCCAATGACAGTATTTCCTATGTATTTGGAGCTCAGCTTTTGGGCTTGGCTAAATCTATATATTGCAGTTACGATTCTTCCATTTCCCAGGAGAACTAGCGCTGTCAATGACTACCTTCATTAAACGCCGGACGACTTATTAGGGGTTATTGTTTACTGCTGAAGTAATTGTGATATCGCTTCGATAATGGCTTTATTGAAGATTTTCTATCAAGTCGACGAAGATTTGATTAAAAAGCGTTTGCTTCTTGAGAGGAAAGCAGTTCCGCCTACTAGCCCGCTTATATACAATTTAACCGTACGTTCTACTAAGATTGTAATTTTTTTCTCTGTCTCAGTGTCAATCAACAAGGTGCGTCTCCGTGTCTGTCGCAGTGACAGTCATCTCAGTGTCTCAGTGTCAACCACCTCAGTGTCTAAGTGTCTGTGTCAGTATCCGTCAACTTAGTGTCTCTGTATCTATCTCAGTGTCAACAGCTCAGTGTCTCGGTACCTGTCTCAGTGTCAACCACCTCAGTGTCTACGTGTCTGTGTCAGTGTCGATCAGCTAGGTACGTCTCCGTGTCTGTGTGTTAATCTCAGTGTTAATCAGCTTAGTGTGTAAGTGTCTGTGTCAGTATCAGTAAGCTTAGTGCCTCTGCATCTGTCTCAGTGTCAACAGCTCAGTGTGTCGGTACCTGTCTCAGTGTCAATAGCTCAGTGTCAATAGCTAAGTGTCTCAGTGTCTGTCTCAGTGTCAATAGCTAAGTGCCTCAGTGTCTGTCTCAGTGTCAATAGCTGAGTGTCTCAGTGTCTGTCTTATTGTCAATAGCTCAGTGTCTCGGTGTCTGTCTCAGTGTCAACAACTCAGTTTCTAAGTGTCTGTCTCAGTGTCAGTCAGCTCAGTGTCTCAGTGTCTGTCCCAGTTTCAACTGCTCAGTCATTTCAGAGTGTCAGTGTCAATAGCTCAGGTTCGTCTCATTGTCAATTATCTCAGTGTCTCAGTGTCTGTCTCAGTGTCAACAGCTCAGTGTCTCAGTTTCTGTCTCACTATCAATCAGCTCAGTGCCTCAGTGTCTGTCTCACTGTCAATAAGCTCAGGCAGTGTCTCAGTGTCTCTCTCAGTGTCAGTCAGTTCAGTGTCTCAGCGTCTCAGTGCCTGTCGCAGTGTTAGTCAGCTCAGTGTCTCTGTGTCTGCCTCAGTGTTAATCAGCTCAGTTTCTCAGTGTCTGCTCAGCGTCAACAGCCCAGTGTCTTGTTGTTTCAGTCTGTCCCACCGTTAATAAGCTCAGTGTCTTAGGGTCTGCCCCACCGTCAATCAGCTCTGTGTCTCAGTGTCTGTCCCACCGTCAATCAGCTCTGTGTCTCAGTGTCTGTCCCACCGTCAATCAGCGCTGTGTCTCAGTGTCTGTCTCACTGTCAATCAGCTCTGTGTCTCAGTGTCTGTCTCACTATCAATCAGCTCAGTGTGTCAGTGTCTGTCTCACTGTCAATAAGCTCAGCGTCTCTCTCAGTGTCAGTCAGTTCAGTGTCTCAGTATCTGTCTCACCGTCAATCAGCTCAGTGTCTCAGTTTCTGTCTCACTGTCAATCAGCTCTGTGTCGGTATTCTTTTGTGCTATTCTACGTTTCATTACGCATAAAGTTTTATCAGTCGTCACACTACCAAGAAAGATATCATTATTTTCCTCTGAATATTACATATAAGAGGTTTTTCAGCACTTATTTTTGGGACATTTTGCACTGCATTTAACATACACATTCTCCTAACAGGTCTCCTGAACTTTTCACTGAATCAGTTGGGAGAATTTTACATTATTTCAAGACAATTTCCCATGATTATCAATAAGGCGGCGGGATTTGCATTTATTTAAAGCGTATGCTCAAAGTTCGACGACTGACATTAACAAATGTACGGAATATTCATGACTGAATAAAATATGAGATGGCGTGTGGTTCACGGGTGGCACGGACCCTGTGGTAATAAGCGAGAGAAAAGCCAGTGGCCCCAGTCAACTGAACAGCGTAAGATTGGAGACACGAAACAGTTGTCACTATTTCAGAATCTGCTGGCTGTAAAAGATTTTCAATTGTTCATGAAATCAGTTATTTTGCAGTGCAGTTTGGTTGTATTTTTTCTTTGTAAAAACGAGAGCTTTCTGCCTCTCGATGGTTTATAAATAATTCGTCGATGTTGTATCATCGGAGGGTTTTGGATTGATTTTTTTTTTCTGGATTGGAGATTATTTCCATTCGAATTTTGTTTAACAAAATTTAAAGAAAATGCATCAAAATCATAAGCAGCGCGTTCTTTTTGAAAACGCTTTGTTCTTTTCTGATCTCAACATTAAAGCGTGGAATGTAAATTACCATAATCACCTCCTTGACTCGAGGTTTAGTCAGAATACCTTCGGAAATGTCAAAGCTGGGGCTTTTCCAAAAATTTTGTGTCCAAGAATTCAGCGCAGATTTAGAACTTCGTCAACTGGTATTGTAGAAAGGTGAACTAGGAATACTGTCGTGTGTCATGACAGAAGCGGAATTCTAAAAGAGCGCTTTTAAGGGAAGATAGAAAGCTTTTAATTCAAATTTGCATATTTATAGGAGGGCTTTTACTCGCTGGCAAAGTTGAATTTAAAAACTCGGCTTCTGTCATGGCACCCTAGAGGTTGTAACTGATCATTTTTTTTTTTTTAATAAAATCACATAGTGCTGTCTTAAACTCGATCCGCAAACTTGGACAAAACATCATCTTTTTTTCCAATTAGGCACTAACGGCGCTCTAGCGTCGCCGTTAAGTACAATCTACCATAATTACATACGGCATTCGTAAACTTCAAATTCATGGCTAGGTGTTCCCCCGCGACCTTAACCTATTAATTTATGAGGTAGATTCTGTATTGTTAGAAGAACTAAATTTTTTGAAGATCACTGTTACGTTAAAACCGATCTTGTGAAACTTATTTGAGACAATATGAATTGAAACGTGAACTGTGTTAGAGAGTTTCATTTAGTTCATTAGCAATTTATGGCTAATTTATTCATTGAATCATAAATGTGTTGTTAAATAATTACAAACTTCCCGTGACTCTCAGGATTCAGTTCGGCTATCAATGCCTTTTAAAAACGTTTCTTTATAGTAAAAATTTGTCCGTTCATATTTTTTTTACCATAGTACTCATCTTACCTGTAGTGTAGTAACATTTTAAATGAAACATTTGTAGACTGCAAGATGTTCAAATGAAGGCAGACTGCTTCACGTGGAGAAAATAATTTGCCACCCCAAGAAATTGAGATCGAGTTCTTGTTGCTTGCCCAAGTGTAGTTATGCCGATGATGACTAATTACAAGACGTTAACAGAAAGCAAACGAAACTATTTAATTTTACCTGAACTGTTCGTCTCTGTTTACCACTTGATCCCGTTTTCCATCATACAATGAATTAGTTAATGCGCGCGCAGGAACGTTGAGCCCCAATTGCAAACAGCTGTCGTTTTATTTTTAAAAATAAAAATAAACTTAGGAAAGAAGCATGAAAAACTCTTATGAATTCCTCTCACGCATGAGACATGAAAAGTAAATAAACTTAGCAGTTAAGTTAAAAACAGTTACATCCAGTTTCCCAGTAAGAGATTTCGTTAATATCTTCAAATTTCCGGCCTTTTTACAAAAATTAGCTAGTAAAAGAGAACAGTTTTCCTCTATTGATGTTTAAACGAAAGCAGCTTTAAAAACTGGCTGCCTTTGTGCCTTTTGTTGGGAAGTCTGGCTTTCATAGTAACACGTCAGTCAGTTCAGTGCTTGAATGTTCTAGTAGTATTCATTGACTATTCATTATACCATAAATTTCTCAGTCATCACGCAACCAAAAAAATATGTCTTTATTTTCATTTTCAATATTGAATACAGGAAGGTTTTTCTTTATCAAGTAAAAAACAGCACTTGCGGCATATTTCATGTATGCAAGTTCTCCTCACAGCTCGTTGTTCTTCTTCACTGAACCAGTTGGGAGAATTTGTTATCATAACAAGACAATTTCCCCTTGGTGATTAATTGTGTTCTTCTCATGACAATTGTGCTTGATTTTGTATAGATGTTTAAAGGGGAAATGTGGTGTTCATCAGTACAGTGACAGTTGAAAGGGTGAATCCTTGGAAAACGTATTTCTGGGCAATATATGTAAAAGATCGACCAGTCCCGATTGCGTTGATAGAGAATTATAAAAGCGACATCTCGTGAGCAATTTTAGGCCAATTCTTTCAGTGAACCATAAAAATGGTGTTAAATAATATTTTTCTGGCTTTCAAGATTGAAGATAAGCAATCGAAACTTGGTGTTTTAAAACTGTTTGAAGATTAAACGCTTTAACATTCGTTGTTTTATCAATGCGATAGTCCTAGCTACGGCGTCTCAACATTGTAATAAAGTATTCATAGACCCAAGAGCGAACCGAAGAGCGACTACTTCACGGGAGAGACTGAGTTATTTGCCACTGCATGGAACTGACAAATTCTTGTTGTGTTCTCAATAGTAGTTTTGTAAATGCCGCGGGTGACTATTTACGGCAGTTAAGAAAGCAAACAAAACTATTTATTAAAATAATTTTACCTGAAAGATGATAACTGTTCGTCTATGTTACCGCACTTGCTCCCATTTTACAACATAAACAACAAGGAATAAATGCGAAGAAAAGCTTTAACTTAAAAGCTTCAAACAGCTGTGTGTGTGTGTGTTTAGGAAAGGAGCACGAAAACTCTAATGAATTCGAATATATTCATCTCACGAAAATGCGACAGTGAGAGTTACCTATCAGGGGAGTTACGTATATCCAGTTTCCCAAGAAGAGATTCAGTTAATGTGCCGAAGTTTCTGTTTTTCTACAAAAAAAAGAAGCTGGACGAGTAAAACGGAACAGTTTTCTTCTATCTATCTTCCATCTTTAACCTGGCTGACAGCTCTTTTGTTCTCCCGTTTCCATTTTTAGTTTGACTTGTAAATGAAAAATGTGACATCTTTTCCAAATGAATTAAGTTTTCTTGCATTAAAATATTATTAATTTTTGTGTACACGGAAAATTTTAATTCTTTTCCAAACCCAAGTTTGAAATAAATATCGATCTTAAAAGTATCCAAAGGATTAGCATATACTTTTCTAGTTAAATGTTTGACCATTTTGATCAGTCTAACCTCGTCGCCTGCCTGCTCTAAAATTAATTGGTATTTGTAAGAGAAGTTCTCACTCTCGTCCCCGTCGAGCCGCCATTTTGAAAATCGTCGGGGAGAAGGCTCTGGGAACGAGGTTGTTAGCAGGTAGGATATTTGAATTAATTCGATTTTTTTTGTTTGCTTGGTGGTTTGAAAACAAACAAATATTCTACGCAGTATATGGAAACATCACGACAACAACAACAACAAAAACAACAATTTTATATGCATTCCCATTTACATAGATGGCATTGCATTTTAAGTAAACATAGAAAAAAAAAAGGAAAACGGGAAGAAAACGGGAAGCCCTAGAATCGAGGACTGGGAACCATTTGTCTCAGAGCCATTTGTTTCTCTTATGACAAGGCCCCGCCGGTTAAGAGAAGCAAAAAGGGTCATGGGGACGTGAATGTTTTCGTTAGAACATTGAAATACGAATTCTCTTTACAGATTGGGATATAGGCAGTTCTTTGAATGCTAGTTTGACAATGGATTTTGAAGCGTTTGATTTGGTTGGCTAGGTTTCAAACCTGGCTCTGTTAAAATCTAGCCAATCAAATCACCTGTCCCCAGAGCCACCTGTTTCTCGTGCTAAGCCCCCGCCGGCTAAGAGGGACATGTGGCTCTGGCGACGATATTGGGTTTCTCGGTCCCTAAACTCTAAAGTTGGTAAACTCGTGTTGGCAAACGCGTGCTGCTAACTTTCAAGCAATCAAAATACGTGCTCTATTCGCGTGATTCACGTTACAAATACAACATAGCGGAAGACGGACAAGACGTAGCCTTGAATCTTTCAACTTTGGTGCAGGCTCATCATAATGCATTTATTCAAAGCGTATGCACGAGGTGCAACAACTGACATCGACAAATAAATTAAAGGTTGTCGTAGAAAAGCGCGCGCGACGGTCCCGAAAGGTAATCAGGGATATACTTAATACACTGGTACTGACCCTGCTGCTGTCGAACCTGCTTTTGTTGGTTTCCTTTAGCACTCGCAAACATACGTCCATAGCGTCTCGTGTCACCTTTTTCCGACTATTTTACTTGGTACAAGAAAAAATGGTAAGAACTGGGATCATTGGGTTGGCACTCTCTGACCCACATTTTTGTATACTCTCAAGGGACTGTTTTAATTTGTCAAGGGAATACTTTTCGCTGTGGGCGATAAAAACGTCACTGGATAGGAATGCGTCAGCAGTTCTCGATCCCGAAGTGTTATTTTCACGCGTCGCTCGTCATTTAGCCTGTTTAGCCTTTTGCAAACTACAGGTAGGTATTTTTGAAAGATCTGTGCTTTTCATCGATTGAATCGCTTAGTTTTACATGCTTAAAAGCTGCTGCGAATCTTCATTGTCAGAGGATATTGGCCAATGCTATTTTCTATTGTTACAAATCTATTGTTTGTCGTCTTCATTGAAAGAAGTATTTTTAGCTCGTCACGCAATCTTTTGTTTTGACCACAATTCACGGACTTGATCACGACTTAATGCAGCTTCGCAAGACTTCAGACAGAAAAATGGTAATGTACAATATTGCTTCGAATTTAAATGGAATTTTTGCTGAAGTCCAGGAATAGTGGACTTAAAACTACCCACAATACCTTTCAGGATCGTCGCGTGCGTTTTGTTTCCAACGACCTTTTTCGAAATAGCTTTATTTAGCTCTCTTTCACCGAGCAGGAGGGCTGTATGGGATAATCTTGGCCGAGGTCACGAGTACAGACCGAACGCCGGTCAGACTGAGACTGACTAACAATGGCCAAACAAAAAAACGTAAATTCGCTTCGGATCCCCGTCCTCACTGACATTAAAAATTTGCTTGAGAGCGACGATTGGTAAAAAATTTGTACAAGAGAAATTCGAGAACAGCGGCTGGTGTGTTTTCAAAAATAAAAAAAAAAAAGAAAAGAAAGAAAAAAAGTCAACGTTTTTGCACTTTTGGTTGTAAATTTCTTACCGCAAGTTTACGGTCTAAATGGGAAACTATAGAATGCTTAAGGTGTTATGAACAGCCCCTCGAAATTTTGCAGTGCTCGCAAAATTAGGCTTCTGCTCAAAATGCTAGCAAACTTTTAGTGGGCGCTCGTTTGTTGGTGCTCGCATATTTTTGCAAGTGCTGGCATGGTCGGTTTTTAGTGGAGGTAGTTTTTTGGAAAATGCTCGCTGCACACAAGGCCAACTTTAATTTGTCAATGGTCGTGCTCGCAAAGAAAAACGCTGCGCTCACATGCTCGCAAAGACCATTCGATATTTTTTTACGTTTGGTAGTTCCCAGTCCTTGTGAGACACGGCCATATAAGTTGGACACTGGACACTTCAAAATTGTTTACACGACATAGATAGCTATTGAGGCTCGGCTACCAAGGGAACATTTCCCAGCAGGCTCTTTCTCTTTCCTGGGGAAGCAATGGCCGATAGGTTAGTGAGTGTTAGTAAGCAGTATCCATCCGTTCCATCCGGACAAATTAAAGGCTTCTGTAATTCTGGCTGTATCAAAAAAATGATTTTGCATTATTCCTATTCGTTTTTATAGAGCTATTTTCTCGGGCGAACAAATAAAAGTAACATGAAAGTAAGTTTAGATTTTGTCATCGTGAATCTCGAGAACCCTGAAGCGTTCGACACGAGCAAAGAGTAATTCAACGTTTTGTGAGAGCTGGTTTGACTGTTCATCATCGTAGTTATGTTCGTTGTTCTACTTTTACTCAACAGTATTAGTTTAGAACAGTTCTCCATTTGAGTTAAATGCTTTATTGTTGTAAAAAAATATATGAAGTTAATCTTGGTTCGTTTGCTGTTTTATTCCGCAGAGAGAAGGTTCCACGTGTCCCCGAAACTCTCCTCAAAAAGAGGAAGAGTTTAGAACAGTTGAAGGCCGCCAGGGCTAAAGCACAGCTCGTGCAGAAAAAGGTTAGTCAAGATTTATTTTAAGCGTAAGCACAAAATAAAGTTATATATATTTTCGTTCGATCATTGGCTTGCTGTTCAACGTTGTTTACTCTTGATCGAAAGGGCCCAGATGTCTTGAATTTTGTTAATATCGAAGAGTGATGCCCACGCATTGCGTTTTATCCAGACCTGAAGAGTTAGAATCAACTTGTACGGTGGTACCAACCAAACAACACAACACGTGAAAATATCGCTCAGTAACAGCTTTTATTGGAATAGTCTCACACTTAAGTTTTTTTTCCCTGTCATTGCTGCAGTTTTTCAAAATCAAACAAACCCCTAATCTATAATTTAAGGTGCGAAGAGAGAAGCGCAAGGAGATCTTCAAAAGGGCAGAAAAATATGTGAAGGAATACCGCCAACAGGAGAAAGATGAGATCCGAATGAAGCGTATGGCAAGAAAGCATGCTAACTTTTACGTACCAGCTGAAGCCAAGCTTGCATTTGTTATCCGCATCAGAGGGTATGGATTTGTAAGATTAGTTATACAGGTTGAAAATACTTAATGACAATATCACTGTTCAGGGCTTGAAAAAGTTCGAATATTTGCGAGTCCATTGAACAAGCAGCTCTCAAGTTTTGCTTGTCGTGGGCAGTTGCATGCTTCTTTGGCCCTTGCTGATTGGGCAAGCGAACATGATAAGCTGCTTGCCTGGCAAAAAATCTACTTGTCCTGAACAACTACACATGACTTTCTTTGAGCCCTGATTTGTTACAATCACTTTTGGTTGGTATAAGAATACATTTTGGTTTCCTTTGGTGGTCATAAATTATATAAATTTATGGGAATTGTTATTAAGTAGATGCTTACTGTCGTTGAAGTACAGTACCGCTCAAAGGTAATTTGACAGTCTCGACTCGATCCTCGAGACTCGATCCTCGCGTCTTGAAGTTCGAGTCACTCAATTTCGAGTCTCGAGTATCGAGTCTTGAGGATCAAGAAACAAGGCAATCTCGAATATTCATAACTCGAAAAAGCTTTTGAGGAAACGATTTATTTCTCGAGTGGAGAATAAAAGCTGCTCGCACATCATGTACAAGTGTTTCGCGGCCACCATGAGTGCATTAAAGTTTGACAGTGCGATAATTCGGGGAGACCTTATTGATTCCGTTTACTTGCCTACAAGTATTGATAAAAAACGTCCGAAAAAGACGGTGAATGATGAGTTTTAAGAATGGAATTGGTGGAAACCGAACTAAAAACTTCTGCTCACCCTAATACTTGAAAGTATGATCCCACGCAAGTGCATGTTATCAATGATTATTTCAGACGCAAGCGAAATCTTTGAGTTTAACTTGAGAGGTCTCTTTCTGGTCGCTACTGAAATTCAGACAAGAGTTTCCGTAAATAAAACCGGTTCTTAAATTTGAGTTGTAAAAATTCTGTAGTCGGCAAAGGAAACATTCCACGTGAAAAAAATTGGAGCCGTGAAGCCTTCCGTAAATAAATGGCAATGCAACCTTGTGTCGCGCCATTACGTCTAGCTTGAAAGTAAACATGTTCTATTTTTTATGAATTTGACCTAACATTCTTAATACCTGAATTCTTCTTGAATGAAACTTGACTTCATTTATAACTCGGATAATGGCGACAATTGTAATTACAGCTTTAGAGAAGTTACCGTAAACACCTGCAGATAAGCCGCACCTTTTTTCCAAAAATCGTTGCTCAAAATCGGGGGTGCGGCTTATCTGCGGGAACATTTCAAAATGGTGCCGTACATTTCAGTGAATTGACACTTTCTTCGTTAGCAGATCCTTTAAACGGTTTATGGCCGCTTTTCTAGAACAGGAAAACATCACACAGCACAAAATTTCCATTCCCCCACAAAGCTGTTTGCAGTGTCGACGACGGCCTGTAATAAACCTGAATAAACTTCAACAGTATTCGATCGGCCCGGCCTCCACGAGTTGCACGTTTATATTCTCGAGTATTCGTGTGGTCGAACTTTGCCGTTTAGCACTTCGATGACAAATTGATTACAAAACTCTCTTTGTGCGACAAGTTTATGTCCGACAGTTGGCTCTCAAATGTATTTATTTGTGCGTCACGATAGCCACGAACAGCAGAATCTCCCTCCATCTTGAAACTTGAGTAAACAAACATCATTCTCGGCCTAGTCCCAACGTGTTCGATCTAATGCCTGGTTACTAAGCTACGAACGTTCGACAAACAAAAACACGCGTTCTTGTTCGCAAAAATCTGTGGAAAAAAGTGTTGAATGAAGAAATACCTGTCAGCAAGTACCAGAAAAAGATCAATCATATGTCAAAGTTAAAGGAAATGATGCTCATTATATTAAAATGCTAAAATTGTGGGTAAGACTTTGATGATCAATTCCATTTCATTGCCAGAGTGAGTTACATTCGATGAAGAAGAATTCTGAAGACTCTTTAGAAAAAAACTTTTGTTTTCCAAAATTTAAGTTGCTAAATTCAGGGTGCGGCTTATCTGCGGGTGCGGCTTATCTGCGGGTGTTAATGGTATACAAATTTTGATTTTTAAGCGATGACGTCATTTTATGACGTCATCGGTTAATGCTGTAAAGCGAAAAAGCGATGGAATTTATGGAATTTTTGGTGTGATAATTACTCCCTGAATTGAACCGAAGAGTAATGGGAACCAGGTGCATTGTTTGTATTCTTTTTGAGATCCGCCATCTTGTTTTTTGGCAAAGGAAGATATTTTTTTGCAGCTTGTATCATCACCGATCGGCAAACCTTATTTCATTTGTAGCTGTTAAATTGAGATTTCGAGTCTGGAGTGAGTGTTGCACTTTATCAGTTATCGAATAAATTTGGCATAAAGTTAAGAAGTGATGTCTGTCGTGACTGCAGACGAAGCAACCGATTATTAGCAGTTTTGAAACATCTGCTGAAAAGGTGAGCCATCGTAAACCTTTTTTTAAGCGATGACGATGACGTGATCGATTAATCTCGCCGTGCAAGTGGACAGGATCTGTTGTTGTCTGTTGCCTGTTGTGATTAACCGATCTGTAGAACCGAATACTGGGAAAAGAAATCAAGTCAACTCAACCAGAAATCGTCGCATAGAACTCAAAGCAAACTACTCCTGGGCCGTTAGAAAGGACTAATATAAAGCATAAACGAAAGAAACAAATTATATTTGATGCGTTCTATAAGATTTAGTAAACAGAAATCTCTCCATTCGTTAAAACAAAAGGTGTAAACAATTTTAGACAGCGTTTGACCTTTCATCGTATATCGTATATCGTATATCGTATGTCACGCCAAGATAACGCAATTTTTGTTGAACAATCATTCAGCACAGAAGTTGTCAGTTACTTTTATTTACCCTAATGTTTTGACAAAATAATGTCCTGAAAATTATCAAAGACCCCTTGTGAAACGTCATCGCTTCTGCATGCATCGCGTGCCGTTTATTTAAAAGGGGTACGGTGTTTAAAAGTTGGCAAAATTCGCATATGTCAAAAGTAATTTGAAACGTTTTCGATTAGCTTAAGCGTAAATAAATGTAACACAACGCCGCACGCAAGTATCCTATTTAGATTCTTCCATACACATGTAAGTGCGTTTTTCAAAAGAAAACTAAATGACAGAGTGAACTATAGGCTTAATATTTGCGTCCTAAATCATAACACAAACAATCGTATGCATGACATTACACACGTGCTTCATGTTTGTCCTGAGAACGCCTGATCGCAAGTTTTATGTTGTCGATTCGGCGAGACCGCGCTAATTCCAACTTGGTTATTTCTGGTTCGATTTGCCCTACATTCATTCACTATCGACTGTTTTGAGCTCTCGCTATTTCGAACTTTTTGTTCACCTGACGATTCGAAATATTAAACGACCAAGCGCGCGTTGTTTAATTAATACAGAGATGAGTAGCCTGCACGCTGGCTTCGACTGTGTACAACACTTGAGAGTGCGGCCCGCCTGAGCAATTTATTTCTCGAGGAATCATTCAAGCGACAAGCTCATTATTTTTCTCGACTCGATACTCGAACCTCGAAATTTTTGACTCGAGACTCGAAACTCGAAGTTTTCGAGTTTCGAGGATCGAGTCTCGAGGCTTGAGGATCGAGGCTCGAGGGACTGTCAACTTACCTTTGAGCGGTACTCTAAGAAAGGCATCAGAGGATTGTTTCTCACTTCTCTGCTTACCCATGTCTATATGAAACATTGTAGTGTAGTTTGATTCATGTACTGTACCATAATAGTCAGACCAGGTGCATTGCTTTGACAGCTATAGTTATAGTCGTTTGATCCAACGTGACACCCAGTGGGTTGGCCCTCACTGGCTCTGTCTTAATGGCTTTTAGGAGCTGAGTGTCCTTGAGACGCATCACCCATGATGTCTGTTCCTTGCCATGTCGTTGGAGATCAAAGCTGCCCCCAGTGTCTCACTGTTTGAGTACTGGTTTGGTGCGGTGCTTTGCATATTCCTTGTGCTTCCCAGAGTCACTCTGTGGCCATTACTGGGGGGATAAACCATGCAATTAACATTCTTATTACAGTATAAGTACCGAAAACTCTAACCCACAAGGGGAGTTGAAAGTGGTTTGAGTCATCAGGGTTTTTCAAATTATCAAGGGCAAAATAAGTAAGAAAATGACCTCGAGGTGAGTCGGAAAAGGTTCAAGTTAGTGGGAAGCTCAAGTTATTGAGGGTTTGAGTTTTCTGGATTCATTTGTACCATTTGTAGTGCTTTCTTTTGTGGAAAATACTGCAATACTTGCTAAGACCTAAACGATAAGAAGTGTCAAGTTGTTTTTCCTTTTTTTCCCCTGTAGTATCAATGGTGTGAGCCCAAAGGTGCGAAAGATTCTTCAATTGTTTCGCTTGCTGCAGATCCACAATGGTGTGTTCATTAAGCTGAATAAGGCCACAATTAACATGCTGCGAATAATCCAGCCTTATGTTGCATATGGGTTAGTAGATATTGTTTGATTTTGTACTTATCATTACCTTTAAAATTCTCAGAATAAACAATTTGACCAATCCAACGTGACACCCAGTGGGTTGGCCCTCACTGGCTCTGTCTTAATGGCTTTTAGGAGCTGAGTGTACTTGAGACACATCACCCATGATGTCTGTTCCTTGCCATGTCGTTGGAGATCAAAACTGCCCCCAGTATCTCACTGTGAGTACTGGTTTGGTGCGGTGCTTTGCATATTCCTTGTGCTTCCCAGAGTCACTCTGTGGCCATTACTGGGGGGATAAACCATGCAATGAACATCCTTTCTTGCTTTTTCATCAAGCAAATGTTTATATTATCTTTTAAAATTTCTACTGCTGAAAGGAATTAACATTTTATTAGCAAAATAACAAAACTGTGTATTCATGGCAGACATTTGAAAACCCAAGATAAATTAACTAGAAAATGCAATGAAGTATGTTTCAAAGATCTTAAGTGTTGTATTATGTGATTTCAGTTTCTTGGTATTAAGTTGCTGGAAACGAAACAAGATTTTCCTGTTTTGACTTGTTTCACACTCTGATAAAACAGAACTTTTTACCCAATCGGGTGCTTGTAGAATCCAATCTCATGTGTATTATTAAGTACCCTAAAAGAAGGCAATTGTTTTATTTAGATACCCAAATCTGAAGAGTGTGCGAGAGTTGATCTACAAGCGTGGCCACGGCAAGGTCAACAAACAGCGTATCCCCATCACAGACAACTCCATCATCGAGCAACAGCTGGGCAAGTTTGGAATCATCTGCATAGAAGATCTCATCCATGAGATCTACACTGTTGGCGAGCATTTCAAGGAGGCTAACAACTTCCTCTGGCCATTGAAGCTTAGTTCTCCAAAGGGTGGATTCCGCAAGATGACCACACACTTTGTTGAGGGAGGTGACCATGGAAACCGTGAGGACAAGATCAACCAGCTTATTCGTAAAATGAACTAAAGCCATGTATAGAATAAAATTCATTAAAGTGACACTGTTTCCTTCACTCTTCTCAAAAATTTATTGTCGTTACACAGTTGAGCCTTGCTGTGCCATCACCTCATTTAGGCGACTACAACCACTTTTGGAGCTTATGGTTTGAAAGTTTCCATAAAAATTGTTTTTAACCGCTGGTAAGCAACCAGTTCACTTGATTGAACTTGCGATGGGCTGCACTTGGGTAACGAGTTGTCAGTCCTGATGTGTCCTTGCATATTTTAGAACATTGTCTTGCATTTGTTGTTTGCAAGTGACCATAATGGTTAATTGCAACACTTCTTGAAACTGCACTGGATGCACTGATATCGACCCATAAGTTGATTTTGAAGGAAAGAATGAAGTTGGTGGAGGGAGATCACGGTGGGGTAGGGGAGGTGCGGTGGCCTAATGGTTAGTGTGCTGGACTCCGGCTGTACACAGGCTATGGCCAGGGCACTGTGTTGTGTTCTTGGGCAAGACACTCTTAGTGCCTTTCTCCACCCAGGTGTATAAATGGGTATGGGTGACTTTACTGCTGGAGGTAACACTGCGATGGACTAGCATCCCATCCAGTGGGGAGTAGAAATACTCCTAGTCACTTCACGCTACGGAACCGGGATAAGCTCTGGCCTGATAGGCCACTAGGCTATGCAGACTTCACATGGTGACGTCCAGGTGAAAAGTATTAGGACCAAGCAAACAGCATGACTTGTAAATAGGCCATTACTGATATATTAAAATGCTAACTTGGTTCCAGGGCTTGGGGGAATAAAACAAAAGATATCACATCAAGGTTGAGGTATGAATAAATCTTTTGTTTTATTCCAAAAAGCCTCGGAGCCAAGTTAGAATTTTAATATATCTGAAATGGCCTATTTATCTGCATTCTTTTGCACAGAAATATAAGAATAAACTGGTCACAATTTTGGGCTTGATGACTAACGTTCACCCCAAATATTTTATTCCTTTTCTCACCAGTGCTGTCTGAATTTGCCCCCCCACCCCGCCAAGCACTGGCCAGTGATTTTCTTTTCAAACGAAAAAAACAGGAGTAAATTAAAAAATATTTTTCCTTCGAAGTTTCTCATGACACCCCCTGCTCGATCCAACCTCGTACCCAATCTTCTATCGCCCCCAAAACTGGGTACGAGTCTGGGTGAAAAGGCCTATTTTGGTCAGCGGTGTTAAAGGAAGGCAACATGGCGGACGGGGACGGTGAGAATTCGTGTGCGGATGGTTTGCTATGATAGATTACCAGCGCCATAAATAATGGCTCAGTTGGGAAAATCTGGTCCTGGGGTTCTCCTAAAATCAAAGTAAGTTTGATTACTTTAGATAAGTGTCGCATCTAATTTGAGAGATCGATCAAGTGTTTAGTGCAGATGCCGCTCAATGCACGTGTTTTAATACACGAAAGACGATTTGAGTTTATCATGACTGTAATACCTGAGCAAAATGATTTTCTCTTTCTGGTAGCTTTGAAGTTTCGTCAAAGATCGATGCATTTTACACAGGAGGGAAAGTTCAGGTAAGTTTACAATACGTGCTTGTATATGTGAGCACTCGAATTTTCACTGAACGAATGAGATTACATTGTACTACGTCGTATATGCAGGGTGTTTCTAATCGATAGAAATCGATTAACTGTGTCAATTTTTGATCATTGTGTGAACGATAATTTTGGTTTTTTAGTTTTAATCTTCGAGGTCCTTTTTGAAAACCACTTATGTGTTAAAAAGTTTCCTCAGTAAAGATTATTATTATCATCGGAAAGCTAATCGATTAATCTATATTATTAAATTCTCAACCTCGGATAATGCAATTCTAGCTTTCTGATTGGTTCACTAGATCTCGGTTATCAGCCATTATACCTGCGTTTGACCTTATATGGGAAACGAGTGTGACAAGTGCCGCTCAGTTTAAAAATTTTCCTGCGGGAAGCGAAAGTTCCATCAGAAAAATGGCAAATTTGGCGAGGTTTATAAGCTTTATATACAAGAAATAATCGACAGTGCCTTCCCTAAAACCACACAAATACCACAAAATGCCATAGTTGACTCAACGACGTGAAACTGAAAGGATTGATGCGAGTGGTTATAGCCAACTCGGCGCTTCGCGCCTCGTTGGCTATTTACCACCTCGTATCCAACGCGGGCTCATGGAATAATTGTTAAATATTCGATAATACAATAATCACAAAAAGGTGATGAAAAATGGAACGTCAAAACTTACTTTCAGCTTACCTTTGAATCTACTCTGAAGGCAATAACTTATAACAAAAATTGATTAAAATCGATAATGACCAGAAAGCAGGTGATCGATTGGAATTGAGTTCTGATATAAATATGATCGATTAATTGTGTTGTTCCAGAAAATATCCATACCCCTCCCACAGAAGGTTTTTTTGCTTCAATCCCCCCACCCCTCTGGAAATTCCAGTTAAGCCCCATACATGCCTTTTAAAATTTTGGCTTTTGAGACCACCCACCCTCTCGGAATTTCCATTAACCTTCCATGGGGTGGGTATGGATATTTTCTGCAACTGCACGTTACAGTTGATTTTTATCGAGTATGGAAAATATTGATTAGCTAGATACACCCTGGTATAATTATGTTGTGGTTCAGTACCATACTCAAAAAGAAGGAAAATAAAATTTGAACCACAACATGTACATTGTACTTATTTTTCCAGTTTTATTTTTAATTAATAGTTTGTGTTTAGTTTGTACATTGTTCTATTGTTTTTAGTTTTCATCTGATGAAGATCACTTATTCTGCACCTGCAATGACAAGATTCAAGTTGTTCATGTTGAGTCTGGCAAGGTTGTTCAGACACTGCGAGAGGTAAGTTCAAACAATGCCGGATGGGAAAAAATAAAAAAGGGATTTAAAAATTTTGAACCCAAACAAAAATTTAAACCACAGCACAAACCTGTGGAAGCTACAGAAATCAAATTAATGTAGAGTACATTTCCTTTGTTTTTTTTTTCAGGAAGGTGATGTTGTAAGCTGCTTTGCTTCAAGTCCTGATGACAAGGTATATGCAGTACAAGTCTGTTGGTGGAGAATTTTGAAATGCTGACATTTTTAGCATATAATTTTCACATGCTAGTAATTATTGTACATTTAGAACTTTAATTTAGACACATGTTGATTTTATTAATTGAAGGGCTGCGAAAGAAAACGTCCCCCTGGGTTTTTTTATTATTTAATTGTTTATCGTGTATTTTAAATTTTTCAGTTTTGTGTGACAGCCAGCAAAAGTTTGCTTTTAAGGCAATGGGACTGGAAAGCTGGAGAGCAGATAAGAACTTGGAAAGTATGTAGTTTACAGTCATGTTATATTCAAAATATTGCAAAGTAATTTAATAGTACCACCCGAAAGTATTGTCCAATGGCGGGCTTTCCTTTGAATGGTAACATACTCATTCATATAGTAGCCAGGGTTTCTGCCTGAGCCATTGCCTATTGGGCAAGGCAGGGCAGATCTGGGGGGGGGGGGGGGGGGGGGGCGAGCACACCCCCCCCCCCCCCCCCTTCCTAACAAAAATCCTGGATCCCGCTCCTGCAAGGGAACATGAAAGGTAAATCTACCAACCCTCCAAGTTAAGACCATTTTTGTCGCCATGGCGACTAAAATTTTGGAGCTGGCAGTGACTAAATTGGAACCAAAGTCGCTCCCCCCTGGCGTGAGCTATCTTTAGCGACTAAAACTTTTCACTGGCGACCAAACTTGAGCAGTCTGTGGCCAACCGGCCACTAAAGAAAAAAATAAACTTGGAGGGTTTTCTACCAGCCCCAGATGATAGGACAGGACTTTTTTTGAGCCCTGCAATACAAACTGTTTCCTTTCATAACCAGTTGATAATGTTAAGTAGTAATAGAAGTATTCAGACTTTAGAGAGTAAAGTTTGTTTGGATGTTTTCTTTTTCTTACATGGAATTAATTTTGTAAAATTGTTTGTAGGCTGTACATAGGGCTCCTATTGTTTCCATGGTGTTTGACTCCACATCAACACTTTTGGCAACAGGTAAATATTAATTTTGTCTGTGTTACATGTATGTTGTGGTTCAATTTTATCCTTGGTTTAAGTTTTATTTTTCTTTGTTTTAAACTCATTATGATAATCATATGTTACCTTACCCCAAAACAAAGGAAAATATTAAAATTTGAACCAAGGATAAAATTGGACCCAAAATATACGTGCCCTTATGGTACATAACTGTATGACCAAGTTTGTATTAAATAAAATCCCTTTCAAAATATAATTCATAATTGTTTTTATTGGTGGTTTTCACTGTCACGCAATAAAAAAATAAAATGGAAACCATTCAACGACAGAAGCTATGAATTTCAGATATTATAGAAGATAAATTGACAAACAATTTTTCCAAATCTCAGGTCTGTGCAGTGCACCGTTTGCGAGTTACTTGCCGAAACTTTCCATGCAAATTTATAAAGCTCTGTATAGAGACGCCATATTTGTGTCCTTCCGAGGGGCACAAACATCCGTGCATCTGTGCATTTTATTCAATCTGTCGGTGTGCAGTGTACATGTATTTGTCCATTAATTTTATTAATTCTATTTCTATTGCATTTTACTTATTTATTAATAGTGGTCATGATTTTTATTTGCTGTAGGTTCAAGCGACAGTACAGTGAAAGTTTGGGATATTATAAAACAGTACTATACTCATAACTTTAAAGGATCACAAGGTGTAGTCAGGTGAGTGAAAGTTTGTGACCTTAAACAAGGACCCGGGCTATCAAAGGGATAGCTCCTTCCCCCCCCCCCCCCCCCCCCCTTTTGTCACAAAATCCCTGTTTCAGTGGCTTAGTCAAATATGACGGACTATGCAAGCAAGAAGGGGAAAAGTCGTTGATCCAAAATATAAGTCGAATCCTATGTTGGGGTCTTTAATTTTACTTCAATATAGTCACTTAAACGGAATAAAACCAAACAATACCAGTAATACCTCTTTCGTAGCTTTCGTGGCTTACAAAATTTGAATTTTGCGCCCATAACGGCTCCTAATTAATTTCTGATATTACAGTGCGACTAATCCAACCCAGGCCACCTGAGCAAATTCTTTGCAAATTGACCAATAGCATTTGCATGTTGAAACGATAAAAAATGTCACGAGTGGATTGATTCCGTGGCATGTAGCTTGCTTGAATCGCTCATTTGTGAAAATGTTTTTGTTAACACCTGATATTTTCATTTATCAATTTGCAAGAAATTTGCTTGGGTGGCCTTGGTTATGATTTGTTTTACAGTGAAATGAATGCAACCGGGGCCACCCAATGTTTTTTAGCCAATCACCAGACAAGTTCAAAACAAAAGAATTGGACTTCCTTCATCAGCAGACCAAACACACTAAGGGGCAAATTTAACTGCTCGTTTACGAACTCCAGTTCTTTTGTTTGAGGTGATTGGCTCATAAACGTTGGGTGGCTCCGGTTGAGTTCATTTCGCTGTTGTTATCCATAAAATGAACAAGTCTTGTCTAAGAAATAATTCACCAAGAACTTAGATTTGCTCAATGACTGTTTTTATTTCAGCTTGGTTGCCTTCCATCCCAATGCTCAAGTTCTTCAGCTTTTCTCTGCATCAGATGACTGTAAGATAAGAGTATGGGATCTAAAGAAAAGCAGGTAACAACAATAATTTATTTTCTATTAATTAAATATTATTAAAAAAATTATTAATAATTTATTATAAATGTATTGAATAATTTTAGTTTTTAAGCACAAGCATAGCCCTAAGAAATGAATGAGCATTGAGAACTATAACTGATCAAAACATTTGATCCTTGTCACGGTACTTGCACCTTCATTTGCATTGAAATAAACATATTAATAATATTATATATTTATTTAATTATTTTGGTGTTATAGTTAGTACTTGTAATTGCTTCTCAATCATTGCAAAGTAAAAAAAGGTCTGCAAAAAAAACTAAGAGCCTAGTGGCCCATCAGGCCAGAGCTTATCCAGGTTTCTGTAGCATGAGGCGACCAGGAGTATTTCTACTCCCTCCCCCCCCCCCCCCCTGCATGGGATGCTAGTAAGTTGTAAGGTTATCCCCCCAAGCAGTAAATTTGCCGGTACCCATTTAAGTACACCTGGGTGGAGAGAGGCACTATGAGAGTTAAGTGTCTTGCCCAAGAACACAACGCAGTGCCCCGGTCATGGCTCGAACTCGGCCTGTTCAATCCGGAATCCAGCGCACTAACCATTAGGCCACTACGCCTCCCACTTCTCAATCATTGCATTGCTTGTGAAAATCAGGCTTTTGTTTGACACAGGCTTTTACTCTGTTAAACCCATCTAACTCTGGACCTTTCAGAAAATTTCCAGTCTATTTATACATGTATGAAGGTCATTCCCCGGAACTGCATCACACATCCCTACTGTGTATAATTTCATGTGTGATTAGTGCTCACACGCATTAAAAAACGGCGGTGGCGGCTTTTATTTTTCTTTACTCGTGGACCTCGCCAGAGTGGTAAGTTACCATTTTTCTCAAAAATGAGTAATGGTGATGAACTGAGTACTAATTAGCTTTCTGTAAAATAAATATGTATACACCAATTTTTTATTCTCAGTGCAGAGTAAGAAACAATCACTGCCATTAGCAACCGTGACTATAATCATGATCATAATTATGAGGTACAGTGGAACCCCGTTAATACGGACACCAAGGGGACAGGCCAAATTGTCCGTATTAACGGGGTGTCCGTATTAAGCGGGGTCTCAGAAAAAAGTCAGAAAAAAGTCACGGATACACGTTTTCTCGACGCAAAGATGAAGGCAAACGTTTTTACGGCAACATAACGTTGTTTAATTGTACTGTAACTAACAAATGCAAACTGTGAACTCCGACTAAAATTTAATAGTTTTTACGAAAACCTTATGATCTAGTCATACACTCGAACTAAACTTTAATAAACTCAACAGTGGAATTATTTGACAATGTCACAACTTTACTATTTACAAGAAATAAAATTCATTTCAACAGCAACAGAACGTTTTCTATAAAATTTCCTTTGTAACCGTTCCTAAACTCTACCAACCCATTTGAAAAAGTCGGTAACTTTACTTTGCACGGAAGCTTTTAGCTTGCGACACAAGCGATAGCTGCAGCAAAAGGCAAAATAACCGCGACAATGAAAATTCACAGTGCGCAGATAAATTAAAATTAGTGTCCGTAAAGCGGGGTTGACAATGTATAAGAGTTTGTCACTCGGGACACAGAAAAGTGTCCGTTGTCCGTATTAACGGGTGTCCGTATTAAGTGGGTTAATTTAAGAGAAAATGTATGAAGTTTTCGCCGGGACCAACGAAACTGTCCGTAATATTACCGGGGTGTCCGTATTAAAAGGGTGTCCATAGAGCGGGGCTCCACTGTATTGTGTATAACCAGGGCTGTGCTCTAAGGGTGTTTTGGTGCCTCAGGTGACTAACTTTTGCCTTTGGGTAATCTCTTGGACCCAGACTCTTTATTGTGTCGACTCTTGGTCAAGTTCATTGGGCGTGGCCGAAGCGGAAACTTTAAAGCTCGATTGTGGGGGGAAAATGAGCTGGAATCCAAAAATTCTTTTAAGGAGTAGTTATTTATGGGTTATGGAGATACCAAAACTATAAAAATCCTATGGGCTAGCGCTGGATAGACACTTAAATAAGTAAATGAATTTCATTGCCTATAGTGAAGGTTTATTTAGCCTTTCTAATTTTATGATGTGTTACCTGTAGGTGTGTTGCTGTACTTGAGAGCCATTTCAGTGTTATCACGTCTCTTGCATTTTCTCATTCAGGAAAGTCGATGATAAGGTACGATAAAATCATTCTTCTACGTGTAGGTACAATTTAAATTTAAGGTGGATGGTTATGGTTTCCAGTATTTTCCAGCTCTCTGATGTACTACCACTACAGTAACTACACTTGGTGGTGTCAAACAAGTGGCAATTTCCTTGATGTATTGGTTACCATAGCAACAGTATTTGATTGTTAAAAACACCCTTTATTTTAGCTTTAGCTGCTTATAACTCAAAAATGATTTCAATGACCCCCAAGTTTTATTACTCCATTATGATCAGCCTGTCAGGTTACAACTTTTTGCAAAGTTAAAAAAGATTTATACAAAGTGGTTTGAGATTATGAACCACCTTTAGTTACTATTGACCTTGGTAACAGAGATTTAAACCTGCATGTATGTGTGAAGTTAATTAAAATGGTCGACAATGTGACAGCCTTCTTTTAAAAGAGCTTAATATATGTCATGGTATTTTAAGTCATTTTTCTGAGAACTCTCAAATTGAAGGAAACCTCAAAATAACAGTTTTCTAATTAAAAGTAAAACACACAAGCGGAGTTATAAAAAAGGTAAAGTCTGTATACGAGCCTAGGGGCCCATCAGGCCGGATGTTATCCTGGTTTCCGTAGCATGAAGCGACTAGGAGTATTGCTACTCCCCCCTGGATGGGAGTAGTCCATTGCAGGGTTCGCCGGTACAAGTGGGGCGCCGATTTGCACACTCAACTTTGCGTTGAAATTTTCGTAGAGATTTCTGCTCTACTTCGCCCCTTTGCCTTCTATTTACTGCTGCCTTTTTATTCATTGCCTTGAAGCTCCATTGTGTTGCCATGGTAACCAATTCTTTTCTCTACTATTTATCTATATTTATAACTTTTTAATCCTTTTATCTTATATTTATTACGTTATAAAAGCTGTATATACGATTATATCCTTTACTTAGCGAATTCTTACCAATTTCCAGTCTACTTCTCCTTTTCTCTTTTTAAACTCTGTTTTCATATGCAAAAACCCATTTTTTCTTTATATACTCTACTCCTCCACTAGTACCCTTTTTCTTTTTCTTTTTTGTCATTTAACTCTTCTGCGGCTCTTCATCTTTATTATAATCTCTACACTTTTATTGTATTTTCTACTGAATATATACTCCTTTACCTTTACGTTTTTACACGTTTACTTTAAATTCCTTACCCCTCCTCAAATCTACTTTCCTTTTTTTTTAATCCCAACCTCTACGCCTCGACGGTTCTATTTCTTAATTCCAACGTCTACTCCTAGATGTTTCTTTTTCTTAATTCCAACCTCTACGCCTCAACGTTTCTATTTCTTAATTCCAACCTCTACGGTTGTACGGTTATATTTCTTAATTACAATCTCTAGGCCTTGACGGTTCTATTTCTTAATTCCAACCTCTACGCCTCTACGTTCTTTTCTACGCCTCGACGGTTCTATTTCTTAATTCCAACCTCTACGCCTCTACGTTCTTTTCTACGCCACGACAGTTATATTTCTTAATTCCAACCTCTACGCCTCTACGTTCTTTTCTACGCCTCGACGGTTATATTTCTTAATTCCAACCTCTACGCCTCTACGTTCTTTTCTATGCCTCGACGATTCTATTTCTTAATTCCAACCTCTACGCCTCTACGGTCTTTTCTACGCCTCGACGGTTATATTTCTTAATTCCAACCTCTACGCCTCTACGTTCGTTAATACGCCTTAAGTCTAATCTCTACGCCTCTACCGTCAGGTGTACCGTTCTACTTCTTCTACTGCTCTAAGTTTCAATTTTAAATTCTACTGTTGTACGGCTTTTCTTGTAATTTTATACGCCTCTTGTTTTGAACTTTATCAACTTTAATTTTGTAAGTTTTCATTTTAATTGCAACCTTTTTTTTCGACTATTTTGCTTGGTTACCAAGCGAAAATGGTAAGAATAGGGATCATAGTGGCACTCTCTGACACACATTTTTGTATACTCTCAAGGGACTGTTTTAATTTGTCAAGGGAATACTTTTCGCTGTGGGTGATAAAAAACGTCACTGGATAGGAATGCGTGAGATTTTCTCGAGCGGAAGTCTTATTTTCACACGTCCCTCGGAAGTGTTATTTTCACGCGTCCCTCGTTTATAGTTAGCCTGTGTAGCTTTGCAATCTACAGGTTGGTATTTTTCAAAGATCTGTTCCAGGCATCGATTGAATCGTTTAGTTTAATATGTTAATAGGTGCTGCAAATTCTTTGTCAGGGGATATTGGCGAATTCTATTGTCTATTGTTACAAGTCTGCTGTTTGTCGTCTTAATTCATAGAAGTATTTTTAGCTCGTCACGCAATGTGCCCTCACGTACAGTTTTCAAGCAGCTTCTAAAGGAAAATGGTAATGTACAATAACGGTTTTAACTTTAATGGAATATGTTTATTAAAAAAACGCATTAATAGCTCCATGCATCTAAGACGGTGTTGTTATATCCGCACATTGAAATACGTTTCTCACCGAATGTCGGTCGTTTTGCCTATAAGATGATTTTCGTACAAGTCGATTCGTCTACATTTTTACTCTTTTAGAACGAGGAATAACATTGTGTTAAGCGTGTTTGGGCTCTGACGTTTCAAGAACGAAGAATATACATTATCTTTAAATTTTAGGGTAGGCTAAACATGAGAGATAGTCTGGGCGATGAATTGCAAGTATTTGTGTAGGCGAATCGATTGTTGAAACGATCGGATACGTTTTCACCGGAACTGTTTTAGCACACTCTACCCCATGATTTTCTATTTAGACCATCGGTGAAGCCATTGAGTGAGTGTACAATGATGGTCCGAACTTAAATGGAATGTATGGAAGGATCAGTAGAAAGTCTAAGTAAATAATGTAGGATCTCACCGGTTCAAAATGTGCCGAAGTTTGTTGCCTTGGATACGATTTGATAGTCACCTGACGAATCACGTACGCGTGGATTAAAGGTCAAATGAACCAAAATTTCGACATTCTTTCTTTAGCGATTTTAAAGCAACCAAACGCTAAAAGAACTCATTATTAACTAAACTTAAGAAGAAATTTTGCTTTCTGAGCCTTAAAGCGCGAACTATAGCAAAAACTACGAAGATTTCCGAAGACTTCACGAAAATGTTTCCAAAATGACCGCGCACTGGAATGGAAGGAATGGATCGAGCTTTGAATTTGTGACGTAATAGTTTTATTTCACGGCTTTGCGATCAAAGAGACGATCGTCGTTTAAAGAGCGAATAATGTTAAGTTTGAAGGTTTGAGTCCGTCTAAGTAATTCAAGTAATTCTGAAAGAATCTAAGCTTTGTTTTAAACATGGTTGTTACATTTTTTTACTACATTGTAATCCAGTTTCAAAGATTAATAATTATCAAAGCACTGAGTAAAATTGTAAGCATTGTACGATATAGGAGGTTTTCAAACACTGGATGGCGTATAAAAATCATCAGTCTGCTCAGCTTTGTATAGAACAATTAGTTTTGTTATATACCTCAATCTAAATGCAGTTTTTTCTGGATTTGCACGTAATTCTTATCAGGACGTGTGCGGCTTGGAACCCGGATCGGTATGCAGCGCGAAGTTATCCTAGGATGCGGCCAAAAGCTAAGATTGAATTCACTGTTTCTTTTCTGTACTCGAGAGTCACACAAAACACAAAAATAAATTTGTACACAAAAATTTAACTTGAATGAAAGGATATTTCTCAATGCAAATTCGACACTGCAAAGCATCACTCAATGAATAAATTCGCGGACACTGTGAGTTCTGTTTGTATTAGCTGTTTTTTGGTCCATATTTATTTAGCCGGTACATGTTATTTAGGGCTCGAAATTAACGGTTGTAAACCCAACATAAATACAACATTTGAAGCTTAATTTTATACGCGTCAAAAAGCATGTGCACGTGCATGGAAGCAAATTTATTTATTTGACGAGGATATTGAACTAACGAACTCAAATTCTAATGCTTGATCATGACCAGCCAAACCAACAAAGTAAAAGTGCTAATAATCATAAATACTCTATCTCGCTTTAGGTAGAATAAGAAAGGTGCAAAATGCATACCTCTAACTTCCTTCGGTTAGCAAAAGCCGAACGGACAGTGGGGTCTTTGTGCTTCGGAAGACATTCTTCCCCGTGATTTCTTTTCCGAACAAAAAAAAATAGTCCGCGGCACAGCATCCTCTTTGAGGTGGAGTTTTAGCGACTTGAAATCAGAACCCAGAAACCTACGTATTGCCAGATTTTCTCTGAAGTAGTCTTCGGTAAAATGAACCGCACAAATGCGAGAGTTCTTTCCTGGCTGAAATTCTTTTCTTTTCATTAAGCGATGACGTCATTTTATGACGTCATCGGTTAATGCTGTAGAGCGGAAAAGCGATGGAATTTATGGAATTTTTGGTGTTACGGTGTTACGATTACTCCCTGAATTGAACCGAAGAGCAATGGGAACTAGGTGCATTGTTTGTATTCTTTTGAGATCCGCCATCTTGTTTTTTTGGCAAAGGAAGATATTTTTTTGCAGCTTGTATCATCACCGATCGGCAAACCTTATTTCATTTGTAGCTATTAAATTGAGATTTCGAGTCTGCAGTGAGTGTTGCACTTTATCAGTTATCGAATAAATTTGGCATAAAGTTAAGAAGTGATGTCTGTCGTGACTGCAGACGAAGCAACCGATTATTAGCAGTTTTGAAACATCTGTTGAAAAGGTGAGCCATCTTAAACCTTTTTTAAGCGATGACGATGACGTGATGGATTAATCTCGCCGTGCGAGTGGACAGGATCTGTTGTTGTCTGTTGTCTGTTGCCTGTTGCGATCAACCGATCTGTAGATTCGAACCGAATACTGGGAAAAGAAATCAAGTCAACTCAACAAGAAATCGTCGCATAGAACTCAAAGCAAAATACTCCTGGGCCGTTAGAAAGGACTAATTTAAAGCATAAACGAAAGAAACAAATTATATTTGATGCGTTCTATAAGATTTAGTAAACAGAAATCTCTCCATTCTTTAAAACAAAAGGTGTAAACAATTTTAGACAGCGTTTGACCTTGCATCGTATATCGTATATCGTATGTCGCGCCAAGATAACGCAATTTTTGTTGAACAATCATTCAGCACAGAAGTTGTCAGTTACTTTTATGTACCCTAATTTTTTGACAAATGTCCTGAAAATTATCAAGGACCCCTTGTGAAACGTCATCGCTTCTGCATGCATCGCGTGCCGTTTATTTTTAAAAGCCATCGTTTCCTGAGCTTTGAATTTGCTGGAAACTTAAACGTACTTACTTTCGACTTAGAATAATTTAAGCAGTCTAGTGCTACACAAAATACCATGATGTTCCATTCTTGTGAGCTTCATCACTAAAAGACTTTGAATTTCCCGCAATTTCACAGCGCACCAATACTGACGTCACAGTTTTATGTTCCGAAAATTTCCCGGCAATTTTCCCGAGCGCTCTACGATTATGAAGCTAAGGCCAAAACTAAGCATTTTTCAACTTGAAATTTCTCTGTTTTGCAAAGTCCAATTCCTTTGAAACTTCGGAATATGTTTATTTGGCTCTTAATCAACAAATTGGCCTAAAAAAAGAAAATTCTAGATTTTGGTTCATTTGACCTTTAAGTGTTAGTGTAATTTTTGCTTACGCAAGCCAGATCGATTTTATATCTGGAACGACAGAATGTACACCGTGGCTTTTATCTATTCGTACGAATATTATGAGTACAAGGATACGTTTGTTACGCGTTGAGGCAACAGAGGTATTGCTCAACATAAGTTTGCTTTAATAGATTACAAGTCTATTGTTTGTCGTCTTCATTGAAAGAAGTATTTTTAGCTCGTCACGCAATCTTTTGTTTTGACCACAATTCACGGACTTGATCACGACTATCTACGACTTAATGCAGCTTCTCAAGACTTCAGACAGGAAAATGGTAATGTACAATATTGCTTCGAACTTAAATGGAACTTAACTGGAATTTTTAGAAGGATCGGTAAAGCCACTTAGTGAAAAATTGACTGCAAAAAGCCGTCGGGCTAAAATTAAACTTACGCTTTAGCGTGAATAATGAAGGATCTCACGGCTTCAAAAATATGCAGAATTTTGAAGCTTTGATACATTAGTAGCTACATCTTGAAATGAGAATTAATCTAAAACAAAACTTCCTTCAAGTTTCTTTCATTTGCCCAGTTAACGTTTGGAATTTTAGGCCTCTGAAGCGTATTGATTTGAAAAGCACATGGTGACATCTGATATGCAGCGTGCGGCCGACTTACCATCGCGTTGTTGTTTATTTAATAATTTGTGTTCAGTTTACGACCCCGGGGGGGGGGGGGGGGGGGGGCACTTCCTATAAATGGGCTAATGGGGATGTGCCGCTGGATGGGGTCGCATTTTCACGACTGGACTGACTATAATGGGGTCGCCTTTTCAAGCACTTTTTATAGGGTGACTAGAATGGGGTCACACTTTTCTGGGATTTTGAGAGTAAGAAAATTCTGGCAAGTTGTGATTTATAAACGGAAAGATTCGCCGAAAAGAAAAAGTTACCGTATTCATTGCTGTTGTTTAATATTTGACAAACGGCTCCCATTAAGTGACTAAGTTGGGGTCATGAAAATTACATTTACCCAAAAGTGACTAAGATGGGGTCTATAATTGGCCATAGAATATGACTATAATGGGGTAGGGGTTCTGAGAGGCTAGCGGCACATACCCAGCAAAGATATGCCCAAGTGACCCCCCCGGGTTTACGACCTTTTACATGCAAAGATTTACTACAGTACTTCGGAAAATGCAAACAAGTATTTTTTTGTTATTAGTTATAGTGATGGATAGCATAAAAAGCAATGTGAGTGTTTATTTTGTGGAAGGAATTCAGTAGTTGTCCGCTATCTCACGGCACCACGATTCGCAAATTATTATCCCCAGTTACCGCTTTTCTGTACCAAGATAATACCACTGGTGGCTAAATAAATGTCAGTGACTGTTGTACAGAATGAAAGCCTACCTTTCACCAGAGTGTTTCGAACTAGGGTTTTATTTTGTAGAAAGAGTTCGTGTTTTTGCGAGTTGTTAAAATGATGCGCGGAGGTGAAGAAAAGGCGTAGAAAAGAACGTAGAGGCGTAGAGGTTGGAATTAAGAACCGTCGAGGCGTAGAAAAGAACGTAGAGGCGTAGAGGTTGGAATTAAGAAATAGAATCGTCGAGGCGTAGAAAAGAACGTAGAGGCGTAGAGGTTGGAATTAAGAAATATAACCGTCGAGGCGTAGAAAAGAACGTAGAGGAGTAGAGGTTGGAATTAAGAAATAGAATCGTCGAGGCGTAGAAAAGAACGTAGAGGCGTAGAGGTTGGAATTAAGAAATAGAATCGTCGAGGCGTAGAAAAGAACGTAGAGGCGTAGAGGTTGGAATTAAGAAATAGAACCGTCGAGGCGTAGAAAAGAACGTAGAGGCGTAGAGGTTGGAATTAAGAAATAGAACCGTCGAGGCGTAGAAAAGAACGTAGAGGCGTAGAGGTTGGAATTAAGAAATATAACCGTCGAGGCGTAGAAAAGAACGTAGAGGAGTAGAGGTTGGAATTAAGAAATAGAATCGTCGAGGCGTAGAAAAGAACGTAGAGGCGTAGAGGTTGGAATTAAGAAATAGAACCGTCGAGGCGTAGAAAAGAACGTAGAGGTGTAGAGGTTGGAATTAAGAACCGTCGAGGCGTAGAAAAGAACGTAGAGGCGTAGAGGTTGGAATTAATGTAACCTATATATAAAGGATCATAAGGATGTACAGCTATACAGCTATACGGCTATATGGCGTGGACATCTAACTTAAGACATCTACACAATGGCGTAGACATCTACGAAAAATTATACGGAAAATTGAGTGTCCAAAAACGCGCCAGGTATACGCCGGTACCCATTTATACACCTGGGTGGAGAGAGGCACTATGAGAGTAAAGTATCTTGCCCAAGAACACAACGCAGTGCCCCAGCCAGGGCTTGAACCCAGACCGCCCGATCCGGAGTCCAATGCACTAACGCATTAGGCCACCAAGCCTCCCACAAGTTATAAAGACACAAAAATAAACAAGCATGTATGGTTTCCACTGACAGAGATTACGATGATTACGAATGACAAACTTGAAAAAATTTTGCCAATTTTTTGAAGATAGCTCCTTTAATTACCAGGCACTATTTACAATGCATTACACTGGGTACTCTAATTGAATTTTTATTAAATTTCTTTTCTAGCTCAAGCAGAGACAATGTTCTGAATGTATGGGATCTTTCCCACAAAAAAGTGCTGAAGACAATTCCTGCTTTTGAAGTATGTACTGCATCACCTGCAAACAAAGACAGGGTTTTTTGCCAGCATAAAAGGACGGCCGGAAATTATCCATCCATTTCCACAACACTGCATGAACCAGTTATTGCTTTGTCTGTTTATTTTTTCAGATCATTTCTTTGCTTGTTTTTGTCCCTTTGTTTGTTGGCTCCTTCTTTAATTCAAAACCTCTGCAAAGTTAGGTTTTATTTAGCCAGCTGGATGTGTCTTCAACTTCTCCTTGTAACAATGTTAATGTATTATTTGCTGAGGATTGTCCAAGATACAGGACCTGGTATGAGTCCTAAATAGCACCAGTCTACGCGTTCGAGTCGTACAAGTCGCATATATGCGATTCACCAATGGTGCGACTCGCAAACTATTGTTTCACAACTCGTACGGTGGTATGAGTCATACAAGTTGTACCAAGGGACTGTTGCTGTTTGACTCGTATCAGGCTGTGTATATTGGACATTGGACATAGAAAATCCTCAACTAGAGTGGCAACCATTGTGAATCTTGATGAACCACCAATTTTCTGAACTAACTGTTGGACACATGTGACCAGCAGTCAGGAAAACTGATTTGTGACTGAAATAATTTTAAAAACAAGAATGTTAACGAAAATGTAACATTACATTATTAATTTACTAAAAATACTGGCATTATATTCCTCAGGGTGTTGAGTCAGTTGTAACCCTACCTAAAGATACGAACTGTCCAGGATGCGTAGACAAAGAAAAGGAATACTTCATTACCGCTGGAAGCAAAGGTACAGTCTGCAGGGTTAAATGATTAAAAATACTATTTTAAGTAATACATGTAGTACATGTATGTACTGGTGGGTCGCCATGCAGCTCTCGTAAGGTCTCACATGAGTGGCTGAGAGAACAATAGAACAAACAACAAGAACAATGCCCCTAGCCCCCAAAACAATAGCAGCTGCTAACTAGAAGGACCAGCAGAATTACAAGCTTACGAGAGCTGCGGAACTATTCGTACTGGTATATGTATGCAAACCAAGTAAGCTATTGCAAGACGCTACACTTAAGCCTGATGCAGACTTTTACCATTTCTTGCAGGTCAGCTTAGGGTTTGGAGTTTTCAAGATGGCAAATGTGTATTTACTGAAACTGTTCTCAGTGCCCAGAATAATGAGAACAAAAACAGTGACAAAGAAGACAGCGATCAACAGATTGTTTATGCCACTCTATGCGAGAACCTGGGGATGGTTGCTATTGTGACGTTTGATCACAACATTGTGTTTCATGAACTGGAATCGCTAAAGAGAGCCAAACAGGTAACAATCAAGCCAATAATTATAACACGTACAAATAGAGACTCGATCCTTCAAAATTTTGAGTTTTGAGTCCTCTTGAGTGTCAACTTGCTTTTGGGCTGTACTGCACATTGATGCTTACTCAAAAGTTGACCAAGATATCCACCCTGTATGTGTTTAGTGGGTGGGAGATGGGGGTGGGGGAGGGGGAGGTGGATATGGAGTGCATCTTTGAAATTTGGTTATTATTTTTTAGAAAGTTTATGATGTGCTTTTTTAATTTAGAATTTGTAAGGCATGGTTTGATGTGGCCACTCGCATCTTCATCAGTTACAACTTAAGGGTATTTAAAAAAAATGTTTGAATTTATCACAACCTAGAGAAGCATGCACAATTATAAATGATTTCATCCAGCAAAATTAACAGCAAAGAAAAAAGGTGTAAATAATAATGATTATTATGCCTAAAGCATAAGTGTCAAATTGGCATGACTGACTTGTGATGTAAATTCAGCTTTTCCCATTTGATGTGTATAATAATTGATATTCTTAATAATTTATTTAGTTTGCAATAAATTTTAGATAAATTACCAATCATTTTGTTTGTTTTTTGACTTGAAGTTTATCATTGTACAACGTTCAAAATGCTAATTAATCGTTCCTATGTTAGTTTGTAGGGTATAATGATGAGATCTTGGATCTGTGTTTTGCTGGTGTCAGTGAAAGTCATCTGGCCGTGGCAACAAACAGTAGTCAGTTAAGGATGTATGACTTGTCCTCAATGAACTGCCAGTTACTAGAGGGACACACAGATATTATTTTGGCTCTAGAGATCAACAACACTGGTGATACTTTGGTCACTGGGTCAAAGGTACATGCATGGTGTTATGTGCCATTTACAAGTTAATAGGAAAAGAGAAAATTTAACGTTAACAAAATGCATACATGTACTTAAGTTAAAGCCCCAGTTGACTCCTACTAGCGACAAAGTTGTGAAAATGAGAGCGATGAAGTCACGAAGCGAACGAACACGTAACACATAAAACAAGCTTTGTGAAAGTCCACAGCTGTAATGTTAGGTTGTTACATAAAAATTCATGACATCAGAGATTTTTTGCATTTTTGCAGTAGGAAAAGTTAATGTCGCTGTAGAAAGTCAGCATTTTGGGAAAAAAGAAAACGTCGGATAATAAATCCCTTATAAGAAATTAGTATGCACTATTGTTGTACATTTTTACCTGTCATTTGTATTTTGACTCGCCCTTTTGGCTTGCCAAAATTCTACAAGACTAATTATTATTAAATTTTCAGCAATACTACACACTAATTTTCAGAATCAACAGATTAATTTTTACGGTGCCCAATAATAAATAGTTTGTGGTATTTTAGGACAATACTGTACGCATCTGGCAGATGAACAAACAGAACGAGTTCCAGTGTACAGCCATTGGCGTGGGACATACACATGCTGTAGCCACTGTGGCATGGTCCAGGTAAACACCGCTGACACAGGCTGTTTTTTGAAAAGTTGTTGTAGTTTAAACCCACTGGTATATTTAATTATTTTTCTTTTGCTTCATTTGCCAGGTTAAGCAGCAGTTTTGTAGCTAGTGGAAGCCAAGACAACACAATAAAGATATGGAACATACCATCAACAATGGACAACGTACGCATTTCGTTTGCTCTTGATGTACCATTTTACTGTATATACTGTATGTGGGCATTAATGACATTAAGGTTACAAATTTATTGTACCAGTCAAAACCAAACTACTGGCTGGGAATTAACAGGTTATTTTGAAAATTGCTTGCAGGAGTCACCAGTCAAGCTGTCTGTTAGGCTCACCGAGAAAGCCCATGACAAGGTTAGCCTTTAAATAGTCTTTAAACTTTACAGTGCGGCTACTATTACCGGGGTCACCCAGACAAAGTTAACCAATCACAAAGCAGAACGGAAACAATAGATCTCAATATTTTTAACTTCAGCCAATAAAATGCCGAGTACAGAACAATGAAATTCCAACTTGTTCGTTCGCCACGAAAACAGATCGATAGAAATTTTGGCTGTAAGGCACTGAGTTTTCAATTAATTTCGATTGTATCCCTTTTGAACTTGAGTAGATGTGACAGCAACATTTTGAAGGTAAATATTAGTGATGTTTATGAAAGAGAAGTTCGAAACAGGGAAAGCAACGACCGTACCGTTTGTCTCAACTGTTGCACGATGCGTGGCGTATTTGAATTTTCAAACTTAACCACCGCCCGGTTTTCTCTAGCATCTCAACACTTCAATGGTTTCCTCTTCCGAGACCAACAACTCGACACTGTGCTTTTGAAGGAATTTATTTCGGAGAGAAAAGTTTATAGAGCAATTTCACTTGTATGCTAGTCAGTGTTGATAACAAAACCGATTTTCCTTTTTGGAATTCGTCCTGTGTCCTGCATTGTCACATTTGCAAGAAAATAGTGAAACGGCCGGCGGTTAATTTTTTTTTCGAGAATCAAATTCCGCCACACAATGTGCCAAACAAAAAGCCGTCGTGTTCACTGCTTTCACAGAGATTGACATCGATTCTTGCAAATTAAACTTGCATGACAAATGACATTCATTTATACAGCATGTAAAACTACTCAAATTTTTAAATCTAAGCGTCAACGCTAGCTAATGCTACATTCAGCATAAACTGCATAAGCTTCATGGACTTCACGTGTGAACAAATTGAAATTTCAGTACTGTTATTTACTCAAACACAAAAAGTTGGAATCTTAGCTTTCACTGGTAGGTTATGCCGTGAAGAAAGTCTTCCCTCGCTAGCATTACTTGTATTTATTTTCCAAATGGTACTACCAAAACTCCAGTTGACGGCGTAGAGAAAACTTGAAATTATTGTCATGAGCGAACTCCGCCACGCAACAGTTGAGACAAATGGTATGGTCGTTGCTTTCCCTGTTTCGAACTTCTCTTTCATAAACATCGCAAATATTTACCTTCAAAATGTTGCTGTCACAACTACTCAAGTTCAAAAGGGATATCGAAATTAATTGAAAACTCAGTGCCTTACAGCCAAAATTTGTATCAATCTGTTTTCGTGGCGAACGAACAAGTTGAAATTTCATTGTTCTGTATTCGACATTTCATTGGCTGAAGTTAAAAATGTTGAAATCTATTGTTTCCGTTCTGCTTTGTGATTGGTTAACTTTGTCTGGGTGACCCCGGTAATAGTAGCCGCACTGTAAATGGATGGAGATTCTTAGAGTATCTTCTTAACCATGCCTGAACCTCACGCAGTGACAATCACTCAGCATAAACTGGAGTTAGTCTGGTTCTAAACCCCCTGGGGGAAGGGGACTACTCTTGGGAAATTTAGTAAACGAGGTGAACGGCACGTTTCCTATTTCAAACCAAAATTGACAAATTTCAACTACATTGTCACGTTGCACTGAATTTGTGAAGAGTTTATTGAGGAAGCGTCAGTCAGTCGTCTGAGGCAATATGTATTCTACTGCAAATAGCAAGGTTGGTTGAACTAAGATAAGCTGTGCTGCGCCAGAAACGAAAAATTGGCCCCCAAAAAAAGTATTTGGTAACATAATTATTCCTTATCTAGTGCAGCAACATGAGACCCTGAGGAAAGGGTATATTTACAGTGTGACTTCTCGAACTGGGCCACTTGCAACAAAATTAACCTATCAAAACTTTAATAGTAAAAGATCAAACGGACGGTGATCCTTGTCATAAACAAATCAATTTTGTTAAAGAACACCATCATGCCTACACTCTGTATACAACACCTCTTCTGCAATAACTCACTAATAATTATATTGCAGGATATCAATTCTGTTACTATTTCGCCAAATGACAAGCTGTTGGCTACTGGTTCACAAGACAAAACTGCAAAGGTAACCATCACAGTTTATTATAACACTATTCTTACAATAGCAATAAAATTTATTTGCCTTGTCTTTATGCAACACGAAAATAGCCTGTGAACAAGCCCTCTCTGGGTGGCGGTAAATGTTGGTTTTCATTTGGTATAAGCTCAAGCAAAAGCATAAGTTGTAAAAAAATAGCAATTTAACACTGAGTATAAAAGTTACCACTTCAATGTTTGTAGATCTGGAACATTTCTGATGGTTCACCTCTGGGAACTTTACGTGGCCACAAGAAAGGCATTTGGTGTGTGCGATTTTCTCCTGTGGATCAGTGTGTGGCCACATCTTCGGCAGATTCAACCATCAAGATATGGGCCTTGTCTGATTTGACATGTGTCAAGACATTTGAGGGACACACTAGTTCGGTTCTGAAGATCTGTTTCTTGACGAAAGGCATGCAGCTCGTATCAAGGTGAACTGGCTTTCATTCGTTCATTCGCTTGGATCGCCCAAGGACGGACGGTCCGCTTTTAACAAACATTTAAGTTTGTAGAATTGAGCCAATCTTCTCCTGAAAAGTTAACTGAATTAGAGTCCATATGGATGAGCAAGTTGCGCACTAGTGAACCTAATAGGCTTGAGCTGTGTGCATTGCGTACAGGCATTACTTAATTATATATCTCGGCACACCCTAATGTACTGTAATATCATATTACTGATCGTTGCCATTTATGGCGATAAAAAAATTGTTCTTTTTAGTAGATTCCTTTCTTTTATCATAACCTTACTTTATTATTCGGAATTGATGTTGATACATGTGATAAACGTGCTTCTGATCGTTGTTTGTTTTGTTCAATTTTGTAGTGGCTCTGAGGGTCTCCTTAAGTTGTGGACGATAAAAACTAATGAATGCGTCAAGACCTTTGATCAACATTTAGAAAAGGTAAGTACTTCTTTGAGCATGTCGAGACCTTAAAGAGCACGCACTGTTGTAACTCGCATCCCTCCCACTTCTTTAAAACAGCACAGTGCAGTGTTGTGCAGAATATATGTGGAACCCCGCTTAATACGCGGACACCTGCTTATAACGGACAGTTTTGATTGTTCTGACAAAAAGCTCATACATTTTCTCTTACATTAATCTCGCTTTACGGGCGCTTGGAATTCTTAAGATTGTTTTGGTGTGGGTGAAATTTAGTATTTGTTCTGTTCAAATCACTTATAAAACGTAAGGAGTTTCTTTTAACGTGAAATTTGAATCTTCGGCCCTTGATTGATTGAAAGTTCGCAACGGTCGTTGACAGCCTGACGTTCATCAACTCATTTTTTAGGCGTACTGCTCTGAGGAACATGTGTGACTTGTAACTGCTACCTACATGATTGTGATAACATGTAACTAAATGTTTCCAATTAGGTCTGGAGTATAGCCATTAATAAAAACGAGGATCAACTTGTTTCTGGAGGAGCAGATTCTATGATCAACATTTGGAAGGTGGGCTTTAACCTACAACAATGAAATGGCAGATTATGGCATGATGCAATTATGATTATTGTTACGCTGGAAGTTATTGAATTATCTATAGCGTGTCTAGTGTTAGTCCGGTTAATTGCAGTCTTATAAATGGTGCCTCGTTTCATTAAAGGGGCTACGTCACAGGTATTTCGCAGATTTTTGATCTTAACTGTTGTGAAATTTGTGTTAGGCAACTTAACCCATGAAAAACATTGTCTTTGAACATCTAAAGGAAGATATTATTACCTCAATTTGCGGATAGAAATCAAGCTACAGCTAAAAGTATGGATTAATATTTGAAGATGCGCTGAAACAACTTGAAAAGTTAAGCCTTAATTTTTCAAGTTGTAATCCATTTCCACCCGAGTCATCCTCAGCCAAAGACGCTTATTAATAGTTTCAGTGCTCCCATATAACAATTTTTAATAGAAATGGACCATTACTTTTAGGTTTCTTGCGACAAAAATATTATATATTGGCTGTTCACAAATCTGGTAAAATCTGTGACAAAGCCCCTTTAACAACTGACTCTTTCTCAAGGCTACCCCAGGGGGGGGGGGGGGGGGGATACTAAGCAATTATTCCTGACCAGTAGCTTCATGCTACGAAAACCGTGAAAAGCTCTCGCTGCAGTGTAGGTTAGTTGGCCCAAGTGAGACATTTTGCGAAGGCATGCAGGATAACCTTGCTGGCACACTCTTAGCTTAGCTTAGCTTGGCTTATTATACTAAATTGATGGCTTTCAGCAAAGTGCCTCGTGGAAATTCATTTTAAGGTGGCTGGCTACCGTTTCCAACACTTTTCAAGACTTAGATTTCGATCTGTCATTATAACCAATCTTTATCAGTTGATGCTACAATCATGGTGTCAAACAAATGCCCAATGATTGGTGAACACGTTGTTGTCTTTTTCATTACACAATATGTTACCATAGCAACACTACAACCTGTTAAAAACACCCTTAATTTCAGCTTTAAGTGCTTCTAACTCAAAAACGAGCCCGGTGACCCCAATTTTTTATTATGAAATTTTGATCAGCAAGACAAGATGCAACTTTTGGCAAAGTTTTAAAAAAATCTGCACATGGGGTTCAGAGCTATCTTAAATTTTCGTAAATTTAAGGTGGCTCTGAACGCCATGTGCAGATTTTTTTAAAACTTTGCAGAAAGTTGCATCTTATACTGTTGATTACATTTCGATAATAAAAAATGGGGGTCACCGGACTTGTTTTCGAGTTATAAGCACTTAAAGCTAAAATTAAGGGTGTTTTTAACAGGTTATACTGTTGCTATGGTAACTTGCAATCTCCAAAAAATAGCCATAACTTGTTTACCGGCCATTGGGCATCTGTTTGATACCATAATTGTTGGGTCAACTGAAAAAGACTTTTGGCATTGATCTGTCAAAGTTGAGGTGTTGAAAAATGCAGGAAACTGTTCTGAGCCACCTTAAACTGCAACAAGTATCGTACATTATGTATTATTGATTTATTTTCTGTTTTTTTTTTTTTTTTTTTTTTTTTTTTTTTTCAAGGATGTTACTGAAATTGAACAAGAGCAGGCCCAAGCAGCCGTGGAAGAAAACATTTTAAAGTGAGTGTGCGACTTTTGGTAACAACTGGTTGAGGTGTAGTGACTGCAGTGTACTCTAACAGTTAATACATTTGACTTAAGAACAGGAGGTCGAGGCTTGGAACTCAGCCATTGCTAACAACTTGTTATGTTCTTATAGGCATAACACTTAACTCAACGTAGTTCGTAACGAAGCAAACGAATGTACATGTACAAGAGAATATTACATAAACACTGTTAACCTGAGAAACTAAATGCAAACGAAATACTGGAAAAATATGCTCGGCTAGGTTTGAGCGCAAAAACTGGTTATGTCGAGTGACTGCTGCGAGAGACAACAAGCGTCTAATTACCAAAGTGTGACCTAAAGTCCCCAGTGGAAACCGACGCGGTAATTGCAAACGCCGAACATAAACACATTAACTAGGAGATACACTTTTGAAGAGTTAATATTGGTGTATCGCATTCAGAGAGAGTAGCAAACTGTTTGATCTATTTTCCCACAGACAGCAAGAGTTGTCTAACCTTATAGCTGAGAAGAAGTACCTTGAGGCTATTGGTTTGGCGATCACATTAGAACAGCCATTCAGAGTTATGAACATTATGAAAGGTACTGCCGGCTAAGTTTGTATTTTTTTTTTATAAAGGCAGACACTTATCAAAATAGACACCTCTATAAAGACAGACACCTATTGAAATAGAGACCTCTATTAAAACAGACACCTCTATCTTTAAAAACAGACACCTTTTTAAAGACAGACACCTATTGAAATAGACACCTCTGTACAGACACCTCTATAAAGACAGACACCTATTAAAACAGGCGTGTCTTCTATAAAGACAGACACCTCTGTATAAACAGACACCTATTAGAACAGACACATTTATACAGACAGACAGTTGTCTAAGGCAGATACCTCTAACGTAGATACCTAGAAGCAGACACCTCTCTAAGGCGACACCTCTCCAAAGTAGAGACCTCTATAGGAGACATCTAAGGCAACAGCTTTCTCAACTGGACATTAACATTACTCTAAGATGAACACTGTCCTAAAAGTATAGTACATTGGTGCTGTTCCAGACTGTCTGTTTCACGGAGAGTTATGTGGTTAATGGATTTTAAGGAAATGTATATGTTGTGGTTCTTATAAATGTATATGTTGTATCCTTGTGATTCTGTCCTGGTCATCCTTGGTACAATTTAGTACCGTATTTAAAATTTATTTCGTTTTTTCTGGTGTATTGTAATACATGACAATGAATACAGAACAAAGGAAAATACCACATTATACGAAAGGTAAAATTACATTTATGGTGTTTCGTTGAGAAAACAATTTACGATTTACCACTTTTCCTCTCTTGTAGACATCCTTCTTGTTCAAAATGGAAAAGAAGAATTGACCAAAGCTCTAAAGGCCCTCAGAGAAGATCAACTTGGTACATAAGTTGTGGCATAGCAATTTAACCCACCTTATTCGATGGTGTGACATATATTACAGAATATTTAGCTGTGATTCTCACTAGTATCTTTCTCGTAGAAGAACTACTCTTTATCTGATTTGGCGCATTCGTAGCAGAACTTTTTTATTTTTTTCGTAGACGCGTGCGTAAAATAATTTGTCGTAGTGACCTCGCTCCTAATTTATCCCCTAGCATTTTCATAAAAGGAACAACAATCTCCATTTCTAATCTAATAAAGATCATGTAGCACGTCATTTCACTCCCTCGAATGGCTGGTATAAAGTTCATTAAAGTTTGCACTGAGTTAGTGTGATAAAAAGGTTTCTGTTGCAGATGCCATTTTGAGGTTTGTTGTCGAGTGGAATACCAACTCAAAGAATTGCCATGTTGCCCAAACAGGTTGGTTTAAGTTGACACTGTAAATAGTATTACTGGTGTGGTTTTATTGTTTTACTCTTTGGAAAGAAAATAGTGTACAACCATGCATTGAAAGCTATTGAGCAGTACTTTCATGTGGTACTGTTTGGTATGCTGAAGTAGTTCCAAATTTTAAGTCTGTGGATTTTTTTAAGTCCGTGGGTGAAACTCTTTTGTGTGACCATTGAAATGAAAGCTATCGAGCGGTACTTCGATGTGTTTCTGGTGTACAAGGTGGTTCTAACCTTAAACGCTGAATGAGAGCCTTTTTGCGTCACGAACTACTGAAATGAATGCTGTCTCGTAGTATCTCCAGCTTCAAGTGGTGGTAGATTGCTTGATTTCTTAGTAATACATTGATTTTTGTTTTCAGTTCTGTCGATCATCTTGAGAAACAACTCTCCATATGAACTGGTGAACAGGAAAAACATGAAAGACACAGTAGAGGCCCTTCTACCTTACAGCGGTCGGTAACAAACTTGCAGCATTACTATATAAGGAAAATTGCAGGATAAACAGAGTAAATAAGTGCACTTGTCTATTTGGAAGGTCTTCAAAGTCTGTTTTTACTTCGTTGCTCTGGAAAAAAACAAACAAACAAACAAACAAGCAAAAACAGAAACTTCTTATTGACACAGCCTGATAGAATGCGACGTCGTAAACAGCCAAGATCACGAAAGAATGTAGAAACTAAGGGAAATTTTCCTTTCTTTTCAGAAAAGCACTTTCAAAGGATGAGTCGACTTTTGCAGGTAAGTTTCTTTGTAATGACTTCTTGTAGGTCTTAAGGTCAAACACAGGCCAAAATGACTCATATTTCCACTGCTTTACTCTGATTTGGAAATCTTAATTAGCATAGATCTTTACGATTTAATTTTCCTTTTACTCTTTGAGAAGATATATCAAACACTCGAGAGAATGTTTTGTTAATTTCTAAGCACCTCGAGGCTCGTGAAAAATTCCCCGCATCGACGTTTTGCCAGTTGTCTTCTTAGTGTTTGCAAATCTGATAAAACACTTTCTCGTGTTTGAAACATGACTTCTTCATCTTTTTTTTTGGCAGCAAATGGAGTTCATTGAGTACACATGGCAGTCAATGAAGCTATCCGGCCCTGTGCTCGGCATTCCACAGTAAGTGTCACTTTATGCTGCCATATACTATAAAAGTTAGCTTTCAAGGGTGTCGTGAAATTTTGTGACAGTATATTTGTTGTGCATGTGTCCACTGCTCAGTGCGGTAAACACCGGTTCGAGAGTTGCAGGCTCGACAGCCTGAACAAGGCCCTTGTTCCCGATCCTGACAGGAAGCAGTTAAGCCAACGTTCCATGTTTCCAGTAGTCTGCGCAGCAAGCGTTCCACATTTTGGGCGCGCAAAAATTGAGTCGAGAGCAAAAAAGAATAACAGGAGGGCAGAGGGTGGGAGAGGTCCCTCTTCTCCCCTCCCCCTCCCCCTCTTCCTCTTCCATTTTTGTTTTCTTTTGCTATTGCCCCAATTTTTGCGCAGTCAAGAAGCGAGAAGCAGATCGTACCGTTCGCGCTCAACGCGAACGCTTGCTACGCAGGCTACGTTTCCAGCGGGTATCACACCAAGCTAAGTGTCTAAGCGGCCATCTTGAATGGGAACTCTTAGAAGATCACGGAGGTGCAGCTGTACGTAGGTTTTCGCATTTTAGGAGCAACTTCCCATTTTCGAGCGTGTTTTGAGCAGTTTTTGGAGCAAAATTTCAGCATTATAGCACAATATGTAGAGGCTTAATGGACCAAACTTTTCATACTCAAAATAACGTCTCTTCTTATCCATCGTTTTCTTCAAGAACTGTTGGTGCCTCAACAGAGGCTGCTTCTACAAGCGATGCCGCTATAGACCGCGGGCTCACAAGGTTGCGCGCGAGTTCACAGGAGTCTGGTGCGAGTTCTGGTCAGGATTTGCCCTCTACTTCAGACTCCGCACAGAAAAGCAGGAGTGTCGAGAAAGACGAAGAGGAAGGAGAAGGCAGTGGAATAGATGATCACGACATTGTAGAAAATGGAAGCATGGATGGAACAAGCGATCACGAGGCCAGGGAGAATGGTCACATAGACGAAATAAGCGATCATGATGCTAAAGAGAACGGCGGCTTAGATGAAATGAACCTGCCTGAGTTGAATAAAGGAGGAGGAATATCAATGGATGTTGTAAAGAAAAACAGGAAAACAAAGAAAGACTTGGAGGTGAATTTGGTTTAATTATTCGTCGTTATCAACATAGAAATTCTCATACATGAGAACCAAGGCCAGTGTATGACCTCGCTCACTACGAGTCCCCCACAGCTCAGTGGTTAGAGCGTCCAACCGGTATCTGGAAGGTCACGGATTCGACTCTCGTTGGGGAACTCAGAAAATCTTTTTTTTTGAGCATTCGCGTTGAGAACGCCTCTTCATTTATAGAAATTCACGTTAATGATATCCATGTACTCGTTGGGAGAGTTTTCCTATACAAAGTTCTAAAGGCAAATGCTGTCTTGTGGTAAATTCTGTTTGTTAAAGCGGGAATCCCGCGTAAAAATTGGAAATAATTCACTTGTTCGCAGAAACATAAAATTATTAACTTTCACGTATAAACGGCAGTCGATGAATGTGGGATTTTAACCGTGTGCGGGGAAAAAAACGGGTTGTTTTTAGTCTCTGTTTGATGTCTTGTGGTTTATTGTTTTAATAGGGACAGCCATTAAAAAGCAAGAAAGCTAAACTCAAGGCACTTCAACAAAGAACAGGGAAAAAGAAAACGAGAACTGGTGTGAAAACAAAGGGCAAGAAAAAGGAGAAGACGAGAACAGCTTGATTCAAGCCCTTGGTGTAAAGATGGCAAATGCATTGTGCAAATTGCAATGGAGGGCTTTTGAGTGTGGAGTCTTCGAAAGTAAATTCACAGTCAATTGTTACAAAGTGATGAAGAGTTCACCTTTACGAGATGGTGTACGGATTGTTGTCTTGATTTAATTCTAGCTTACAATATTGCCGTTATTGTGACTGCCATACTTCTATCGCGTATTGAGCGTTTCATATGACGACGCGGCAGCCATATTGGTTCCAGAACAAATAAAAGGCGGCCATATTCAGTGGTGTACCAAGTCATTCCTCCGGGAAATAAACTATATTTTTATGCAAAAATGGTCTTTTGTTTTAGTAAACCAATATGGCCGCTGGTCACGTGAGTGAAAACACCAAGTAGACAGTAAAACATACTATTCGGCTGCGCCTCGTTGACTACTCGCGTACGGAAAACTTGAATTTTCAGTCTAACTGCCTACTAGCGTTTCCATGAAGGGAAAAACGTGGCAGGTTGCTTTCATTTTAATGGCAGCACACTTGGGTTTCATTCACCTTGTACAGCATAATAAACAGTACCACATGAAAGTACTGCTCGATAGCTTTCATTTGAATGGTCACACACTAGGGTTTCATTCACAGACTTAAAAATAAGAACCATCTTGTACAGCATAATAAACAGACCCACATGATAGTACTGCTCAATAGCTTTCACTTGAATGGTCACACACTAGGGTTTCATCCACAGACGTAAAAGTTAAAACCACCTTGTACAGCATAATAAACAGTACCACATGAAAGTACCGCTCAATAGCTTTCATTTGAATGGTCATACAGTTACTTTTCATCAACGGACTTGACAAGAATACCACAATTTGAGAAGTGATCGTCGTTTATTTATTTATTTCCAAAATAAATCTACGAATGCATCATTTATTTAATAATTGCACGTATGATTCTTTATAATCCATGTACTTCCGATAACATTGTCCGAATTGTAATTCTTCAACTGTAATAATCGTCAATAAATATGTTTTCGGTTCTCATAAAAAATGTGAAACGATGTCTTTTGTTGCTCAGCAACAGCATTTGATGTTCAAATAGCCCAGTTTCGATATACTAAAATTCAGCCAAAAACAATAGACATCAGTTCGAGGCTCCGAGGAATAAACTATAGTGTGTGGGGTTTATTCCCCGGAGCCTCGTAGTGATGTCTATTGTTTTTGGCTGAATATTCAAATATATCGAAATTGGCTATTCGTTTGGATTTTATATTATTTGACTGTGCTATTTGTTATCCCATATATAGATTATTGACTTGTCATGCAATTTCCTTTTTTGACACGCAATCCTGATTGTCACCTGCGAGAAGACTTCTGAGTAAACAATAATCTCATAGAAAATGACTGTTGGCAGTCTCTCTCAGTTTCTTTGCAGCCCATATTTTCTCACCCCTTGCTTAGAAAACAATCTTTAGTTATTTGTTCCACACGTAGTGATAATTTGTTCAACATTGGCTTTTTTTTTGTCCCATGAATGTAAATTAGCACAAATGTTCATAAATGTTTATCCGCTGTCGATCTTGGAGGTCTTTCATCATTCCCACGGCTTCAAAAACAGTACAAAAGTAAAAATTGGCTTAAAATCCTGCCACTCCTGATATGTTTCTGATTCGCTCATATACAAGCCAGAATGTTAATGACCAGGGAGCCTAAAAAGGAAAAAAAAAAAACGCGCAATGTTTCAGTTTTCTCTTCGAATCCTACGTAAAGGCGCGGATCTTGGACACAGATGATAATCATGGCCGTCTCCCGATAACAGGGGGACCGAGCGGGGGGAGGGGGGAAGCTTAAGCATGGCGTTATACGGCAAACGCGAGCTTGCCTTTCATTTTGTTCAATTCTAAAATAAATCCCTTTAGAAAAATAGGGGGAAAATCACACATTCACGACAAACAAACCTACACATTTTCGTGAACAAACGCAGACGATTTTCGTAAAATGGTGGAAACCGATCTGGATCCGCGCCTGCACCATCCTCGGAGACAGTCGGGACGATACGAACTAAACCGAGGAGAAACTTCCTTTCGCACCGATGCGTCTGGTCGGTTTACTTCGTGTCGCCTCTAACCACTCCTGGCTCTCCGAGGATGTTGCAGGCGGGAATCCAGACTTGCAGCAGATAAAAATTCACGGACAACAGTACAACATCTAGATGGCTTTTACTGTAAAGGTCGACCCACGCTACTTTCAGCTTTAGAAGCCTTCTCGCTGTTTTCGGGGGGATCGTTACTCTCGGGAAGCTAAAACGTGCATTGCATATGAACCGAGTCATCACCCAGCAGCAAGTTCAACAGGGTCAACATGAGTTAGCATTTAATAATTTGGAAAACGCAGGCTTACCATTCTGCTCCACGTTGGAAGCCATCCCTTATATAACGAAACGAAACCTTCCTCGCGAACCTAAGGTATAAAAATTGAAAAGGTGTATGGTGAAAGGCTACAATCACTAAAATAAAGTTCATAGAGGGCACAATGGCACCCCTAAACTACACAACAAATTTAATCAAGAATGGGCTAACTACTAATGCATTGACAACAAAGAAAAAACTTTGCGTCCATCTCGTTGGACGATTTGGTGAAGAACGCAAGTCAAATGTAAAATCGGAAACAAAATGTTAAACCTCATAAAAATTATATACATTATTTTATTTAATAAACTCATTTGACTTATTACCGCGATCGAGAAACAGAAAAACTTACCGCACTCAGGAAACAGTCAATCGATCCTCTATATACATTGGGGTTGTTCATAATTCTTGTTTTCACGACATCTGCTGGAGTACTAATGGTCGCAGCGATAAGCCCGGCACAGCCACTGAGAAACAAATTCAGATAAGTAATAACTGAATTGTACTTTCTTGGCACATGACGGCCATGGGCAGAGGACAGAAAGTTTGTAAACTATGTTAATAAGACATATGGATCACCTTAGTCTGAAAAAAAAAACTTTGGAAATTCCTGCAATATTCCGATATTCCGATTGTCGTATGATTCATTTTTTTTTTTTGATAATTTATTTTCAGTAGTTCAATGGGGAGCGCTTATTGGAAAGTTTACGCTTATAAGGGACTGGGCACTTTCTTCAGCTCTTGACAAAAATACAAAGCAACAGATACTATACAGCCGTCGTAACTCAAGAACATATCGGTTCGCTGTTAGCTTCTTCAAAATTAATCAATAACACGTACATGAGAAAACTTGAGCACATAATTGCCTCGTTTAATCAGTCTTTTCATTGTCCATTCCTTAATGTCACTTTCGCAATAGGGCGCTTCTTGGAATTAGGGTACTTTCCTTAAAAGCGACACTTGAAGAGGAGCGCTTATCATGAAGGGGTGCTTTTTGGAAGGAGGCGCAAGATTGAATCATTACTCCCTAACGATACATGCTTTACCACATCCAAATTCTTGATGAGCCAATCAGAAGCCTTGCGTACTGCCTTGATATCGTGTGAAATCAAGCCAGTGCCCTGATATCGCCGGACTTTTGGCCGAATTAGTGTACGCTTCAGTAATACCATTATCGTACCTCTTCGGTGCGCTACAGCGCCATATCAGGTTCATTTGCTCTCGCCATGGATATAAACGTCTCGCCAAGGGGAGAACCATGGCTCGACCAAACTCATCTGATAATTAATGCTGCCGAAGTACACATAAAAGGTACGATAAGGCTTTTGCTAGTACCAGTCTATCCCAAGCCGTTTTGGTACCCCTCATTCCCACTCTCAACGTCCGCGCTTGTTTTATTTCGATTTTATTATCCCGCGGTTTTTCCTTTGCATGTCTGCGCCCTCGATGATTGGTAGGGGAAATAGAGAGATATTATTCGATAAATGCATACAATATCATTGCCGTATATAATTTTTCAATAATCATGAAAGCCTAGGATCAGCCGCCACCAATATCCTCACCTGCTGAAAGGGACCTTTTCCGCGTGCAACAAAGGAAATAGTGAATAGTAGACGGCTACACGCAGGCTATAATCAAGATTGTATTATTTTTAATTATTATAATACCTGTATCGGACCTTAGCAGCTTATTTTACCTTGATATAGTGTGCGTGACCCAGTTGTCCTGCAAACTTGTATGACCAAGCAGTAAATGTTTAACAGTGTCGTAAGTTGTAAGATCTGTTGAACAGGAATTCAAGAAAATAAATTTAAATTCAGTTTGCCTACTTGTTAGTCTTCTGCAAGGAGACAAGCAACAGTCGCTACTGTAGAGAACCTATTTCTTTCTCTTCTTCCAAGAGATTTTAGCCAAACGGCAGAAACTTCATTCAAGATGGAAGCTTAAAATAATATATCCTTTTACTTTGAAGCAAATAGCTTGGTAGGGAAATTCTGAGTTTTTCTTCGATGTTAAGAGGGCAGCTCATTGCATATCTCTGCCAAACAACACAATCATGCTCGTTTTAATTAATAACAGGCATGCTTTGAAAGTCCGGTCAATTGATGCTGATTGGTCAGTTTTGCCATGATGCTAATGGCTGTAAGACTCATATGCGAAATAGTACATAGCATAGCGTTGTTTAGATTTACATGCTGTTGGCAGTATTTACATGACCTTACCTCCCATATTAACTAGAGCTGCCCTTTGTACATTGGGTGCCCATCCTTTCCAAAGTCCTCGCACTCCATGTTTACTGACAATGTTTGAAAAGGCATGTGAAGTGTTGCGTACCCTTGGTTAATAAAAAATAAAAGTAGACATTGTGTAAGTAACTGCAATATATAACATTGTTATTAATACTAATTAATGTTCGTTCTTCCTCAGTTGATAACTATCATTTTTAATTTCTTTTCAACCTTTTATCAATTGAGGCTGGAAATTTTAATTTCAGGATTTAACAAAGTTGCCGTTACAGTATAAGGATTCCATTTAACATCATAAATACCGTGTAAAAATAAAGTTATCTTATCTTATCTTACATATCTTATTGTAACTTATTTTCACGGGACTTAATTTTCGAGATTTTCAAAAAATCGCGAAATTAGAGCCCCGCGAAAATTTACTTTGTTACATATTAAGTCCAGCAAAATATGCCCGTTAAATTTTCGTGAAATTAAGTTGCCGCAAAACTAAGTAACAATAAGGTATCCTTTTTTTTTTCCTTTTTTTCAGTAGCAACCACCCCTCCCCCCCCCCCTTGAGTGTGATTTTTGTCTATAAGCACCTCTTTTCTATCAATATTATTGCTCCCCCCCCCCCGCCCCAATTATGCAAATGACCCTATTCTGTTGCAATTATATTTGCCATCAGAGTACAAATTGAGATAATCTGAGTGTGGTTTAGTTTCTGCCTAAACTGCTTATTAATAATATGCCATTCCTACATTACAGATCAAAAGAGCTGTAAATGAGCTTCTCAGTGTCTCGACTGTTGAACAAATCCTCTTTCGTTTTACACATTCATGATGTCAATTTAACCTAATAAGCACCATTTATCATTAGCACCCTCCTTTGGGTAGCCTTCCACTCAGTCGTTTTAGGGGTGATCATATAATTATACATGTATTCCTAAAAACGAATGCATGGGAGGTTATCCCTTGGGTAGTCTCCTTCACAGCCATTCTTTGGAATGTCGTACAACATTGTGTGCAGGCATCCTAAAAACAGGTACAAAGGAGGATATCCCTTTGGATACCTGCAGTAAAATGTTAGCGCTCTTTTTTTCAGTATCGACCTGTGACAGTCAGTGGCATAGTCTTCTCTACATTATAATAATTATGACTCCCAAATAATAATTCAAGTCGTACCTAGGTCGTCTTCCCTCTACAAGAACTCTTTTTCCTTCCATCTGCATTTGAACCTTAACTAGATCTGTTGGGCTGGCTATAAACTGACCAAATGCTCCTGCTGTCATCCCCGCAATCACTGATTTCCTAGATTAAAATAATGGACCAGCGATCAATATCAGTTTGAGTTATCAACCATCTGGACTAGGGATGTGAAAAAATGTAGTACATAATATAATTTTTATTTACTTCTTATTGACTCGGCTGCACATAGCCAGGCCATTACTGATACAGAGAGAATATTGCCCACGGTTGTTTCTAGCAATTGGACTTCACTAAATGCTCACGAAGTCCATATATGTGATTGATGAGAAAGTTCAAAGGCAATATTCCCTTGAGTATGCATAAGAGTTGAAAAGATGTTTATTTACAATTAAAATTTTATGATTATTAATTAAAAAAAACTCACCATAAAGCAAATTTACCATCTGGATTTCTTTTTAAGACTTTGTTTCGCAGAAACTCATAGGCTGTCATTCTTGAGCCGGTGTATACTGTAAGATACCATAAAAAAAATAAGTCAAGTCTTCGCCCAGTTACCTGATAGTGAGTCTAATAACAATTTGTAATTTAAATAAATTGGGCTTACCAATATGTCTTAAAATAGCTGGGGTGACTCCACTCCAGAGATTTCTTAGCCCCTCTTCTTCAACTATCAATAATAAAACAATTTAATAATTATACGTTTAGAATGAGTGGCATCCATATCTAGAGCTGCATGAAAGAAAGTCTTGTCTGATAGCCCAGGGATTTTGGTAAGCGGATTATCAACTAAGGTAGAGTCTGTATACGTGCCTTAAGTGGCTCATCAGGCTGGAGCTCATCCTGGTTCTGGAACATGAAGCGACTAGGACAGGGATGAAGTTAAACATTTTGACAGCCGGTATTTTGTACTTGATAGGCGGTTATCTGGGCCATTATTTTAGGCACAGAAGATGGTGCCAGGGGCACCATCTCAGTCTATATATAGAGGGAAAATCACGCTGACAGCCCGGTATTTTTCCCGGCTCCCAGCTATTATCTACATCCCTGCTAGGAGTATTTCTACTCCCCCCTGGATGGGATGCTAGTCCATCATAGATTAAGTAAGGCCAATGATTAAAGGTTTTTGGGCTACACGTAGCACAAAATGGCGTCAACTTGCCTGAGGGGCACTGAGACTGAAAAATCCATTTTCAATGCACCTTGTAGAGTGACATAATAAACTGTGGAGTATAACCAAGTTCGTAGAAAGTGTTTACTGTCCTCACCTATACCCACTGCTGTCCTTACCATCCCCCGGTAAGGCACATTTGCTGCTGTTGTGGATGGTATAGTGGATGCCCTTTCTCCTTGGATTTGCAGTCTGGTTTTGGTTATGTCAAGAGGAAAGGTCACTTAAATTGAAAAATTAAATACAGTTGGTGATCTAATAAACTGAACAACTGCAAAGATCAATGTGGATAAACACATATTTTTTTCTCAATCTATTGTCTTAATTTATAACAAAATTCACAAAACCAATTTAAAAACTATAGGAAGGACTGAATTGAAGGAGTTTTAAAATTTTGAATATTTTGCATTTGGGGATCACAAAAACATTCATTGAACTCGTTCATATTGTAATATATACAATAATAAATTATTTAAAGATTACCTTAACATTATTCAGCCCCAAAAGCGAAAATATAAATATATCCACAGTTTACTTTATTTCCATTTACTTTCTGTCTGTGAATTATTTATAATATTATACAAAGCAACGTTGTTTTTCCCAAGCCATCTTCAAAAATATTTACGTATATACAAAAAAATTAGATTTCAAATTGAAAGTAAAAACAATTAGACAAAAATCTGAGTCATAACATTGCTTAGCTTTGTGCAAGTTTGATCAGAACTTTCATCAGCAAAATTTGTAACTAAAGATCAAAGTTCAACTGACGGGCTGCAGGCTTCAATTTTCCGATTCTTCTTCAAATTTTCTATTAATTCCTATTGCGGTATTTTTACCAACTACATTGTTCCGTCGTTTAATAAAGATAATTTCCTGTTTCTTCAGATTTCGTTGTCATAAGCGATCAATTCTAGAAAACCGCATTTAAAAGTAATAAGAGCTTCATGCCAATTCGTGTTCGAATGAACGTCTAATGGACATAAGCTTAATGTTATAAGCGATCTTCTCTTCGAAAAGTCTATTCCAGTCAAACGCCAAAAATATATATCACATCCATTGTGAATAAAGGTTTACTAACGTTTCTATTTTTCACTGGAATGATTTCACTTCAAGGAGTTTTCTTTCTAAATTTAATTTAGCCAATTTCAATTAACGTGTCGTATCTCACGATGGACCACAACTTTAGGACATGAAAACTGTCACATTCTCTCACTATGCGCTTCATTAAAGCCCAAAATGTTATGACTGCAGACTTACCTGTCTCCGCAACGGTGGCTGCCAGTGAAGATAAGCAGTATTTGTAAGCAAAACTATTGATTCCTTCAGCCATGATATTATTACAAACTTTACACAACGATACACTACACAAAGACACAAATAGTTGCGTCTTCTGAAAACAGATGGCCGCTGACCTGATGAATGGGGGCGTCAGTGGGGGCGTGAAGGGGGAGTGTCACGTAACGCTACTTGTCGGTCACGAAGAGTCATTGCGTGACGCAGCCTGTGACTAACTTAGCTTTACTTGCTAAGAAAACCGTAAAATTCAAATAAGAAAACCCTGTGTTTAATTTTGTTCAAAATGTTTTAAGGGACTGACCATTATTTTCCTGGAAGGGGGGTATGAAAAATTTTCCTCTGCAAACTTTTTTCTTATGCACCTCTGAAAACATATTTTTTTTTCGAAATGCGAACTAATTTTTTACACATATCGTGTTTGCAAGCAATTTAGTTTGGCTTTTAGGCCAAATATTTTTTGGGTCTTTTTTGCCAGAAGAAGTATAAGTTTTGCATTTTTTTTTTTTTTTTTTTGAAGCTAATGGGCCAGCTTCAAAGTATTGTAATTAGGATTGTACATCTAGGATTTGGGGGTTTGTTTTTCGGTGTGGTTTAGGATGCACAGTGGCTAAATGGTTAGTGCGTTGCCCTCAGGATCAAACTGTCTTGGTTCAAGCCCTGGCTGGGGTCATTGCGTTATGGTCTTATGTAAGATGCTCTCTCGAACTCTGTCGGTGTCTTTCTCCACCAAGGTGAAAAAAGGGCACTGGCAAACTAAGCTGGGTGGGAAACCCTGCGATGGACTTGCATCCCATCCAGGGGGTAGTAGAAGTACTCCTGGTCACTTTATTGGCACTGAAACTGGTCTGATGGCCACTAGGCTTGTATGCACACTTTACCTTCTTTACTGTACTTCTTTACTGCACTTCTTTACTTTACTTCTGGGTGTGTCTTACAGTATTTCGTGACCAATAAGGATATTTAAAATTTCCAACAGATCTGCAAAAATGCTGGGTCATTGATGGTTCGTTGGCAAACATGTTCTATCAAAGCTATTTGGGCTTAAACTAAAAGTCAAAATTGTGTCATGAAATTGTGATTCCACATGTAAGATTTTGTGGTTTCAAACCTCCTTCTCCAGGAATTTCAAGTTAATTTCATATATTTTTTCGAGAGAGTTTGGCTTTGTTTACACCCCCCTCCCTCTCGGAAATTCCCAATAACCTTCCATGGGGTATGTATGGATACTTTCTAAAATGAAACATTTTCGCAAGGTATGAAAATTGTTACCTCAAACATCAATTTTCTGACATCTTGAAATTTCATTTGTACTTCTAAATTCTAATTTGAGATAATTCTTGGAAAATGGGCCTGTTTGATTCCATTCTACTATCTGGCATGTGATCTAATAAATAGCACACACAACACACGGAGTGGTATGAGTAAATGCACTGTATCGGGGGGGGGGGGGGGGGGGAGTTAGCATGGCTGGGGGGATTTCGTGCATTTTCCTTTCCACTTGCCCCCCATATTTACTTTTGCACTGGCTATGTAAGCCGTTTAACCATGGAAACAACAAACTCATCATTCTATCAGTGTTCTGGAGCAAGTTTACTGGTGGCATATTTCCAACAGTTCAGCTTAGAATATAACATCAAGCACCTTATAAAGCTCAAATATAACAGTGAAATGTTTTTCTCATTGTCAGTATTACTGTGAAATTCAGAAAACCGTGAACACCAGAAATATTAATGGAATGTTGTGTTGCAAGGAAAAAGCCAATCAGGAGGGAGAAAACTAAACTGCAAACAGCAACGGTTATTAGTTTGTGGTTTTGAGGTTTGCTTGCGTGTCCTGAACTTTATTTTGATTGGGCACTAGACAATCAACATTCCTGAAATATTTCAGGTGTTCACGGTTTTCTGAGTTTGATAGTAAGTACATATAATACAGTAAAAACGTTTCCATAAAAATTATGTATAAAATATGTAACTAAAATATTTAAATTAGTGTACATGTAGCTTTTTATTACAATGATGCATGAAAATCAAGAAAATATAGTTAAAACAACTGTTGCCACAGGCTAAGTAATTATCTCCATATTGCAGACATGGATGAGGGGATTGAAAAGGAACAGTGCAAAAAAATCATTTTTTAAATATTATACTTCAGCTGAACCACTTGTTCAGGACTATCAAGTCTTTCTACTTTAAATAACTGGCCCTTTGCCGCCAAAACTGCGCACCTGCGATATGACTTTGCAAATCATAAAAATGTAACAGAACAAAATGGATGCTAGAAACTTTTGCATCTCCCCAAAAGCAATCCTTGTTACGATGGTCATGTTCTGTTATCTGTGCTCATGTAAGTGTATCTCCTCTAATGTGGGTCAGGTGACAGAATGAATGGCCTGCGACTCTTTGAGAGAAATTATAGAACAAACAACAGTAACAATGCCCTAAGCCCCAAAAACAATAGCAACTGCTACACTAGAGGATCAGTAAAATTACAAGCTTATGAGAGCACAGGCAGCCCAGACGTTGTTTGTGAACTACATACATGACAATATTGCATTACGTTTTGAGCCATTTAAGAGAATGTATGAGAACGGTTCGAAAATCGCATATGAGAATGGTTAGAGGTAAAGTCTACATACGAGCCTAGTGGCCCATCAGGCCGGAGCTTATCCCAGTTTCCGTAGCATGAAGTGATGGTTCTCGATGGTTCGAGAATCGCTCTAAATTCAACTTGCAGTAATGGATTTAAACATAAGCAGCTTACCTTGCCATGCACTTGTGTTATTTAGATGTCTCTCAGGTGGCTGAGACGTTATCTTTAGTGGAAAGCAAACCTGGGAAAGTTTAAATCGTCTTAATGGCTTTATAACGACCCTGTCACCTTAGAAACATCAAAATGACACACATGCAGGGTAAGGTAAGCTACTTATATATAAATCCTTTACTGCAAGTTGAATTCAGCGCGATTTTCGAACCATTCTCATGCATTCTCAACGCAATATTGCACATATTATGTAGATCACAAACAACATTTGGGCTCCCTGTGACGAGAGCTGCTGTATGTACTGTACACCACTGCTCTATTGCTATTGATCTACATGTACTTTCCTTTTTCTTCTTTTTTTCCCAGAAGTTTGTGAATACTGCCAATCCAATCACAATAATTAAACACCTTGAGGCACTTGCCCAAAGAAGTTATGGCTAGTTACAAAGGATCAGCTGTCATATTCACCTCAGTCAGCATTCTTCTTATGAGAACCTTTTAAAAATGGTCACCCCATTAATACAGCAAGGTTTTGGTGGCAAATTGGCAGCCTGATTAACAGGCTTTCCAATGTATGCCCTTAAAATATTCCCAGACACAACGGCAAAAAAGAAACCTTTTGATAAAATATCCTTATTAAGTGATTAAGTATACAAATATTATCCATCATGCATGCTTTGTTTTAAAATTCACTTTCAATCCACAAAAAGTCAGAAAAATATCTGTTACCCTGCCTTAACAGCATAGGTTTTAATCAATGAAAAGCTCAGAAAGTAGATATATCTTGCCCAACCTTATTGCAGGTATCAATGATAAGATGGAGAGGGGGGGGGGGGGGGGTCGGGCATTTGAATTTTTTGGCAATTTTTCAGTCAAATTCCCTATTCTCGGGACTGAAGAGAGGTTCAAATGTGATCAAATGCCCCCAACTGGACAAAAAAAAAAACTAATTTAGACCACACATTTTGAAAACCAAATTCAAATGGCTTTACCCTAGGGCAAAATGTGCAACCAAATTTCCCAGGGTGGGGACAACAGTAGTGCTCAAATGTCCCACATCTGCCCGACTACCCCTCCCCCTCCCCCACCTTATGTCTTGACATTGATACCTGTATAACAATATGTACATGGAAATTTATAAGCTTGTACATCATGTAATTTGTGACATTGTTTTGCATGTAGATTTCTCTGGAAAATCTTATCCCTTGATGATGGAGTCGAAGGTACCTTTCAGCTGTCTGAGAAGCGGAGCAAACACATTCAGGCCTGGACACACAGTATTGTGCATATCTGGGCAGCTGTGATGGGAATTGTCCATCTTGAGAGCCAATAGGTAAGCCTCGATTGCATCCTCGTGTGTAGCGAGGACGCCCCGACCTGCGACGAAATTCTTGTGTGAACTGTGCTTTACCATAAGCTTGACTATGGCATCGATCTTCTTGATACCTTTAGCTTTAATGCCCCTTAAAGTTTCCTTTGATGGCAGCGAATTCTGAAAACGCTGCATTCGTTTGATGATGGACTCCAGAATCTCTGTGTAATTCTCCGGCTCGATTTCACCACACAGTTCGTGGTCCTTCAGCCCCTTTAAATTGAGTTTGCCAGCATAATCCACGCACACTTTTCTTAACCTCTCTAACTTGTAATTCTGGGCCAAGATCAGCAGAGTAAGGGGATCTGGCTTTTCGTCTGGGTCAATATACAGTAGCGCGTCTACCAAGAATTCTTCACACTTTTCAACAATGGAAGAAATTTGATACTCGTGCCCAAGTTCTAAAATGGCGCTGTAGTTCTCTTGCGTTATTTCGCCATTTGCAGGCGGATAAATCATCAACAGCAACGCTTTCACGCCCTCTGCCTGTTTCCCTGGCAGCCGAATCTCTTCTTTGTTCTTTTCTCTGAAGTTGGATGTAAACATTTTCTCGAAAACGGGCGACCATAACGCCAGAACATTGCGGTGAACGTGGAATTTTTGATCCTCGACAATCAAAACAACATCGCTCATCTTCCAAGGTCTCGAGAAGTCAAGCTCGGTTTCTGGCTCCTCCGTTCTCATGCGTTTTGCTGCAGCCATCTTCTTTCTTAAGACTGTCGACAGACGAGTATTTTTCCGTAATTTTGGGCTTCAAAGTCGTAAACGCAACGATCAGAAAACCAACACAAACCGACGAACGCGAACAAGTCGATTTCCCGCCGTTTTGCCTTCAGAATTGCGGATAGACTGGTACCAGGGGTACCCAGAATCAGGAACAAACTAGTTCCCAGGGTACTCTGTAAATCGGATCAAGAACGATCAAGAACGGCACTCTAGAGATCAACGCCAGCGGTTCTGGAACGACATCGATATTTCAATGATGATGATTCAGCTTTTTTTCCTTACGTTTCTTTTAGCGAACGTGCGGTAAGTTTGACTCCAGAGCTATGAAAACAACAACTATGCTTGTTATACAAATAACAAAATCTGCAGACGTCCACTGAGCAACTTGGGCGTAAGTGGTGCCGGATCTCTTCTAGACCTGGACCAAAATTGTCTAAAATGATATTTATTGACGGCAAACTAATCCAAACGGCGTAAGCGACCAAAAAATTAACAACTGTGGAAAAAAAAAATGAAACATTCTGATATTTCGGTTTGCAACTGAGGGAGGTTTGCATTGCAAACCAAAATATCAGGCAAATTTGTTTAAAATGTTTTAGCTGGTTTTTTTTTTTTGGTCGCTAACGCCGCTTGGGATCAGTCTGCCAAAAACATATATGCTTGTTATTCAGGGCTAGGGCTGGTATTAATGTTGCAGTTTTCCGCCTCAGTGATCTTTTCAGCATGCAGACCGTATGGCAGGATATGCAACGTCTCTGGGACCAGATACGGCTGTTGATCGATCTTATGCAATAGCAGCAGTATCCCTGCATAAAATCCATCGATATTTTCACCCAACAACAGGTGCGCAATCCAGGGGGGGTGGGAGGGGGTACCTTATTTAAGGGTAAAATGATAACTAAAACTGAATTGCTTTAACAGGCCGTTATTATTTCTTTTCATGTAGAATAGACAGTTTAAAGACTAGCTCAGTTTATCAGACCAGCAGTTTAGCTGGACGTTTACGCACTGTAATTTAGCTATACTACGCTATCTAAAGATCATAAAGGGATCACAATACCAAAAGTAGCAAAAAGGTTACCGTTGGAGAGAGAACCTCCGCATTAAATCATACTGACTCATTAAGTTTGTTATTGTAATCTCTTGTAATTTATGAAGAAGAAGAAATTTCGTGTAAAGATAAATAGTCTGTCTGTCTGTCTACCCTATAGCCCATATATGGGAGTACTCCCATCCCCCGGGTACGCATGCGCAGTCGAGCCGGAATCACTGTCTGGTCCATTTCGCTCCATTCTCGTCCCCAGAGCCCTTCGTAACGGCACAAATAAAACGAGTAGCTCTGGGGACGAGAATGATTTCGCTCATGTCAAGTTCTTTCCCCCAGAAGCCTTCATACAAACTTTTTCCTGACTGTTTGTGTTTGTTGTATTCTTGAATTTCTGCTTGGTGCAATGAAACCGCCAGGGAACCGCCCATGATCAGTTCATCATTGTCCTCAAGTTACATTGAATAGGAACAACATATTACGTTAGTAACTTTTAAAGGGTTATTGCCTTATTGATGCTGTATCTTGAGAAATTTAATTTAGCCCGAGACTGTAAAAACTTTCGGGTTCATCGCGTGCTTAACTTTTTCGGATTCGAATCCAAATAAGTGAATCTGGAAAATGTGGCAATTACCTAATGTCTGTGATAATTCCGGGGGGGGGACTTCTTATATTGGGCCTTTTAAGGAGGCTGCACCTGAAAGAGGCACCTTCTTCGGAAGGTTTTTTAAAGGGCAGAAATTTTACAAGAGAAAAACTATAATTTACTAGATATGTAGAATATAAAAGTGTCCTTTAAGATATCTCTAGCAGAAGCAGCTAACGGCTAGGCTCTTCACGGTTATGCTAGCATTTTTTTGGCATAATTTGGCTTACCGAGCAAAAGGATTCTACCCAGCCTTTGCTAAAAATCAAAACAAGGTTTACGGCAACGCCATCATCACGAAGAAACTTGCAGGATGAATGTCATAGAAGGAGATCACGAAGCAGAAGATAGGCGAGTTTCTGCACAAATAGCTCGAGCGTTGTGTTATACAATACTAGATACATTTGAGAAACATAAACAAGTGTTAAGGTGTAAAAAGAAACCAGAAAGATTTTTCATCTAACCATCTAAGCATTTCTCTAACCAAAGGAGCATATTAAAAAGTGAGCATAATTTGAGCATTCTTGGTCAAAAACTGAGCATTGCTCAGAGCACAAAATGCCAGTTTTACTAGCTAGCATAATCAGGAAGGGCCAACTAACGCCTAATTCCAACAAGTATTTAAGAGGTTACTTGATCCAAAGGTATAAAAAAGGAGGATGCAGTATTTGGACATCAGGTGTGTGAAAGGCGTACATTCTCTATGGACAGTACATGAAATGATTAACATCTTTTTAGTTAAAAAAATCCTAGCCACGCCCTTGAGCACCCCCGCTCCGCTACATATAGCGTGTCCATATTATAACTGAGTCATATCAATCTTTGGCTTCCTGGAGCATAATAAACTGTTCGAAACAAGGTCTTCAAATCCGTATTTCCGCTGTACAATGAAGATTTGTGTATATGTATCCTAAATACTTAAAGACGCGTAACGTCAGAATTTAAGCTTTCGCCGCAAAAACCACCGTTTGTTAACGACATTTGAATGCGAGAACTCGAGTTTGATTCGAAAGATTCATTAAAAAATCCATCTCGCCATCTGGAGGCCTCGCTTCCTTCCACTACGTTTACACGCAGGTCTTTCAAGTAATTTTGCGTTGCCGTATCCATGGAATTTCTCTGTAACTCTACGGTTATTCCGCTTGGTGAAGCGTTTTCGATTTTAACAAGGTTTATCTTGACACGCTTGCGCTTTTTTCTAATGGTGGAATACTTCAATATTATTAAATGCTCCTCGCCCTTCTTTAGATCGAAAAGCAAACGCATGGAGAACTTTCCAAGGGCTCCTAAATGCTGACTAAACCTCACTAGCACGAAAATGGCTATAACCTCTGCCAGGAGTGCTAAGAAACAAAAGGCAATAGTCCCTGCAACAGTCAAAAAGAGACCGCTAAAATTCAAAATGCTGAGGTCTTTAGCGATTGAGGTCCTGCAGAGTTTTTCGTCGAAGTACATCTTCTCCAACAAGCTTATGCTTCCGTTTTCTTTCATTTCTAAAACCACTCTCGTGATTTCTTCCAGCCAAGGCGAGTTTTTGGGCACAGCGAATGCTATACCGTATGTGTAGAAGTTTGGTCCGGCCATGCAAAAGCTGCAATTAGGGACCTTGCTGGCGGCTTGTCGTAAAGACAGATAATCACCCACGAGGCCATGGATTTCACTGCAAAGACAACAATTACTGGTTAGAGCGTTTTTGTTTGGCAGTAATACGATCAGTGATTGGTTAAGAAAACTCGCGCCATTTTCTCAAGCAATCAGAAGTAAAACAAAAAACAATCGTTACGTGCTCGCGCACGTTTTCCCGCGCTTCGTGTCGGCTACATGTCCTTGTTTCGAGTTTTGAGTGGTTCATGGGATTGTTTACGTCCTTTGTGATTGGCCATAGTGATTACTTTGGTTTTGCATTGGTTTAAGGACATTCATTTTAAATTAAAACTCCTCTAACATCGAAATGCTCTTTACAACAGCCTATATAGGTATGTGCAACTAAAATTGATAAGGTTTTCGACCTTTTGAGGCTGCTAACTTTTCGATCGCTATAATAATTATCTTTTACTAGTTTTCTTTTTTTTTTAATACTGCCAAGGGGGTTTAGGTCCTTCACCTTATTTTTACATGAATTTAAGACATATCTCACCACCAATTAAGCACCTACCCGTTTTGAAGCCTGATTATTCCGTCAGTAAAGTTATTCATCGGGTTTAATCTGAGGTTGGTTTTGTAAATCTGACGATACGCGTAGTCAACGTGATTCTTGAAGTACATCTCAGAAGAGCTGCCTTGAAGAACACCGAGCTGAAATCCGTCCAGTGGATATAAAGAATCATCTCTTAACTGGAAAAGTACAAGAAAATCAATTGAAGTAGCTTTTATGGTAACTTTCATTTTCTTATTATTCATTTATTTGATTTTTTGTGGGAGGGGGGGGAGGGGGTGGTCGCTCTCGTCAACAAGACGGATTTGCGTTCAGTGGTACGAAATTAAAATATAATGCTACTGCTGTTGACGATGATTATGACGGATGATGACAACGACGATGATGATGATGATGATGTAGAGTTATTGTAGATAGCTTTCGACGAATCACAACGCACGCAAGAACTGTTTTATTTCGTAAACAAAATAATAGCTTCTACAAACCTTTTGGTCTGTAATGCCGTCGATTGGCAGCTCAAAATTGTCCTGTACCAAAAAAGCCATCAAGTTCGCACAATACGTGTTGACAATGATCATAGCCATGAACGCGTACACTGTGGACACACATCTGGCGCTGATACTACGAGGAGTTTTCTCTGCTCCAATGTCCTTACTGAATGCTACGCCCCATACATAGCTCATGGCGTCTGAAATAACAACGATAAAAACCTTATTTCTTTTGTCTTTCCCTTGATTTAGTATCGTAAAGTTCCAAAAGACCCCTCGAAAAAAGTGAATATCCGAAAGTACTGAGCTCAAACGTAACTTGACTTATTAAAAAAGGAAAAAAAAGACGTTCTCTGGTTGAAAAGTTTGAAAAACATAAGCTTTCGGCTGTCAGTCTATAATATTTAACGTTAAAGGTTATAGACTGATAAATATATGTTATCATAAATTTGGCGTTTCTTTACATTTTTTACCCTTAGCTCGGGTTCTCATGGTTCTAGAGCCCAAACTCTGACCTTTTTGTTGATGAAACAAACGAAACCCCTCTAATTAAATGCTACGTAATTGCGTTCGACGATAGGAGAACGCATCCTAATCTTGTGGTGGCCTGTGGTCCCGTGGTTGTCCTGTGAACGCGCAAGCGAAAGTCGTTCTATGTCGGTATGTATGTCGGTATGTCAGTATGTATGTCGGTATGTCGGTATGTCGGTATGTCGCAGGATGGCCTCGATCTCATGCGAGAAGACATTAGAAGGCAATTAATTGCGTTACATCAACGTCAACAATGACATTAGCCGCAAAGACAGCGCGCGCAAAAAGAATTCCATTAAGCGGATAACGATAGGCTGTAAACAATTCTTGCGCTCAACGGTAGCAATACGCATCCTAATCTTGTGGTGGCGTGTTCTTCAATGGCAAGCATGGCGAACGCACTGCATAATCTATGATTACTCCTAGTAATAAATGGTAGGCTCGTAATAATCGCAAGTTCGTGCAAAAAAGCCCCTTATAAATTCATAGCATTTCTACAAATCCACATGCAAACTCTGTCACCTTGTTTCTGTACGATATTTCAGAAGTTTTTATTTCACTTCAAACTCTTGGCAAGGCTAATACCAGTTACCAGGTTATCTTCAATCAAGAGAAAATTATTTCGTTTTTCAAAAAAGAACTGAAACATAACCCCACAGGTATCCCATCTTGCAACGTTGTCTGACATTTGCAGACTGCAGATCGCAGACTGCAGACCGCTGACTGCAGACTACGATAGCTTTTTAGCCATTTACAGAGCAAAATAGTGTTGCCCCAAACAGCCAAAAAAAAAAAAACAGCTAACCGCAAGCAGACTGCAGTGAAGGCTAACCGCAAGCAAGGGACAGTGAAAACTAACCGCAAGCAGTCTGCAGTCTGCAGTCTGTAAATGTCACACACCGATCTTGCAATAGGTTATTTAACTAGTACACACGTACCTAACATTGTGAATCCATCTTCAGCGCTCTCCTTTAGAATGCGATAATACCCCGTGGGACTTTTTCTATCCAGCCACCAAATTACCAGTAAAATAATGTTACATGTTCCAAGGATGGTTATCCACAAGCTGACATCAAACGGCTTCAACCATGAATACCACTGTACACCTGCGTGGGCAATAAAAAACGGTATCTATTATCCGACTCCACTCGCTATAGCTAAAGTACAAGAACACGCGAAAGTACAAATATCCCAGGATGAATTTGGGAAACCGGTCAAACAGGTTAGCTGTAGTCCATTTAGCTCTGCTTAGCGTGTCATTTAGCATGCCTAACTCAAAACACAGTTCAAGGCTTGGCTTTTGAGAAAGCAAAACGTTGAATTGATAAATCTCTTCATTAGACATTTTAGTGCGTAGTAAATTTGCCGTACATCCATCTCGTTCCTAGGGCTTTTCCCTTCTTCGTGGGGGCGGTCGGGAAAGATTACAAAGAAGAGAAGCCCTATAGGAACATCGTAAACGTACACCTTTGTATAAAAAGTCTAATAATATTTGTTTACTTCATAATGAAATTCGAGGACCGTGCCAAGATACGGACCAGGACCTTCAAGTAAGGACCGAGATAGGCTGCGAACAGGCTCCTCAATGGGGCACAAGGCGAAAGAAAAATCGGCGAGCAAGTGGGGCATAATACGAAAAGAAAACTGAGGTTTACAATCCCTCCCCGAAAATACATGCCTGGATTCTGGTTTCTCTGGACCAAGTGACCTGCCAATACGATAGTAGCCGTATTTTCAAAACTGTAATATTTTAATTTGTACAAAGGTGGACTTACCTGTGTCATAGCCTCCTTCCTTCTTCACTAGAACGTTAAGGGCGAGGGGGAGATATGGGAAAGAAAACGAAACGTGTTTTGCTCGTTTTTCGGTCAAAGCCATGTTTAAGGCCAAGTCACCTAACAACAATAATGATAACAATGGCAATAATCACAACATACTAAGACAATCACAAACTGAAAGAAAAATCACGTACTCTATATATGGTAAGCTCTTAGCGTGGGCAAGCAGAGGAACTAACTCCCGTGCTATGATTGGCATGGCTACTCGAGCTGGTACGATTGGGCTATCTTGCGCGCTCGCGAATGCCAGCTGGTCCCAGCTATGTCCTGTAAGAAACAGTGCTCTTTATGTCCTATAATAAAGAGCAGGAACCCTTATGGGTTTCTGTAAATACTTAATTGATTCAAAGCTTGCATGCTTTGTCAAGATGGCTACAAATTAGCCTTGTTATATTCTTTACGTGGATTCTTTGACTATACACGCAAAAAGGAACTTGGCGAACATCCAGTCATCTTGACCTCATGCTTGGCAAATAACTCGTATATCTTGGTAAGGTTTGTTAACTAGGAGTAAGGGACAGCCAAGACTTAAAAAAGATGCAACTTCAATCTTCTATTGCATGACAATTAGAGAGACGAAACATTTAAACTTCTGATTGCTGAAAAGTACTAAAAGAATTATTTTAGATGGGTGTTAAGGCCTGGCCGCTGCGCAAGTGGATACACGTTTTCAAATTGCGTCTATTTGCGGCTCCGTTTGGCTTCACTTGATGAGCTGATGAAATGGAATGACTTTCGTTCAGTTTGGTCAAGGTCAACTTTGCACGGAAGTCGACGCAAGCTTTTCACCGTTTGGTCGCCAAACAAATTTGCCAAAGCTAGTTGATCCAACTTGATCGCACGTCATTTCGTTTGCATTATTGGCTTTGAAATAGCTTTTCTGTCCCTTGTGAGTAAATTTGCGAGCTCGTTTGGCCACCCAGCCTTAGTCTGTACGCAAGTTCAACTTGCGACTACTTGCCCCTCCGTTTGACTACGTCAAAAAATATTACTGTGGCCTTAGATCTAACTTCTATTTATTAGAAATATTTTTTTTTACCTCTTCCGGACACCAGCTCATTCACAATTCCGTTCCATTTTCCTGCCTTCTCTCCAAAAGTGCCATATTGCCTATCAGCAACGACGTAAATTTCAGGAATGAAACCAAGTTCCCGTTCAAGAATTTTTAATAAATCAATCGAGAATCCAAAACAGCAAAGTGTTCTGACTGTTGAACCAGTTTTGTTGTAACAGAAGTATCCCCTCTTTAAACAAGTCATGTTATTCTCCGAAGTGTGCTGTGGCTCCTCCGATTCTACCCACGGAGGGTGCAAAATCACAGGGACTCGCACAGTGGGTTTAGTAGGGGCCAAAAGTGGAAATACGACCCTTCCGTTTGGAGCGTCGAAGGCCTCTAAAGCAATTCCTGAATATGTCCTCAAGCCAATTGACCACCAGTGCTTTTGGCCGTCGAGATCCTGTTTCAGGTTTGAAATGTCCATGGTGGAAAATGATCCTTTGGCTAAAGCTGGATCCTCAAATAAGGACGTTTTGCCTTGGAAAAACGTGTGTTTTATTTTCCTATAGCAATAAATAACATCAACACGTTTTAGGCTAAAAATGCCAAAACCTCGTGACGTTAACCTGGCCTTTAGTCAGGAGAGGTATAGTAAATTTGGCCATGATTAGATAGCAAGTCATCTCCGGTTTTTCGAGCACGTGATCATTTTCTCGTAAACAAGTCTAACAAGAAAGTTTAATTTCGTGACTCGTTCACTTAGAGATACAGGAATAGTGATCATAAAATCATAGAAATTCCTAAGGTTAAACAACGTGGAAACACCGCGCCCATAAAGCTGTGTTTTCGGTGCATCTAGATTGCCAGGCATATAAAATAAAATAAAAATGTAATTTTGAAAGGGGAAAAAGTTGCTGGAGGCTGCTCGAAAACAATAGCTTCACATGCGCGGAAGAAAAATAGATATACTAACCTCTTTATTAATCCTTGTAAATCCTCCCTTGAAGTTTGCCTGGCTGCGTCCTTCACGGACATCGCTATCAGATCAAAGGCATCGTACAGAGCATTCTCCATAAAGTCGTGTTCCAGACTTTTCCAAGGACATATGCTTACCAATCCTCTAGGCAACACAGTACTGTCTGATACCCCGTATATAGTAATATCTGTCAGAACCCACAGCGCTTTAAATTGATTGACACCGAGACTTTGAACCAATCGGAAGAGGTCTTCATTGTGTTTGTCGCGCACGTGAACAATAACAGCATCGCTTTCATTGGTCATTGTTAGCTTGATAGTAGATCGCAGCACAGTGGTGTTTTCACTTCTCGTTATCCACACGGTTTGCAGAATATTCCATTTTTCTTTCTTTGAGTATTCCAGCATCGCCTCTGCAAGCACTTTTCCTTCGTAGTCAGAGGACATTACAAGGCTGAGTTTGCGCCATCCCATTTTCTGCACCATGTCTCGCAGAGTACAAGCGTAGTGTAACATCGATGGAGAAGCGACCCTTGTAAAGTCGGCGGGATTTTCCTGTTGTAGTTGATTAAAATATTAATAGTGCTGCCGAGTTTAATTTTAGCCAATTTCTAGAGCTTTTACACAAGGTGTAAATAGCGAAGCTATCTTTAAACCTTAGTGTCCTTAGTGTGTGACCATTTAAATGAAAGCTATTGAGCAGTATCTCCATCTGTTGCTGTTCATTATGCTGTAGAAGGTAGTTTTAATTGATCTGTGGATGAAACCCTATTGAGTGAAGAAGGCTTCGAAGCTCAGGCATTATCCTATGCTTAAGCTTTTAACTCGCCAAAATCCGAAGAATTCTATCAGATGCATGAATGGATTTTAATGTAATCTCCAGGGATTGGAAGACACGTAGAAGAGACCGTACACAGGAATCTTGCAAGAAAAATGAAGTCCCCACATATTCTTGGGACACTCTCTAGGCATGTATAAACACTGGGCAGGAAGGTTACGAGCAAACGCATATATTATTAGACGATGAGCTGGATCATGCTGATATTGCTTGCAAACGAAAAACTTCCTGCAATGAGGACTCAGCAGAAATTATTTACGATATTGTCTTCTTGCGTCGTTTTAATTTGCATACGGAAAGAAAACAACTTTGGTAAGACGGGTGGTCTTTTGGTCAGTATAATTTTTTACTACTTCGCAAAGTTACTCTTTTATATCAGGCAACGAGAATTAACAAAAACATCTCTTAGGCAATATTCTGTCGACCCGCTACCAAATTGTTAAAGGCAACGTTAAAAGAGACCACCAGAAACCATAATTCACAATTGGGATAGAAAGATTTAACTTATGTCATTCGAAACGTTGTTAATTATGCATTCCCATTGGAGAACGGAAAACTTTCTGCGTTGGTGTAGTCGATATTTTTTTCATCCCACACAGTATTTGCAGTCAGATAACCCCTTTTAAGCATGATAAGGCAATTTCGAGTTTTTCCGCATAAAACCAACCGGATCAAATTTAAATTAATTAAATTCATGGAAGTTTGTCGCCGCCTGTTTTAATGTTTTGTCGTAAATAAACTATGAAAACGGATTTTCCCGCTGTCTGTTGGATATAAGGGACGCTGTTGTAACGAAAAAGTAAATTTGCAGACTTCCATTATCTAAATTTAGCTATATCTATTTCATGTTTTAAATCGTTTGGGATAGAATCATGCTGTATTTTATCTACTTAAACTTCTTTTACTAAATTCTGGAATAATGCACGTTTTAATCCTACAGTTTTTTTTTTTCATTTTTAATCTTTTGGAGTAATTTAAAAAGATAGCATTTATTAACCACGTACATATTGAAAATACTATCTCCGCTTACTTCGCATGTACCATAGAAAAACTGCTTTTCTACATTAACAAAAAGACCACGTTTAATTCTTTGCTAGTAGAATAAAGCTGCATATTTCGCATACGGAACAAAAGGTTGAATTCACTTATCCCGACCATATAATTATTTCGAGAAGTTATGTAAATCCTTCTTTAATGTTTTACTCGGAAGTTAATCCATTGCAGCTTAACGCAAAAAGAGCAAAATCTTTAATTCGCAAATTTGAAAAACTTATTTAACATCGGTGAATGAATTAATGTGAATGAAACCACAGATACATTTTTCCAAACAAAAGTCGAGAAAATATCCCTTTTTGAAGTAAAAATAGAAAAATAAATAAATAAATAACTGCCAGTTAATTTATAATTGGATACTATAATCTATCGTCCTTACCAAAGCACAATGATTTTATTTTTTCGGCTTATCTACTCGAAGCAATCGCGATTAAAGCGCGGGGCTTAAAGTCGTGGAGTTTTTCGAGATACGCCAGCCAAAAGAATTAATTTAACGCTGCAGTATAAACAAAAACTACGTTAATCTAAAAATTTAGAAACCTGTCAAATAATCAATTATTCTTGCCGGAGATAAATACAACTTAAAGAAAAAATACAAACAGTAAAATAATGCTTACCTGAGTCGTTGGAATTTCGTCCTTTTGGAAATCCTGGAACATTCCAATTGTGACAGTTTTTAACCTTTCCATCACGGAAGACATGGCCATCTCTTGCTGTGACACATGAACAAAGATTGCCGAGTGTAGTGCCGGGAGGTTTTGTTCCAGGTTCAAGATGCTGTTTACCATCCGGTTATAGGTGAAGAAGCTGAAATTGAAGCGGACGTGTTTTTCCAGTGAAGAATTTTTGTGATCATGGTTGTATCGAGTAATAGCGTTTCGGACAATTTCCCCTAAATCCGAGTTTGATTCTCCCAGGAAAATGCTCACGCCAACGTCAAGATTTCCAAGTGAACTGCAAACGACAAATACAGTTGTTATGAAAAGGAACAACAATGTGTTTAAGTCCGATTTGAAATATGGCATTGTGTTACACGGAGAAACTGAGAACTCCGAAAATCTAACGCCGATTTCCCATCACAATGTTTTCCCGTTGCGTCGCGTTTTTGAACATAATACTGTTTTCAATGTGAGCTCGTTGCTTTTAAAGCGCACTCAAATTTTGCTATGCAGCTGAATTTAGGAATGACACCTCTGAGTGAAAAATAATTAAACTGAACGTTTTAATGACGGTCAAGAAAATAGAGGCCTCTCATTGGTCGAAGTCACTCTTGAGGCAATATTTCAATGCAGCTGGGGTAAATACCGGGGGTAAATAACATAAAAGGAAATTCCAACAATATGTCTTTTTGCTAGGTGTATTATCGTGCTGACATTGAAGTAAGTATTTTATTTTAAACTATACAGTTTTAAATTGAAAGGGAATTAGCTTATATTATAAAGACTGCTTGCGGTAGCATTCGCATGCACTAATTAATACCAAATCTGAAGCTCAAACTGCATGTTTTAACGTTTGCAAACGGAGGCCATACAATCTTAACTCATTTATATAATTCTAAACACTTGTTATGAAATACACGAGTAAAATCATTGAGTATGCCCAAAGGCGCTTCACCCAACTAACTACACTCTTTTTCAACAACAAACTGAAATATTTTCTAGTGAGCACTGAATGATCGGCAGAAGCTGAACGCGAAAGCAATTGAAAATTTAGCAAATGAGATCGCGTTGCTGCTATTGTCGTTAATGGGATTTTGTTAGCTATCTAATGCGATTCTCAAACAGTATAAGCTGAAACATTTTCCGTGAAACGAAAAAAACATTTTTAAATGTTCATTTTGAACATTCAGCCGCGCTCATATCACGGATGTTTTACACAATGTAATATACGATACCGGCGTGTGCTTGCATGTCTGTGAACAAGGTCCCGTTGTGGCACATTCTACATTCATACATTTTTATTCTATCCGAACAAGCCACTTAATCTCCGCGTTACCTTTTGCCTCTGTTTCAAAACGAGTCCGCGTTTTATATGAAACCGAGTTTGATTTGCATGAAAATGAACATACAGAAAACAAAAAGACTCGTTTAAACGACGAGGCAAAAGACAGCTCAGAAACTGTCTATTTCTAATTATTTTTTGTTATATTCGCAGTTGTAGTCCCTTTAACTGTGTAAGGTGCTAATTATTTTTTCTCTTCAGAGTCCAATAGGCTAATAACAATGACAGGTGCTTGTGTCAATTATTTTCTTTTTGAGGCATTTCTGTCAAACGCTTATTTCTCGTATCGCATGAAGTTGAGGTTGCTCTCAATCCTACCTACAGATTTTTTTTTAATATTCGTAACAATGTTTGTTTCGTCAGTTAGACAAAAATATAGCAGAAACCGTAAAAACCATGCATCATTAAGAAGTTTTTAAATGACTCGCCTCAAAATATGAAAATACGGTATTTTTCTTTGACCATTTTTAACGTTGCCATGGCAATGAATTTGACATCACGATGACCTCAATTTGTTCATTGGTAATGCCAAGATGTTTTTTCTCAAGAGTTTTGGTGTAGTCGTTATAAAATGCCAAAGACGGGAATCTGTAAACCATATTACGAGTCATCTAGAGCTAACGTTTGCACGCTGGTATGGAATCATATAAATACAGTAACAGGGGCCATTGGAGTTAGTTCGAGCATGTTAGTCACCATGAAAAAAATATAATTTCATGCAAACAGTTTGTCGAATGAACATTATTAGTTCTTCGAAAAATTCAAGAATCTTCTCCAGTGATATGTTGGAAATAACTTTGGCTTTCTCGATTGTTTTTCGTTCTGGTTGCGGTAGTAATAAAACCCGATTCACAGGATTTCTAGTAAGAACGGTTATCCCAACCGTTCGTCCGGTGCACCCAAGAAGCTGACGGACTCTGGGCTCGATCGAGGCCCTTGGGGCGATTTTCTCGCATGCGGTAAGCTTACGACATGCCTTATTAGAGCCATTTAAACGTGGGCGCGTCTTTCGTAAGGATGTGGTAGGTTGTTTTACACGCCGCGATTCGTGTTGTAGTCATGGCGTAAGCTTGTCGCATGCGATGCGAGAAGGTCGTACCATGTTAATCGCCCTTTAGATGCATAAAGCGAGGAACTTATAGCTGAAGAAGTTTAGAGCCCAGAATAGCGATGACTTAGGGGGCTTACAACCTAACAAGCTTGTTTTCACTTAGTGTATGACCGGTTTTAATACAAAATCTAATACAAAATCGAATCTAATAAAAACGAAAAACAAAATCGAATCTAATAATTTCAAGACAGAACTTTATTGGTCCCTTGCGACGTTTGACTTACGGCAGTAGCACTATTGAGTACAAACAATCATCCAAATGTCTTGGGTTAACAATCGACAACAAGCTATCATGGAATGAACACATCGGGAAAGTTTGTAAGTCCTTCAGTAACAAAGTCGCAGTCTTAAAACGGATAAAGTTCCTACCAAAACCAGTCTTGGAAACTATTTATTATAAAACAATCATCCCCAGTGTCCTATATGGTATTGCAGTCTGGGGATCTTGTTCTCCAGCTTTGTTAGATGATATAGACCGAATTCATTTGAGAGCAACAAGAATTATTAATAGTCTACCACATTACATCCATAGTGATCACATCAGGAACGCTCCATATTGGAACCCTATTGTTTCATTCTACATTAAGAGACTTTTAGTTATTACGTACAATATTTACCATGGAAATAGCATCAATCCTCTAAAGAACTTACTAGTAAAACGCGAGTCTACTTATAGCTTTAGAAAATCCTTAAATGTTGAGGTTGATAGACCAAGAACAGAAGTGGGAAGATCTTCTTTTAAACATCGTGCTGCATTATCTTGGAATTTCCTTCCCGATGACATCAAGTCTTGCTCTAACCTTGATTCTTTCAAGAAAAAACTTAAGGCAAATAAGAGTCTCTTAAAATCTATCAGTTTCACTAAAGCGTCCTGCTGCGTTTCTAACAAATCTCTGGACTTCAAATATTTTTAATTAATTAATTAATTTATTTATTTTTACTGTATATTGTTATTAATTCATCTATTTTACCTATCATTATTTATTCAGCTATTGTAAATAAATTTCGGATCATGTAATGTAGGATCATATTGTAATTTATTATATTAGTTAGTGCAGGTCCACATCAGGACTTAACGTCTTGCCAATTCTGTAACCTGCTTTATCAAATAAATCATGTATGTATGTATGTACGTAGAATTGAATAAAAGTGATAGTTTTTTCCACACAGAATTGCATGGTCAGCAAGCGTAACATTCAGGACTATTTTATTCAGTCAACTGAATTAAACATAACCCTGGGATGTTCAAAGGTGTGCGAGAGGGAGCCGTTATGTCGATGCCATTCCTCACAATTTGAAACAAAAAAGAATTTTACCTAAATTTTGAAATTTTCAGGTTGATCGGCGATGTAAACGGGAAGAGAGGCATTGACGAGGAAAGGAAGAAATGGAGCAATGGAGGGAGGAAGTGAGAAAGCAAGGGAGGAAGAAAAGGGACAGAGAGGGACCGAGGAAGAGTGGTAAGGAGTTATGTAGGGAGAGAAGCAGAGAGTGGGGGAAGGTAGTTCTAGCACTTCTGCGCTTGTGTAAACTTTAGTTACAGCAGGATCGAAAATTATGCCAAAATAAAAAATAAATAAAAAATAACCATTTAAGTTAACGCGGCTATTAACACGACTGTTAACTATTAACATGATCTGCGCTGTTGAGGGCCCAATGGTGAAGTCACGAAAGGCGCGAAATCCTAGCCAGCGTCTTGTCTTCAGTGCCACAAACACGATCCTTATGGTGGTTGCGTCGCACGTGACTGTCATGCGCCGCGTGCGAGGCGAACGCCCGCCCGCAATACTTGCACTTAAATGGTTTTTCGCCGCTGTGCTGACGGATGTGCGTGCGTAGAATGGAGGATGCCGTGAAGGACTTGACGCAATACGGACATTTGTAGGGCCTCTCTCCACTGTGCACCCGTGTGTGTTTGTTCAGGCTGGACGACTGGGAGAAGCTCTTCCCGCATTGTAAGCACTGGTGTGGGCGATACTTTTCGTGCACGTGAAGAATATGAATGCGTAGCCGATCACGCTTCTCAAACGAGCGTTCACACAGCGGACATGGGAACTTCCGGTCTCCGTAATCAACACATCGCGTGTATTTAAGATGGCGGTCACGGTAATATTTGTAGGCGAATACTTTTCCACAACAGTGGCAAGGATAGCTTGAGCCGTCTGCAAGATAGGAAAACAGCTTCTCAGGTTGGAGCATGATAAAGGCTGTGATCAGAATGGGTTTTACAAAATACCGTGGGACAAATTGTGACCTTTACATCGACAACTTAGGTAGAGAGGATCGTTTCTTTTTGGCAGAGAATAGTGTGGTAGTTATGGAACTAGCCATTATCATAGCGACCCAGGTTCGAGTTTAGTTATGCATATGATTTTCTGGACGAAGTAAAAATTTTCTAAGATGGAGGGAGGGGGATCTAAGAGGAGCTATAAGAGGGTTAAGCACTTTATGTACACAAAACCATGTGTCTGATCAAACAGCGAAGTAACAACTTAACCGCGTCATGTATGGTGTATGCCGATCTTCAATAGACAAGCATCTATCCTTTTCGATCATCTCACATCAAGGTAATTCACCTTGTGGTCCATTCTTTAACCCCAGGGATATTCCCAGGAGTAAACCTCCTACCACCATCAACATAACCTTCCTAAACTCCCGATACATTCTTTTACCCCAGGGGTATCTCATATCCATCTCTCTATCGCACTCTCAAACAAACTATTACCATCGACAAAGTACAATCTTAACTCACCTTCCGTTCCACTCTTTATCCCCAAGGGTATCCCCATAAACACGTTATATCCGTCTCCGTACCACACTCTCAGTTCCTCTCCCTCCGTTATTACTCGTGTGGCTTCGTAATACAAAGAACATTCCTGTTGTACTAGCACCAGGTTTTGCTCGGCCACGTATCGGGCACAGCTGACGAACTTCATCCAGTTTTTGTAATTCGCAGCTCCATCTATGTAGTAGCGAAGGCGTCCGTCCATAAATATCTACAAAGTAGTAAACAGTAGTATTAAGAACGAAGGTACTAAAAGCGATCTGTTGTAAAAAAAAAAAAAGTAGGGACCACGAGGGGTGCTTACCATTTGTCGAAAGGAACCAGTTGGAATGAACACTGAATAATGGTAAGGGATTTTCCAAAATCAGCAAACGACCCGAACGAGATGGGGCTTACCATTTGAAATTCGGTTTCCTGTTACTGTTTTCCGTTGAGACTGGAACTGGGAAATCGTGCAAATGGTAAAGAAATTTCCGACGTTCCGTTCCGAACGGAAAAAGAGGACTACCTCTGGAGGTAGTCCACAATTTTCGAACGGATTTTCCGGAAAATTACTGTTCCATTTGACTTTCAACCGAAATTTCCGGATTTTTTGGCTAAATGGTAAGCACCCCAGGTGCGGCCAAAACTGCAAGGCTGACACTAAGTAGAAATGTCTTTTCGCTAGTTGTTCTATTCTGTGTGGCATATACTCTGCTGATGAGACCCAATGAGGTCGAAACAGCTGTCCAGAGTTTGCATTTTGACTTCCAGTTTGGACTCCATCATGTCGTTGTCCCGTTAACTTTTTTTTCATTTCTACGTAGTGTCAGCCTTCCAGTTCTTGTCATAGAATTATTAACTAAACAAAACAAGAAGTCAAAAGTGGATACAATCAGTGGCTTCGCTTTCTCCGTTAGCGACTTTGCACAAATCTGCAGAACACATGGAAGAAAGCGTACTTCCTCTTACCTCCCACAAAAATTGCCTTCGAACAGAACTTATGGGCATTTCCTCTGAACAGACAATGCTTCCTGTGTATGGGCCGAAGCGCATGCCCTTCTTGATGCGCAGCTGACCGCAGAAGACGCCATAACGTGGGTTTCCAGAGGTCGAGACTTTTAGTAGTTTTAGTTCATGTGGCGGCGACTGGCTAGGAAAACAGCCTTCAGAAAAGAAAAACAAACCGAAAAATGAGTTAGTCATTACGTATATTTGCTTGCCTCAATTCACAAAATATTCGAATTCGCTTTTCGCATGACCGTTTCGAAAGTGCTTAGGCAGTTGGCGTGAATCTTATTCACACTTCGGGCGTACGTATTTGCAACAAACGCGCATAGCCGTCGCATTTTCCAGTTGAAATTTTTTATTGTTTTTTTTTTTAGCTCGAAAACAATGAAAAAATCCAACCGGCAAATGCGACGGCTATATGCGTATGTTGCATATAAATACGCCTTTAATTTCAAATTTAATTCATGCTATAGTGATCGTCACTTATCTAACATATTTTCAAATTAGTTTTTCGTGTAGTCCTGAGAACAGTGAGTAAAACTACAATCTCAGGAAACACTGTTCAGTGATACAAGAGACATCATTCCACGCCAGCTGAAATGATGCAAGTATATAATGTACTAACAACTCTCTCCTCATCTCACTATCATGTGGTTATTGTGGATGGTTGGTGAGTAACAAGAGGCAACATTGGGCGCGGGCCGGGAAGGGGAATTTTTTTTCTTCCATGATGAACTCAATTTCGCCTAAAATGTATTGTAGGGAGTTTAAAAGTGAAAGCAACGCGGCCAGTAACGGAAACAAGAACGCCACTATAAGTTTAATGGGGAATATAGTGCAGTGAAAGTTATTTACTGATGTATAGTTATGGTTAACGATTTCGGCAATTTCAATTTTTCTTGCGAGATCGCTCTCGCTAAAGCTTGATGGAGACAAGTATACCTGAAACTTTGTTGTCAAAATTTACCTGAATTTCCATATATGGAAGTAGTTTCCTGGCCGTACAGTGCTATTTCCAAGTCTTCTTGCGAAAAATTAAATCCAGATTTGGAACAAGGCTTGGACATTTTAATCACTGGTTTTTGGGAAAAAAATTACAACACAACGAGTTTTCCACTGGAGCTAAATTTAATAAAACATGCTAAAGCTCTGTTGTATCTACTTCACTAAGGACCTGTCTTTTTTTTCTCATTTTATGCGATTTCCGGAATTAGCCAAGTGAGCTCTGTTCGTTTTTAAACATCAATTTTTTAAGCAAATTGTGCATCAAATGTTCCGAATGTTCCTCTGTTGTTTCCTTTTTTAGGTATATATTTCTATTAAGAAGGCAGCACTGCAGTTAAACACTTCAACCCGGTTTTAAAATCGTTTTTTTTTTTAACATTTAACTCAATTGACATGAATTGTTTTCATATCTTTGGCTTACTAATAAACGGCAAAAAAAAAAAAAAAAAAACGCCTTGAAACGAGAAAGATCTTTTTTTTTATCACAACAAAATATTTAACGATGAGATGTTAGAGAAAATAAACAACAAAATAAATACTTACTTAGATGGAATATCTTACCGTCAAGGACATGAATTTTCCTCAGACAAACCGAACCAAGCTTGCAATTAGGATACGCAAGGGCAGGCTTATATAACTATCATTTGTTCTATTCGAATTAATACGTTAAAAATGAGAAGAGTGTAGTTAATCATTTTTAATTGAAGCCCTGCCTTCAACTTGTTTCGTTGTTAAAGCATCTATACAAAGCGGTTTTCGGTGAAAAGAAATTTTAGTAATAAGGTTAATCCTTTCCTTCCAAATTTCCCTATTAGCTGAGAACTCAAACAAAGTCTGGGCTGGCAAAAGATTTATCATTAACTGCGAAACGGAAACTGTGCGTAAATAAACTATTAAACTAAAATAAAGACTTTTGCTTACCAGTTAGATTAGCAAATAAGCTAAGTATTAAATTTGCCTCTACTGTGGTTAATGATCTCTAATTAAAACGAATTTAATCCATTTTCGAAGTAAATGTTAAGAACAAAACAATGTTTTACGGATCGCGCGAAAATTCCGCGTGGAAAGATAAACAAAGATTAGTTTTTTTATCGCTTAGAACTTTCTTGCTATTTCATTTCACCAATTTTAACGCCTATAAGTGCATAAACGACTGGTTAATTAATCTAGTAGTGTAGCAGCTCTCATAAGCCCTACTAATCTAATGTAGCAGCTGTTTATTGTTTGTATTTTCACATTGTTCCTGTTGTTTCCTCCTCTATTGTTCGTCGAAGGCAGGTAGTGAAGACCTTGCGAGAACTGTTTGCTACCCAACCCAATCTATACAATACTAAAGGTTATTTATATATATTTTAACTTGAAATTTCAAGGAGAACTGTTAAACTAATAAACAATATTTTATAGGAGTGAAGTACAAGATAAATTCTAAATTGCATTAATTAAAACGTTTGGCATTAGCACAAACGAATACTTATACCAAAACGTTTCCAGCAAAACTAGTCGTCTATCTATCAACTGCTGAAAGCGGGCGGAATTAAACGCGGAAATGCTTAATCCTGCTCAAGTACCCATGGTAGGTAGAATGAATGAAGACCTCAAATTTAAAAAGGATTGCCATGGGAAAGAACAACATTTTTAATGAAAAGTGTGCATTTTTTTAAGTAATCTTTTCACACTAGCGCTCAGGCAATTATATCATTGAGTTTTGCGGCGTGGTATCCGCCGATTCCAAATGTTATTCCATTTTAATTAACATACCATTCTGTATTTGCTTTTGAGTCAAATCAGTATTCGTTTTCAACTCCGTTCATCCTTGGACCCTATCGTACCTTTTGGTTTCTATTTGGAGACCAATATTCTTTTACAACGGCAAAAGTTTCGCTTTTTACAAAACGAGGGCACTTGCCGTTTTTTCCTGCGTAAGCACAGGCTCCCAAACTCACGATTCGAGAAAATACGCGGTGTTGTGTTACAATTTATGTCGTTGAGAATTGGAGTGCTCTATAAGACATTGTATGGAGTTTAAAATAACTTGGAATAAAAGCGCTCAAGGAAATATAATTTTACCTCCTTTTCAATAAAATAACGAAAACGTTCTCACCTTGATTGGTTTCTGTCGTCCTTATGGGTTATTTCATTGTTTTTAGGAGGTTTTGAGGTTTTTGTCGAAGCGTTCCAGATTGGATTTGAATAAAGATGAATTACTTCTTTAAAGGATTTGTCATTTTTACAGGCGTTTTACTTTCGAAGTCTTTTTCCGATTTTTGAAGGGGTACAGATGCAAATAAATCGTTTTGCACGAGGGACGGATCCCAGATTTTTTCTTAGGAGGGGGTGCACCACATAGGTTCTTTTGCAGAATACCAGTTATATTAGAAAGCCGCAGGTCATCTCTGGGGGGGAGGTGGAGGCGGAGAGGGGGTGCGCACCCCGTGCACCGCCCCCTAGATCCGCCCCTGTTTCGTACACGCGGGAAACATGGTGGATGACATTAGAGCGAACAGGTTGCCATGAAAACAATAGCTCTCGTTATTACTGTACCTAGGCTCGATTTCCGTCGTCCTCTCGTGTTCGGTCTTCCCTCCCCGAGAAGAGACTTTTCGGGGAGGAGCGCGGGCTCATTCCCCGAACCGCGGCTGGTAATCGAGCCGACCCTGTGCCAGGAACGGACAAAACCGCATCGAAACAATGGCGTCCGCTAGAGTTGTTCTTATTTCAGGCTGTTCGTCTGGTATAGGACTTTATACCGCTCTGCTTTTAGCCAAAGATCCCAAAAAACGCTTCAAGGTGTATGCCACGATGAGAAATCTGGAAAAAAAGACGGCGCTGGAGAGCGAAGGCAAGGACTATCTTGGCGAAACACTGATTATAAAGAAGATGGATGTGAGCTCGGATGAATCGGTCAGAAGCGTCGTCGATGAACTAATTACGAAAGAAGGAAAGGTCGATGTTCTTGGTGAGCACCTTGCTTAAAGCTGCTTTCATATTTATAAAAGTAATAATTTTGCACTACATAAAATATGAAAGTGATTTAGTAAAAAGGCGCTTAAAACGGCCCGCGCAGGCAAAAAACGCGACACATGAGTCGATTACCATTTCATTTATTAAACTTAATTGAGATATTCAGAGCGAAAAGTAATTTAGATATGTAATTTTCAGAGCTTTATTCGTAACCCTCATAAATTTCAATATTTATTTTGTTCGTCTCAAGTCAACTAATATACAGCATAATAACAGTACCACATGAAAGTACTGCTCAATAGCTTTCATTTGAATGGTCACACACTAGGGTTTCATCCACAGACTTAAAAGTTGGAATCACCTGTCCTTGTACAGTCAACTCTCGTTATAGCGGACACGCTCGGGACCTAGTTTAGTGTCCGTATTAGCGAGAGTCCGTAATAGCGGGGTGTAAGAAAAAAGTGCCGTTAACATACGTGAAATAACATAGTCCATGACGAGCTTATCAACAGTGGTGAATGTGCTAAGCAGTCGTTGGGATTGGAGGGTGAGGGTTTGATCTCTCCTAAAGAGTCTGGAAGGAAAAGGCGCAAGCTGAAGTGAAAAAGCAAAGTCTGTTGTACAGCTACTGAACAAATTAATGCAAAAATACATATTCCAGAAGTCTTTTTAGTGTGTTTTAGACAAATAACGAACAACAGACTGGAATTTTACGTAATTATGTCACATGAGAAGTTCATGGTGTCCGCTTTATCGAGAGTCAAAACAATAAAATTGTTCGTTTCGTACCACCAAAAGTGTCCGTAATTCCGTAATAGCGAGAGTCCGTAATAGCGGGAGTCATTTTCAGTCAAACCTCTATAGCTTTCACTGGGGATCTGAATTTTGTCCGTAATAGCGAGTGTCCGTAATAGCGGGATGTCCGCAAGGCGAGAGTTGACTGTACAGCATAATAAACAGAAGTACCACATGAAAGTACTGCTCAATAGCTTTCATTTGAATGGTCACACACTAGGGTTTCATCCACAGACTTAAAAGTTGGAATCACCTTGTACAGCATAATAAACAGTACTACATGAAAATGCTGATCATTACAATACAACAAAGAATTGCTTCCCAATATTCTTCGTTCGAAAGGTTACACGTCAGTTCGAAAGTAAATTTGAGAAAAACTTTTTTCCAGTTATTTTTATTATAAGTTTTATTGTAAAACCCTTGGTAATTTGTACAGCTTTCATGATCCATTTCTTTAATTTCTTCTAACGTATATTACCAGTTTTAATTCACGACTAAGTGACAAAATGTGTAAAATATTTGACCTTAAAAAAAGATCGCTGATTGCGATGCAAATCGCCGCTTATTACATTTCGGTGTTCTTTGATATTGTCCTGCTTGATTGCTTTTAAAGAGCACAAATGGTTCTTTTAAGAAACAAAATGTATGCGTGTGGGTCGGTTGAAACTGTTTCGCTGCAGGCAAAAAGTATTGAACTTAATTTTTACGAGGGAGTAATAACAATTGATCATAAAATGAGAGTTGTATGGTGATTAATGAATTCTGATATGAGCTCGTTACTTTGGTTGACTCAGAAGTGTATTTACTGAAATAGGTAAACATATTAATAAAACTATTCAAGGCAATTCGAGAGGTGACCGCTCGTAATTTGTTCTTGGACTTAACTGGTAAAGCAGCAAAGTCCTTTGTATGACGAACTATTTGAGAATCTAATTAATTTTTTTAAGCCATTTATTTATATCAACCAAATTCACACGAAAAAATGACACGTTCAGTCAGCTTGATTTCAACTGATGCATTGTAGCCGAATGGTTTGGGCGTTAGGGCGCTGGTCTTCCTTTCAGATGTCCTGGATTTAAGCTGGCTAGACTTGTTCTGCCTGGTATTCCCGAGTCACAACTCTTTCATCCAGTTTAGAGTATGTAGTGCCCATTTTCCCTAAAATTCAGAAGATAAGCCCATTGAACGCAAGTATATTGTAATAAGTACTTTATGTGTGACTGAGGTACTTGACATCCCCACATTACTTCATATTTGACAGAATTAGGTGTGCTTTGGTGAACTTTTATTAATGAGGACTCTTTGTGATGCCTATCATAAAGAACGTGCATCTCATAAGCGTTCAATCCTGGACATATCTGACAAAAGAAAAAGATAATCACTGATTGTTCGGTCGACACTGATCGAATGTGTATCATTATTGGTCCATAGGCCCTGGAACCCGAGAAGTGCAAAACAGAGACTTTTTTCACTACGAAAATGAGGTTAAAAAGAAACCTACGCATGTTTTGATGACGCTGAAGGAAAGGTTCAGTTGAACCACAGAATATGCTTTTTCTTCCATCTAAGAACATACATTAAACCGCGCTGACTTTGAAAGTTTATAACTTTTTCAAGATTAAACCAAACGCTGCCAAACTTTACGAGTTTTTCTAAAATTTATCTGGGGATAAATTGGTAGGATAGGTTGTTGTGTCTGGAACAACGTCATTTTGACAGACATGTTTTTCCAAATTTGTAATTTTTGTGTTGCCATTAATAAAAATTAACTTTAATTCAACTATTTTCACCTTTTTTTAGTTTTTTTTGCACTGTTTTATAGATTTTGAGTATTTTTCAGTAATTTTGGGCGGTTTTCTGATGTTTTGGAAAATTTTGAAATCCAAGATGGCGGATCCAAGATGGTGGCTGTTTTGACATCATGATGTAATTGTCACGTGATGTGACGTCATCACCGCACGTGACGTATATAAAAAGATAGATTTTTGGACATACTACAGGGTTGGACATTAGCGTTCGCCCACTCGCCTAGGCGAGTGTCAAAATTGTCGGGCGAGTACAAATCACCGATCACTCGCCCGGTTTTGCGAGTACGATTTTCAGCTCCAGAATTAGCCTGCGAATACAGCCGCCTCTCATTCGCTCCCGCTACTACGTGCGAAACGCGAAGAGAGACGTCTGCGATTCACGGCCAAAAATTCCATACTGATGACGTTGACCTCTAATTAGATTTCCGGAATATAACAACAACACACGCAGTTGGTCTCGCATAATTTATGTCTTCATTTTCAGTTGCCCATTGCTAGCTCACTGCTCGAAGAATAGATTCATTGAACAATTATTCATTGAACACAAACACTCTCAAGGCAGTCAAGGACGCATAAACAGCGGACAACTTGGTCACGAAAATCCCTATACGAGTTGCACTGGCTGCAGTGGCGCATCCTTCCTGAACGTCTTTGAGATCGTTCATGAAGCACTCTTGCCTTAGTCTTCCAATAAGGTATGAAGTGAGAAATCAGAGAAATGTAAGTTGTAAGTTATTGCTCCGGTGTATCTTCATAATCCTGCCGCATCCGGTGTACTTTTGGTCCACAATAACAACCGGCGTTGACCCGGCGTTATATTTCACATACATTATGCAAATTACCTAGTTGACCAATCAGCGCTCCTGTCCGGATTCCGGACAGATTTACGTCATCAGTATGGAATTTTTGGCCGTGAATCGCAGACGTCTCTCTTCGCGTTTCGCACGTAGTAGCGGGAGCGAATGAGAGGCGGCTGTATTCGCAGGCTACTCCAGAATATATTATTCAAAATAAGCGTAGCTTTCTACTTTCCACTTTAAAATAATCTACACTGTCCACAGCTAATGATTCGCAAATATGCAAAAGTAGCTTCGCTTGGAAATCGTTTAATGATGAAGAGACCTTGAAAATGAACTGAGAAAATCAACGAAAACCTAGTAAACTTCCTTAAGATAGCTTAAACGGAGGAACAGTGTCAAACAAGAATAAAAATTAAAGTTGGATATTTTACCGGTTCGTGGGCGGAGGAAGATGGAGGGGGGACCTTAATGTTTTCCGTGTTTGTGTGGAACTAGAAGACTTGGCGAGTGTAAAATTATCTGGGCAAGTGCAACTTGAAGGTCACTCGCCCAAGTGGCGAGCGCTCCAAAATTTTAGTTTCCAACCCTGCACTATACAGCTATTTCAATTAACGTCGTCGGATTGAAGCTCAAAGCTCAAAGACAAAGACCGAAAGGTAGTATGGGCGAGGAAAGAGTGTTCCACGCGTGCTGAATACTAATGAGATACAGCGATATAGGAAACGAGACGTTTTTCGTTTCCTTTCTCTTCAGACATGTGTAGAAAAGATCCTTTTTCGCCTCATTTCATTTAAAAGGATAATCCAAACCACATAACGGCGAAAGAAAAGATACAAGAAAGGTTTCACGGAAAGAAAAACAAATATTCCACGTGCAAAAATACAAACTTGTAGATTTCCTCAATGGTGATATGCAAATTGCAGTTAATACCCATGGCACCTTTCGGTCTTGACTCGTAGGTTTGAAGATTTAATCCGACAACGTTAATTGAAATAGCTGTATATCCTGTAAGCTTTATTGCCATTACTTAAATATTCTGGAAGTTACTGAGGGGGGGGGGGGGGGGGACGGAATCCGCCCCCCCCCCGGTCTGAAAAGATCCAAAAAAGCCCTGTAGGAATAGGGTTAAACCGACGTATACCAGTAGGATCGTCATCTCTGAGGCGGGGGGGGGGGGGGGGGGGGGTTTGCGGCCCTGCACCCTCCCACTAGATCCGCCCCTGTTTTGTACACGGGAAACATGGTGGAGGACATTTAGAGCGAATAGGTTGTCATGAAAACAATAGCTCTTATATTAACATTCTGTTTTAATCCGTTATTATTGTACAAGGAACGGACTAGCCTCCAACGGAGACGTTCTTCTGGCTCATTACGCAATCTTTGTAAATAAATAAATAAAATAAATTATCTTTATTTAGACACGGTAATATATAAAGCTAGAAGCTTGTGGGGCAGTGTATTCCCGATCGAATTGGAATTTGGAAGTGTTAGTGTTTATGGAGGGAGGAAAACCGGAGAACCCGGAGAAAAACCCTCGGAGCAAGGACGAGAACCAACAACAAACTCAACCCACATATGATACCGGGCCGGAATCGAACCCGGGCCACATTGGTGGGAGGCGAGCGCTCTCACCACTGGGCCACCCCTGCTCCCCGTCGTCGATGGGAGAAAAGATTGCGTGACGAGCCAAAAGAACGTCTGAACGAACAAAACCGCATCGAAACAATGGCCTCCGCTAGAGTTGTTCTTATTTCAGGCTGTTCGTCTGGTATAGGCCTTTATACCGCTCTGCTTTTAGCCAAAGATCCCGAAAAACGCTTCAAGGTGTATGCCACCATGAGAAATCTGGAAAAAAAGACGGCGCTCGAAAGCGAAGGCAAGGACTATCTCGGCGAAACACTGATTGTTAAACAGATGGATGTGAGCTCGGATGAATCGGTCACAAGCGTCGTCGATGAACTAATTACGAAAGAAGGAAAGGTCGATGTTCTTAGTAAGTACCCTGCTTAAAACGGCTTTCGTGTTTCTAAAAGTAGTAATCTTGCACTGCACAAAAGATGAAAGTAATACTCAATAGCATGGTCATGGTTATTTCTGATGCGCAGTCTGATGCAATTTTAAAATAGCTTTTATTTGAATGGCTACAGCCTAGGGTTTCATCCACGGACTTGAAAAGTTAGGACCGAACCTTGTACAGCATAATAAACAGTACCGCATGAAAGTACTGATCGTATGAATGGTAACACACTAGGGTTTATTTTCTGTAGTAAAAATTATAAATTGACAATGAAAGTTGACAGTTACTTGTGAATAAATATTTCGTGGCTAGTCTGACGCAGCGTTTCGTCCCGGCCAAGGGACTCTTCAGAGACCTTTTCTGCTAGCAAACTCGTTGAGCATCGCGCTCAAAGTCCCGTTCGCAAAGAATGATGACAGCAACCTCGTTGAGCATCGCGCTCAAAGTTCCGACTGCACAAAATCACGAGGGACTAAACGCTGCGTCAGACCAGCTACGAAATATTTATTCACAAGTAACTGTCAACATTCATTGTCAATTTTTCACTCGTGATTTTGTGCAGTCGGGACTTTGAGCGCGATGCTCAACGAGGTTGCTGTCATCATTCTTTGCGAACGCGACTTTGAGCGCGATGCTCAACGAGTTTGCTATTAAAAATTATAAATTATAATTAGCAAACAACAAAGATTTGCTTCCCAATATTCTTCGTTCGAAAGGTTACACGCCAGTTCGAAAGTAGTTTTAGGAATAACTTTTTTTCAATTCGGTTATTTTATATGCTTAAGAACCCTTGGTAATTTGTACAGATTTTAATATCCATTTCTTTAATTTATTCTAACCTATATTACCAGTTTTTAATTCACGACTTTATGTAAAATTAATTTATTTGCCCTTTAAAAAAGACAGATGATTGCGATGCAAATCGCCGCTTATTACGTTTCGGTGTTCTTTGATATTGTCCTGCATGATTGCTTTTTAAGAGCGAATGCACAGATTTTTCAAGCAAACCTTGGCCACGGTCAAAAATGAAACCCTTCTTTATTTTTAATTTTTAAACAGGTTTAGGTGAGTTTTCAAAGGTTTCGGGGTTTATTTTTCAAAATACCGCCGACTTTCGGAAATATTTGAGAAAGTTGATTTCGCACCATCGAGGGCTAAAAATAGCCGTATTAAGGAGGCTAGAAGGGGTTTAGATATTCCCGTCTTTGGCATTCTATAGCAGCTACACCAATAACCCTGAGGTTAAACTTTTAATACAACTTTGTAAAGGTTTTACCAATGAACAAATTGTAGTTGCTATGACGTCAAAATTCGTTGCCACGGCAACGTCATATGAGCCCAAAGATACCTTATTTTTTACCTTTTGAGGCTAATAACTTAAAAACTAGACGGTGAAAGTTTTTGTTTTTTATATATTTTTGTCTACTGGGCAAAACAAACAATCTAACAATGTTTTAAAAAATTCTGTAGGTAGGGTTCAGAGCCACCTTAATTTAGTGAAAAAATGACGTAGCTTCGAATCTTATCTACAGATTTTTTTAAAAATTTGCAAAAATGTTTCTTTTGTCAGTTAGATAAACATATATCAAAAACAAGAATTTTCACCGAGTAGTTTTTGAGTTATTAGCCTCAAAAGGTCCAAAATAGGGTATCTTTGACCTCATATGTTGTTGCCATGGCAACGAATTTTGACGTCACAATGACCTCAATTTGTTCATTGGTAAAACTTAAATAAGTTCGTACTAAAAGAGTTTCCTAAACATTTTTGGTATAGCTGCGATAGAACACCTGAAACGGGCATGTCTATTTCTGACTAAACTGTTATGAGCCACCTTAAATAGCAAAATTTAGCATTCGCAAAAACGTTCTCGCGTTATTGCTAGAAGTTATATCATCGAGAATTAGAGACATTTACTGAAAGAAGAAGAATAAAAAAATGTTTTTATGTCTGTTTTTCGGTTCTAGATTATACTTTTCACAGTGAAAGTAACGCTCTTTGATGAAGATATGTTAACTGCTTAAGTAAATACAGTTTCACTTCAATCAATCAATCAATCAATAACTTTATTAAAGTGTCGATGCAGTCTAGCTGATGGTCGAAACCCTCTACTAATAGGGGACACATAAAATTAATAACATAAATTATAAAAGTTAAAAACCTAGATTTGATATTTATAATAAAAAGAGACTAAAATTTAACTACATTATTTACAATAATTCTAACAATTCTAAATTTTCATAATAACAACAGTACTTTTCGATATGTGGCCATTCTTCAATCGGCTTCATTTTATGGCTATAAAATGCCCAAAGACTCTTCTTTATCTACATATAAAAATTGGTTTGGGTTTTTCGGCGAGCGCGTTTTAAAACGCCATCGAAATCTGGGTAATTTAACTAAAATTTGAACTAATTTGCATATCACCGTTTTGATGACATGTTAACGGCCGCATTCGCGTAAAAGCTACAAACTCTGGTCTTCCTTAAATTTATGCTTAACACTAAATTAAACTTGAAATCCTTTTCTGTAGCTACTGAAAGCATCACTTACGTTTTATATTGCTGCGGTGGTCACAGTAAAAGCGGTAAACGGAGCGTTTGATTTATTAATTTAGTGGAAACTCACAGATGCCACATTTCATTCTCTACAAAAATTTACGATCTATAATAGATCATCTTTTACGTAGCCATGAAGTTTCTTAATATCTTTGCGTACTTACCCGAAATAAACTGCAAGGGACTAAAAGGCCTGAAAGGCCAGTGATACGATTTGTTTGTGTGTTACGTGACGATTCAGATAAAGTTGTAACGCAAGACCGGTAAATGGAATTTCAAGAATGTTACGTTGTTGACGGGTAGTTTACTATTTTCATTTCTATTTTTGGGAGAGGAAATGTCTTTAAATAGTTAGAGCTTTTTATATTTTTAAATTGCTATTATTTATATTTATTAAAAGTTTTCATTTTGTTTTAGAATTTTATTTTAATTAGATTAAGGTTAACCAGGCAGGGCCCCTCGGGATACTACGCTGTCGCTAAACGTGCCACCCTCGATTGAGCTACAAGCCGTATTCAGTGCAGACGCGTGTGCAGATAGCCCGTTATATTGATAATAAATTAGTAAAAGAAAATAAATCTCGCCGATAAACTTTAAAAATTCCACATATCCAAAACCCAAAAAATCCGCTACCAACGTACACTTCTGTCGCACAAAATTTGTGCACTTCAACACCTGTGTAAACATTCAAATTAAATTATGAAATCTAATTATAAACTTCCAGAAAATAACACGAAATTTGAATTTTGGAATTGAAGTATGTTTGGTTAGTGTCAAATTTAAAGCATACAAAATGTACAGAAAACACCTTTTGCATCAACAGAATAAAAACCTTTTTTGCTGGCATTTGAGAATGAACGCAAAAAAAAGTTCAAGAGTGGGGCGGTGAGCGGTGGGTGGTGAGTGGATTATACTGGATCCGTGCTCAACCTATTAGCGAAGTCTGTAAGTAAGTCAGTTGCATAGTAAAAGACTCACGGAATGTCAGTATAATGCGTGACGCTTATGCCAAGGTAAAAAGGAAAAGTGTGTTGTGTGTGCGTGTGTGTGCAGTACGAGTGAAACGAACATCAGGGTATTTTTTACGCATTTCACTTTTTTTCAGTGGGAAACAATGGGGGGTAGCGCTTGTTTCGTTTCTCGCCATTGTTGGCGGTCACTGCGGCTATGATTCAAAAGATAGGACAAAGTCAGTAGAAATAGTTCCTTTGCTCACCTGTCATCGAGATATATCAGGACATAAGTCAGCCTTTTCTATTATCGGGATTGAAAGTGAAGTAGAATTATTGTTGGCGAGAGCAACAATCTTTGCGCCGCCTCGAAACATAGAAAACTGTACCATATGTTCACAACATCGTGCATCCCTCAGCGTCAGCTGGAAGCGCAGTTCTACTAAGTGTGCCATACCAGTGAGCTTGTCGAGGCACAATACAACTACCAGTAAAAAGCCAAAAGCAGAGAGAGGCTTAAGTAAGTTGGGCTCGCAGTTTGTAATGAAAGAGACAGAAATCTTTCTTCTAGTCGGCACGGGTGAGTCAGTTTGCTTTTATTTATACCACAGTAAAGTTACTAACAGGTACCTTTTTACATTTAAATTCTTAATTCCGATCTGATCTGGGAACAATGGATATGCCTCATCTAATTCCTATCATCAGAAACGCGCATGCTCCAGTTAACCAGGCACAAATCAATCTCATTCCCAGCACCTGCGTTCCCCTTGACCAGCGTTCGGGAAACTCAACGGCTGTGGGCTAATCCAAAACCGGAATGAACCGGAATCGGAATCTGGTTACGGTTTAATTGTGCGCGTGCGCCGGAGATTGTGGTGAAACGAAAAAGTTTTCAACAGCCAATATTATATTCGGTCGACTTTTTGGCGGGCTTTCAGATTAGCTCAAAGATCCAGATCCCTGGCACAGACCAGAAGGATCGCCGCCTCTGGGAACGACATTTTCGTACATAAAAAAGCGCCATACATCAGCCGAATTGAAGAGTTTTTGAAAAAGTGTAGCTGCCACCAGTGATAAGGTACTTTTCTGTTTTGCTGTTGGGAATTAGACAAAAATGTTTTTTTTTTGGATTTTGTAAATGAATGAATCCCTCGCCCCTATAGGTCTAACATTGGGACTGAGCGATGTCATGTAATCCAAAACAGGAACCAGAATCTGGTTACGCTTTGATTGTGCACGTGCGCCGGAGATTGTGGTGAAACGAAGAAGTTTCCAACAGCCAATTATATTCGGTCGACTTTTTGGCGGGCTTTCAGATTAGCTCTTTCGCTGGCGTTATTTAGATTTGCTACACCGTGCTGACGAGTTCCAAAAAGAACGAAACAGCTGTCCACGGTTGCAATCCCACTATATCGGTTCTAGTCGTGTTGGTGTCTCACAAAGTTTACTTTTTATGTAGTACGATCAGCCTTGCAGTATTGTTTGTCATTTATCATTTTCACGCTGATCAGATCCCTTGCTGGATCCTACATTAGCAGCATTTTCGTTTGCGGTCCCTTGCTTTAAAGTTGTGTTTTTCAGATTAGCACAAAGATCCCGATCCCTGGCGCAGACAGGAAGGATCGCGGCCTCTGGGTACGACATGTTCGTAGAGTTTTTGAAAAAGTGTAGCTGCCACCAGTAATAAGGTACTTTTCTGTTTTGCTGTTGGGAGTAAGATTTTGTAAATGGATGTATCCCTCGCCCCTATAGGGCTAACATTGGAACTGAGCGATGTCATCGCTTTTAAAGACGCTAAGCGAGAGTAAGTTAACTATGGAAACTCTGCGAAGAATTCCAATTATTTTAAAGTGTGTGCTCTGATAATTTTCACCCCGAGGTAACAGATCCATCTGAATGTCAAAGACCCCAAAAGTATTACACACAAGTGGTAGCCATTAGCCCTTCCCATCCAGCTTTGTCCTCACACAAGCAGTGAATAATGAGGCCATTTTCCCTCCCTCCCTCCCGACCCCACAACACCCCCCCCCCTCCCCTCAAAAAGGGCTACAGGCTGCTCACCTCTTACATTATTTCCTTTCACGACAGAAATTCTAAAAGGGACGTAAGTAATTTCTTAAAGTATTTTTTGCTTTTGAAAATATTACTTCATAGGTATGCGTTACAATCTTCCACTAACATAAAAAGCATCACGCATAACGCAAACTGTCGTGACCTTTGACCGTATGTTTTTTAACTATTCAGTGTAACTTCTATGTTATGCATCAGTCAATTCCAGCAGTGCCCATCCCCCCCCCCCCCCGGGCAACCCCGGGGCATTTCCTAATGTTGCCCGTCCCGGGGGTGGGGCATTTGCGTACCTCGGGTTGACCCCCGGGCATTTGACACGTGGTTTCGAAACCGTGGAGTGAGTCGCGTATTCGTGATGGAGGCGTTTATAGGCCAAGACGTGGACTACGTTGCAGATTAGCTAGTCCATGAAGGACTAGAGAAGCTCGTCGATGTTCATGGATGTTTTTAAAGGTATATTTTCTCAATTTTAGATTTTTCTTCATTGTCAAGAAGCAACAACTTGTATTATATTCTTATACCACCTACCGAGAGATTGAAAACAATCAGCCCGGGAGCGGGGCATTTGCCCGGTTCCCTCATCCCCACCCCGGGGAATTTACCAAAGAAATGCTAATGCTCGGGGGTCAGCCCGGGGGGGGGGGGGCATGGGCACTGCTGGAATTGACTGATGCATTACGCTTTGCTAACAAATTCATCAGATGGACAAGAACTGGACTGTATGCTTACAGGTATGTCATCGTTTTCAAGTGTAAAGACATGTTTAACGCAAAAATTTAAACCAAAACCAGGGTTCAAACCAGGGTTCTTGCGTGAATGCAGGGAAACATGGCATCAGAACGATAATATGCAAATTTGTTGAGATTTTGGTCAAATTTCCCAGATTTCGCTGGCGTTTTAAAACGCGCTCGCTGCAAAACCCAAACTAATTTTTACATGTAGTTAAAGAAGAGTCTTTCGGCATTTTATAGCCATAAAATTAGGCGGATTGAAGAATGGCCACACATTGAAAAGTACTGTTGTTATTATGAAGTGAAACTGTATTTACTTAAGCAGTAATAATATTGTCATCAAAGAGCGTTACTTTCGCTGTGAAAATTAGAACCTAGAACCGAAACACAGGCGTGAAAACATTGTTAAATTCTTCTTCTTTAAATATATGTTTCTAATTTCCAAAGATATAACTTCTAACAACAACGCGAAAACGTTTTTGCGAATGCTAAATTTTGCTAATTAGTTCGGCTATTTTTAGCCTTCGGTAGTGCGAAATCAATTTTCTCAAATATTTCCGAAAGTTGGCCGTATTTTGAAAATTAAACCCCAAAACCTTTGAAAACTTGTTAAAAACTTTCTAGAAATTGAAAATAAATGCAAGATTTATTTTTGACCGTGGCCGCGATTTTGACATTTTGTGCGAAAAATCTGTGCATTCGCTCTTAAGAGCACAAATGCGTGCTCTTGTCGCGAAATTTAATTTGGCCAACGTATTAGGATTCGACAAATCGATGGCTTTTATATACCCGTACACAATTTGAATTTTCCGCCCAGTTTAGAATGCCTCGTAAGCTGTTGTAGCAGTACAGGGAACAGTATATGTAGCTAACAGTTGCGTTTGTTTCTAGTTAATAACGCTGGTATTGGATGCGTTGCGGTCTTGGAATGCATGACCATGCAGCACATCAAAGAGATGTTTGACATCAATTTCTTTGGAGCTGTGCGTCTGATCCAGGCCGTGCTCCCTGGCATGAAAGCGAGGCAGGATGGCTACATCGTCAACGTGAGCAGTGTTTTCGGGATAACAGGCGGGCCGTTTAATGACATGTACACTGCCGCAAAGTTTGCCATGGGAGGCTTAACAGAGTCGCTGGCGCCTGTATTGAAACAGTTCAATATCAAGTAAGCGAATTTTGTCTGTAATACTTGCTTTACGTGAAATAGATACAGTGTAATTTTTACAAGACTTAAAAAGAAAATGCTTGTTTTCTGAAAAAAAAAAGGTTTTTTTTAAAGGAACAGACGCTAAAATTCAAAATCCCAAGCTATATTTCATCGGTAAAATACAGAATGAAGGCATGTTCTGTCCGCAAACGTCGAAGTTAAGACACATTGTACAGCATAATAAACAGTAGCACGTGAAAGTACTGCTCAATAGCTTTCATTTGAATGGTTACACACTAGGGTTTCATCCACAGACCTAAAAGTTAGAACCACCTTGTACAGCGTAATAAACAGAAACACATGAAAGTACTGCTCAATAGCTTTCATCTGAATGGTCGCACACCAGGGTTTTATCCACAGACTTAAAAGTTAGAACCACCTTGTACAGCATAATAAACAGTACCACATGAAAGCACTGCTCAATAGCTTTTATTTGAATGGTCACTTTGCACTAGGGTTTTATCCACAGACTTAAAAGTTAGAACCACCTTGCACAGCATAATAAACAGAACCACATGAAAGTACTGCTCAATAGCTTTTATTTGAATGGTCACTTTGCACTAGGGTTTTATCCACAGACTTAAAAGTTAGAACCGCCTTGCACAGCATAATAAACAGAACCACATGAAAGTACTGCTCAATAGCTTTCATTTGAATGGTCACATGCTAGGGTTTCATTCACAGACCGAAAAGTAAGACGCTCGCCGTTTGTATAGCATAATGAAAAGACTTCTAAAAACATTGTTCTGTCCATAGCAAAGTTAATCGGCCTAAGATTCCATCGTAAAGAAGAATTAAAGGGGCGTTTTGTCCGCGCACCTTAAAACTATTATAAAGTAACAGAAATTTTCAATTTTTACAGGATCTCATTAGTCGAGCCAGGCCCTGTGGTCACTTCCTTCATCAGCAACTTGAAGGGCATGGCAAGTAAAGTAGACATGTCGTCCGCTGACCAGAAGTCCGTCCAGCTCATGCAGTCTGTAATTGCCCGGATGACCGACTTAACTGCCAACGTGGGACAGAAGTCTGAAGAGATCGCTGATACGATTAAAGAAATTCTCCTGTCGTCTAAACCTCACATCAGATACCTGACTAACAAACAGTATGGGCTAGAAGAGGCGAACTCTAAGTTGTGTGATCTGACAGGCGACAAGCTCGTAGACGTGTTGGAAAAACGTTTTTTTAAGAACTAGTGAAAACAGAATGTATTTTCTCGTTCACTGGATTAAACAAAACGTATGCATGTGGGTCGGTTGAAACTGTTTCGTTGCAGGCAGAAAGTATTGAATTTAATTTTTACGGGGGAGTAATAACTGTTGATCATAAAATGAGAGTTGTATGGTGATTAATGAATTCTGATATGAGCTCGTTACTTTGGTTGACTCAGAAGTGTATTTACTGAAATAAGTAAACGTATTAATAAAACTATTCAAGGCAATTCGTGACGTGACCGCTCGTCATTTGTTCTTGGCCTTAACTGGTAAAGCGGCGAAGTCCTCCGTTAAACGGACTGTTGGAGAATCTAAATGAATTTAATTTAGTTATTAAGCCCTATATTTATAATAACCAAAATCACACGAAAATTGACACGTTCAGTCAGCTTGATTTCAACTGATGCATTGTAGCCGAATGGTTTGGGAGTTAGGGCGCTGGTCTTCTTTTCAGATGTCCTGGATTCAAGCTTGTTAGACTTGTTCTGCCTGGTATTCCCGAGTCACAACTACTCCTCCAGTTTAGAGTATGTACTGTCCATTTTCCCTAAAATTCCGAAGATAAGCAAATGGAAATACCCCCCCCCCCCCCCCAAAAAAAAAAAACAACAACAACAACAACAAAAAAAGTAGACGTAGGGTACAGAGCCATATTGGAATTGGAAGTGCAAAATACAGTCCCCACCACCAAAGGAAAAGATTTTCGGATTCAATTCGATTTTTGGTCGAAACTGATCGAATGTACATCATTATTGGTCCACAGGCCCTGGAACCTGAGGAGTACAAATCAAAGATTTTTGTTCACTACGAAAATGAGGTTAAGAAGGAACTTCGTATGTTTGACGACGCTGAAGGCTCGTGATATGCCACGGGGAAACCAGGGGAGACAGGAAGGGCGCGTATAGTTTCGTATAATTTCTAAAACATCTAGGCCGCTTAAGAGCAAAGTCATTTAACTAACATCTTTGTTTATTATCAACATTTTGTTTAATAAGGCAGTTATCCTTGTTTTGTTTATTAACAATATAACGTGCCTGCACGTTCTAGATCCTGACTTCTTTGGGTCCGGAGCTCTGGAGCGCAAACTTCCTTCGGGACCCACAGTACTAGGTGCATTCTTAAATTGATATACACAGAGATGCTGTCAGAATTTTATACATTTGAACTTCTAAATAAAGCTGAAATGTGTAAATGTCCTTATCAACGAACCAATGCAAAATAAAAGTGAAGTAACCTCTAATGCGAGTATCCAAAACTTCTTCAATACATTAATTCGGCATTAGTTCTTCATCGGCGTTTAGCGTGTAATCTGTTTCTTCTTTTCCATGAGCCATCCCTTCCTCGGTTTTTGAATCTATTATTGAAAGAAGATAGCATCACCATTTCAACTGTGCCTTGATTATTTTGCATTGCAACATGTTCACTTTCAAGTTGTGTTTTCATACTGCCTACCTTGCTGTTCTCGACGGATAATCATCTTGAGATCTCTGCGCTTCAAGACCCTGTAATATAAAGGTAATTTAAAAAACTTTGTGCCCGCAGGGCCGGGTTGTTCGAAAGCCGATTAACGCTAAACCAGGATTAAAAGTTAATCGAGAGTTCAATTTCTCTTGTATAAAAGTGTTTTTATTGCGGATGTTTTGTTAAGTTTGAGATTAGTTGACGTCAAAACTGGAGGGAAAAAAATATAAACAGAAAACCTCACTGAAAAAATAAAATACTGAAATAAAAATTCACGCTAATACTGGATTAGCTTAATCGTGCTTTGAACAACCCGGCCCTGGGATCAAAAAGACGAAAATCCATTGTGGGGAGGGAGGGGGGGGGGGGGGGGGGAACTCTCCGAGGAGGACCTTGTATATTGCACCAACCGGGATGGTGGAAATGTTATTTATGGTCCCGCTTAGGGTCTTCATTCTTTACCTTTTTACAGCTGCTACAGGGATACCATTTTCTATTGAAGCGTTACCTATTAATTAACTGCATTAATTCTAATAAGCCCAGCACTTACTCAGTCAATACGAGAGCAGCTACCATCAGCAAAGCCATGACTAGGAAACAAAACCCGTTCAAACCAACACGGAGAAACAGAGGATAAATGGAGTTAAATATGGCGGCTCCAAATAAAGTGCAAAGCGTTTCCAGAGTTGCAACGGCAGCGAATAATGCGCCTGAAGAGGAAAAATAGTCTGATTGTTATCAAATCTGTTCTGTGTCGAAGAGTGCTTTGGATTTGGTTCTTTAAAATATTTGGCAGAATTCCTGTCTGCTCACTAATCGAGAGGTATGGCCATAATGAGCTAAGCTAAGCTAAGAGGGTGGCAAAGTGGTGGTGGGGGGGCGTCTTGATCCCATTTCACGCACAACTTTTAACCAAATTCACGTGTAGCATATACTTAAAACAAAATATTCACGAATCCCGCTTATTTTCTTGCTATTTTCACGCGTCACGGTCTAATTTTTTCCCTTATCACGCGACACGCATAAACCCTCTGCTACCCTCAGGTAAGCTAAGCTAAGCTAAGCTAAGCTAAGCTAAGCTAAGCTAAGCTAAGCTAAGCTAAGCTAAGCTAAGCTAAGCTAAGCTAAGCTAAGCTAAGCTAAGCTAAGCTAAGCTAAGCTAAGCTAAGCTAAGCTAAGCTAAGCTAATGAGTACATTTTTTCGTGGTCTGCGAGCACTCTTTTGGTTCACCGATTGTGCACCATGTTAGAACTCCTGCGGAAAACGTCGACCACCACCTAACTCCGGGCCATTATAGGCTTCTGGAAATGCTCACTAAATGAGCAATATAAAAACTCGAAAAACCGGTTACTCTACCCTGTTCGTCTGGATCAACCATCTTGGACATCATGGCTCTGATGATTGGCGTTGGGATGCCACCAAGACAAGCTACAAAGGGAACTAACAGCACAACAGGTGATCGACATAGATTTTCTTCCTTACGATATTAATACATTGCCAAGCATGCAGTCAAATGCAGAGAATACAGATAACTATCAACACAAGAGAGTACTAGGGCCAAGTTCTTCAAAACACGATTAAGCTATGTTCAGTTAGGGGGAATGACCTTAATTTACTTCACAAATGACAACTTAAGATTCTTTCTCTCACGATATTATGTTCTTCATGGACTAGTACTCCTGGTAATATACTTTTAAATTTAACTTACCAATGAAAAACGATGTTTTGTTTCTTACAAACGCCATCATGACCAATGAGCAAGTCACGGATACCATTCCTACTTGCATGAGAGCATGTTCTGATAAAATCATCCGCAGAAATTTCAGTCCTAAAACGGCTCCAACAGCTTGAACGAAAAAGCTTGTTGCTAGGTAATAGCCAATTAGAATTGAGTTACAGCATAATGGCCGGTCTATAGCGTACAGTACAATAACGCTCCCAAAGCCAATTGAAGACACGATCATAAGACCAGAGGCTAGCATAAGTATGCACATGCGCCATCGCTCGCCAGAACGAGGGTTCGTGAAGATGTGTATAATAACCCGGATGTGATCCAGGCTGAAGACTTTTACATTAGAATTTTCCATTAAATGTTTCGCTCTTGATTCCGGAAGTTTCAAACCTACGTAAAACAACGCAAAAGTGTGAAGTGAAAGTATCATCAGATATGGCGCTTTGTAACCAGTCTTGTTTATTAGCCACCCACTACTCAAGTGGCTCAACATGCCGCTAATAAAAGCGGTCGCTTCCAGGATTCCAAGACGAAAGGCACGCTGAGATTCCTCCGTAATGTCCGCCATATACGAGAATACAGACAAAACCATCGTAGGAAAAAAGCCACAAATGCCATTAATAAACCCCGCTAAGAGTAACGTTTGAATTGGAAGGTTAAAATAGATAACCCATAATATTATTGCCGACTCCATGGCACTGCCAAATATGGGCAGACCCATGACCCTTCGTCGTCCCGCTCGGTCGGACCAAGCTCCCAAAAACAGCGCAACCAAGAGTGACGGCGCGCTGGCGGAGAAGACTAGGCCGAGTTGCATGAACGATGCTTCTGATTGGACCTCCTTTTGTAGTTTTAATGTTTCTTCATTCCGCGCAGCTGGAATGGAATTGCAGTTGCTCAAACTTGCCGTTGTGTTGTAAATAATGCCTTTCTCTTCGGCTATTCTCCGATGAATGTACTGCTGAATAACTGGGACGTGAAGAATTATGCCGAACGCATAACAAAATATCACCGGTTCTACAGTAATTTTGTTTACACAGCATTCTGGTTTGTCCTCCTCCAGAGAGTTAGAAGCCTCCGTCATTTCTCCGCAGTTAACTTGCAAGAAATCAACAACCTGAGAGATGGTTCAAGTCGTTTAAAGCACCAACAGTTAAAATGACAAGTTCGTCATTGTGGGATAACAATCTAGAATATAAAAGGCAAAGAAGGCTATAGTAAGTTCATGAAATATATGAAAGGATATCAGAGCAGAGACTCCCGGCCCTGGCATGCGATACTTCCCGACGATTTGGTTGCAAACGTTTAGCACGCGTTTCTCTACGTACGTTCCCTGAAACCCTTACCCTGTTTCAGATCAAGTTATGGAATTTTACTTAGCCTATTTCAGACCTGACCCAAAATTCAAAACAAAAAAATAGGTCTTTTAGAAGAATAATTCTTAACTTCTCGCCAGAGTACATGAACTATACTCTATTTCAGACCAAAATGGTCAAAATCTATTTCAGACAATGGCCAAATCGACTCGAAAACAATAACCCTTAGCTTGGGATCACACATCCCTGTATAGCTTATAGAGGGGATCGAGCCCCCCCCCCCCCCCCCCTTCCCCCCGGCCCTTCCCCCTTCTGCCTTCCCCACTCATTCCTTTCTTCTGCGTGAGGAGAAGGGAAGTGAAGTATACCGTCTGCTGGTTCGGGTCCCCTGACCTAAATGGCTGTCGAATTCTCACACTTTTGTTTTGCTAAATTCGAAGATTTTTTGAAAGAAGATTATGTTTTTGAATTGCTAGTTCTTCGACTTTACAATTCTTCCCAAGTTTCTACTTCCAAATTTGCCAATATCAACAACAGCCATATCAATCTGTCAATATCCTGCTCGAAAACCTTTGATACAAACAGTCAAAACAATATATTTTTTTAAGCCAGCGTCAACATTTTTAAATCCTTTTTACTAAAATTTTTAACATGCCCTGGCTACACACCCAATATTTTTAAACAGTCATTGTGTTCTTAACGAAACAAAATTAAAACTGACGAGACAGCTTAATATTTTTGTTTGTTTATCTCAGTACCACACTAATAGATTACATCTTTATATCTAAATACTGACGAGTTCGGAATCGAAATAAGTTCCAAATATGTTTTCTCTTGGGAAACCCCTAGCAAATTAAGGCAGGACTTAACTTGTGTTTGAGTAAAATTTCTAGAAGTTTAAAGAAGGGATAGAAGAAAGAAAATTATTTTTGGAACACTAACCTACAGTTGACCATCTCGCAAGTGCACCCCAGGTTGGTAGCGACTGTAATGGCGTCCATCTACTAATTTTCGACTGCAAATTCTATTTTTAAAAGTACATTAAATCTTCACTACATTTCTTATTTCGCTAAATTTTCTTAATCTCTTTGAGAAAAACTATCTCCTCCCAAACTTTCCCCAAAATCGCCCAAAAAATTTACAAAACACCGCAAAACATATATTCGTGTAGTAAACATAGACATTTTGGATTACTTAAAACGCGAATGAGATATTCGCGTTAAACCAAAGTTAAGCGGCGGAAAAACGGCCTTCATGTAATGGTTTATCTTACAGCTACAAAGTCAAGATAACCGACCCGGGGGTGTCAACGAACTTATCTTAACTTCGAGGTTATTTTAAGCTTATAATTTTAAGCTAGTAATTAACCTCTCATCATGTTTTGACCTGATTTAAAATGACATTGTCATCCTTATCCCCCGGCCAGTAAATAATTACAGTCTAGCTACCCGACTGACGTTTTCACTTACCCCATCAGGCGACCAAGATGTTTACAACTCAGTTTACAACCTTTTTCCGCGGAACATAAAACGGCGTAATCTCGAGGACGTTTTTGACAGTTTTCTTTGAAATTATTTACAAGCTCTCATTGATTGCTCTTTGCTTGTTTGGAATTTCCACCAATTAGACGCCAGAGTTTGTGTTGATTTCGACAAGAGTTTTGCTGGTACCAGTGAAGCGAAAAAAACTATGGACATATATAGTATGACAACTCGCGTTACTTGCCATATGGGAAGTTCAGTCATGGTTTGCATTTGATTCACGTTACACATGTATTCGCGAATGTCAGCAAATCTCTAGAGCTTTTGCACCCCAGCTGTGGCTGGCGAAAGAGGAGAGCGGCAAAAATCGCGGGAAGCGCGAAAACTGATGGCGAAAACGGCTTAGTCCCCAGTTTTCGCGCGGCCGTTATTCGCTCACTGTGTTCGAAGATTGGCCATGGCCTACTGCCTTGTCAGGTCGAGCGCAGCGAGGGCTGCAAGATCCTGTGAAGATCTGTATAGAAAAGGCCGGGGGTCGATACTCTCTCACGCGCGCTTGGTTAATAAGTCATTTACAACATCAGAATCACTTTACGATTCAAAATATTTAAGATTTATTTAAAATAGTTGTAAAAGCCTTCACGTTCCGAAAATCAGAACATATTGTACTAACAATAAAGTACCCTGACAGCTGACAAGTTAGGAGCCCGTCCATGACGCAGCTCCTCAAAAAATGTCAGCCGACAAACTGACGTAAAATGAGGATGTAATTAAACCGACAAGACTTCCTCAACGAGTCGTTAAACATCATCAAGCCAGCCTCAACGATTGCCAAGGGAAAGTGGTGCATCTCTGACACTGGGGACCTTCAGATTACGAAGTACGAGATTGAGTATGAGCACGACTCGAATTTCAATCCAGTTATGTTCCCAGAGCACTCACTCGTCCCTGTTGCTGACCAGTTGAAAAGAAGACTATCGGTACGAGATTGGAGTGAAATGTGACAATCCAATGCAAAAACACTAGGTTTGAAAAGTCCTACTCGTACTAAATCTTGTATCTTGATCTGAAGGTCCCTATTGCATATGTGACAACTCGCTTGGATTATCCGGGAGTCACCCGGATACATAACGAATCTCCCGGTGTTCCATACAGGTTACCAAGGGCGTTTTCCATTCGACCAAAAATTCCAGTTCGAAATTGCGGGTACGGGTATTCCTACGAAAAAGCAGGGCCGAACCAGGGGCTTGCCTTGGTAAACAGGTTTCCGATAAAGGCTGTGCATTAAAGTGGAAAGAAGTGTTTTTTTTTTCTGATTATTATTTTAATTGCCTCGGTAAGATTTTCGTCTTTTTCGGTGCTTTATGACGACGAGGAAGATTGGTTACCAGTTTGCTTCTTGCGTCATCTCCTGCGAAAAGAGCCCTCGAGCATAGCTCAACCAGCGGTTACATTTATCCAAGATGGCGGACGCACAAGGTGGCGGCGACTCTCAGGGTGAAATATTACTTCAGTGTCTTGTTAAAAGAAATACAGAAACATTGTGGAGTAATCGTGATTTTCTGCGTTGTCTTATCTTCCTTTTTATTCAGATAAAAAGGGAGAAAACCAAACTGTCGCACCGTCAACTACCGCCGAAGGTGGAAAAATGGTAAGGTGTAGTGTGGCTTTGTTCGTCTAAGTGCCCCTATATTCTGTTAATGTTGCATATGTCTAGAAATAAAAATTTGTGGCAATTCGCATGTACATAACCGGTTTATTAATGTCAAAATTTTAAGCTTTCTCCCGGTGAGCTCAATAGATGAAAAGCAAGATTTCATTATGGTTGAGTTGAAAACACTGACCCCCGGTCCCCGGACTACCCATTGACCCCCACTTTGTAAAAGAACATTTGGTTGATAATTTATGGAAGTCTCTAGGGGTAGTCCATTGGATAGTCCATGAAGTAGTCTGTAGGGTAGTCCACAGAGTCAGGATTCGTGTTTTCAACTCACCCAATCATTGTAGATAAATTGATATCATCATTGGGCACCAAGTGTTCCATAGGGCATGAACAAAGTTCTTCCATTATGGTCTCTGTTTGACTGACTGTTTGGTCTCGCTCCAACTTTTCCATCCAAATCCATTCTGCCCCTTTTCCACCATTCAAACGATATCTTGAGCACTTGTACATATTTTTGTCAAATTAAGAGAAAGCGTAAAATATTTAAAACTGCTACTAATAAGTTGGTAATTTACTGAGCAGAGAACAATTCAGAGTGTAATCAGGTATTAAGTATTTTCAAGATTGGCCGAGTACACACTACGAGTCAGGGTAATTTAAAATTTATAAGCATGATTACTCTGATTTTTGAAAAAAGAAATACCATTATTCATCGGTCTGGTCTGTTCTGACAAGTGGTACCACAGGACCACCCCTTGAAGGCTTGGGGCATTTTGTCTTGTAAAATTCAAAGCAAACCAAGAAATCAAAGGAAATTTATTGGGTGACTAGTTTCATTGCTTCAACTGCTATTTATCAATAGGCGGTTTTAATTTGTCACAGTAATTGTCGACATTCATAAATTGCCACCCATAGTGAACCATAGAAAATCTCTTTCAGATAAGTCACTGCCCTTTGGATGACTGGACAGCTGACTGGCGAAAACCCAGTATATGACCTCGCTCATCACGAGTCCCCTATAGCTTAGTCATAGGTTCGACTCTCATTGGGGAACTCGGACAATCTCTTTTCCTAGTATTTGACTTGAGAACACTTCTCCACTTATTTTTAATTTATCTAAGTCACCATTTCACTTATCACTTATCATCTAATAATTTTTATTTCAGGCTCAAGGATCATCCAGCCAGCAAAAGAGTACAAAAGGCCAACAACAGGGAAAAGGAGGCAAACAGCAGAAAAGCGGCAAGAAACAAGACAAACAAAAACAACAGCAACAACAACAAAAAGCTGGTCCACAGCCCAGTGGAAGTAAGGGTGATAAACAAGCATCTAGCAAGGATGAGAAACCATCTGTTGCAGGAGGTGATGGCAGTGAACAGCCACAGAAGACCAAAGCAGAGCTGAAAGCTGAAAGGAGAGCCATACAGGTGAAAATCATTCTTTTAAAATTTCTTTGTGTTTAAATATTCATTATCAAATATAGATAATTATAATGTGGTATACAGGCATAGAAACCAGTAATGGGTAACCTGTGGAGCTCTCAAATGTCTCAGCCCTCTAATACATTTATAAGTTCTTTCCGCACTCATTATAGAGCATGCACACAACCATTATGTGCAGTTCTATTCTAAGGACTCATGGATTTCATTCCTGGTGGGGACTCATCACTTTCAACTTGTAAAGTGGAAGGTTTAAAACTGTGCGTTGAGCATCTCTCAATACTTTGTAATAATTATTTTACAATTAAATTTGCCTCCATCAGGAAGCACAAAGAGCAGCGAAAGCCCAAAAGCAGGCAGATACAGGAATTAAGCACAAGACCAGTGCTGAAGGTACCTGTTACGGTTCATGAATTTAATGTTATATTATAATTAAAAGTACAGCTGGGTACTCATTCGCCATCACTTAACAAAACAAATACATGTGCACACCCAGTAAAAGGGAGGGAGGAGTGAAAAGAGCACAGTCAGCCAAAACAGCACCCCCTTACACAATTGCGACATTTTCAAATTAGCATGTTTCATATGCCATTACAAACCCAAGTCTTAGCGGCTTTTATTAATGCCATAGACAGCTGCAGACCAGAATCGGCTCATCAGCCTACATGCAATTTAAAAATGTAGTTAAAATTTGTATTTTATTTTTTATTGGTAGGAGCTCATCTTGTTCGGGTGGCTCTTGATCTTCAAGCAGATGACGAGAAAGTTCAAAAGAAAGTGGCCAAGAAATTAGCAAGACAACAGGTGCATTGAATAATAGAACAATTATCATCCTGCTTAAGTAACCTTGCAGTATAACATCAGATTTTAGCCAACTCCACCTCTGGTCTTACCAGCTAATTATCAGACAATATTTTGCATGATTTTGCAGGATAATTGTTAAGTATGGGATGATTTTTAAAGAGTAAATTATTTTTTTGGTATTAACATGAAACATTCATTTGTCATAAGCATGAGACAAACTTAAGTTAAAATTTTAGTCCCCGATGGGAATTGAACCCATGGCATCCAAGATACCAGTTGGGTGCCCTAACCACTGAGCTTCAAGAAAGTCTTAGGATGCTTTCCATAAGTCAGAACTGGCTGGCTGGTTCAGTGGTGTTGAATGTAAAATGGGCCTTTTCCATGAGATTTTTTCCACAAATCCACCATACAATAATTATTTATGTATTGACTGATTTGACAGGACAAATCTGACCAACAACGGAATTCTGTTCTTGAATGCACCAGTCTGGCCGGCCAGTTCTGGTTCAGAGCCGGTGGAAAGCACCCTTAATGAACTAGGCCATATAGTTTACTAGGTTCATCAATTTTTGTTGTGAGTACATTAATAGAAGTTCAATTCTTACACCTTTTTGCAGGTTCCTCAACGCACAACACCTCAGAAGAAAGTTGGTTTATTTTCCCACCTTCATCAATATGAGAAGGACTTGTCGTTGACACAAGAAATAAGGTGCAATGTGTATAATAGTTAAATACATTTGATATTGTGTAAAAATTAGTGCAAATGATTATCACTTATGACAAAACAAATTTTATTAATTCATGATATTCACTACCTGGCTGTGTACACTTTGTACACTGTACATGTAAGTACCTGTAGTTTTCTCTACTTTGCTTATGATTCCACTGCCAGAGTTCTTCTTTGTTTTGATAAAAGCACATCTTAGAGATCGAATAAGTAAGGCTTGAGGGAATATTATACTACAAAAATTAGCGAAAATAATAAATGACATTTCAACACCTTCAACATTTTACTTGACAATGGCATCCCAAAGATGTTGAAATGTCGTTTATTATTTTCGCTTATTATTGTATTGAAAAAATCATTTTTTTAAGGGTAAAGCTGCATTGGCTACCACATGCCTATTTTTCTACAGTTGACTCTTGATAACTTGAACCTTCATGAAATCTAAATGCGGGTTTGATTATTATCAAGGATATTGCATCATGTAGTAAGAAATGGCCAGAAGGGGAATAAAAAAAAAGTTTGAGTTGGTGAGTTTTTGGGTTGCAACTGTATTTCTGCCCTATATACACCTTTTCATTTGGTTTTATGAATGCACCAGGGTATTACGAGTTTTGAATTGCTGCAGTTTGTTTCCAAATGGGAATATAAGAACTGAGTAAAATGCAGGCATCTAACAACTTTCTCCGAGGGTCTTCCTGAATTAACACTGAGGAATGCATACTTTATTTTGATTGAAAAAAACATTTAACATTGTGGCCCTGCATCCAGTAAAAGTGACAAGCTCTGATGAGTTTGAAAAAAATATGGCAGCCATGGCAATAAGTAGAATGTGGCTTTCAATAATTAAACCTGAAGGTGATATGTGATCTTCGCAGTGAATTTCCAATTTAAGCAATTGGAATAAAGAAGCCTGAATAAAATCAGGGCTTCAACGGGATTCGAACCCATGACCTCGGCGATACCGGTGCGATGCTCTACCAACTGAGCTATGAAGCCACACATTGGGAGGGATTGACAATTGACCTCGCTCCCAATGTGTGGCTTCATAGCTCAATTGGTAGAGCATCGCACCGGTATCGCTGAGGTCATGGGTTCGAATCCTGTTGAAGCCCTGATTTTTTTTCAGGCTTCTTTATTCCAATTGCTTAAATTGGAAATTCACTGCGAAGATCACATATCAACTTCATATATAATTATCCGCAGTTCATATATGAATCATTTCATATACATTACATCAATAATTAAACCCCTCAGTCTTTTAACAAGGTGGTTTTTTATTTCTGCCCGCAAAGTTTGGGAAGCGCAGGAAACAGCCACATTCATCCAGCGATAATCACCCTTGGTGTACAGTATGCTAAGGGAATCATTTGTGGATCGAATGCCAGATGCGTTGCTCTACTTCTAGCCTTCAAAAAGGTAAGGCTGTAAATAAATACTGTAAAATTCTGAAAATAAGGCCCTCCCCCCTGCCCTCAGAATTTAAGCCCTCTAAAGAGATTAGACACAAACATTCTTCCAAAAAGTTGCTATCAAAGGCACTGAAAAACCATGTAACTTGGGGTTTCCCGATATTTGATTCCAGTGCTAAAAAGATATACACAACATTTATTTTGTAAATTTGCCAAAAAAAGTGATCACTCATAAACTACCACAGCTGTTAAAGTTTTGGAATTTTGAATTCCCTGATGCAACTAGCAGTTACTTTGGATATAATATGTTAGCCTTGCACTTGACAGTCAGGCCTTCATGTGAGTGTTATTTCCTAAAATTTGGGGTTTAATTCGCTTATAGTATTTATTATACATGTACTACATGTATAGCAGGACAAGACAGTAGCCAGCAAGAGGAAAAATGAAGTACTTGCCTCATCTAGATTTTACCCCAAAATTGAAATCAAAATATTTTTTGTTGGAAAATAATCCTCAGTCAAATTCGTTCTCTCACTGGAGAAATACCTCTTGAAAAATGCTGAAAATAGCGTTTCAGGGTTTCTAGATTTCAGACCCCCCCCCCCCCCCCCCCCCCGCCTCATCTTTGTCAAAAGTTTGACTGGCCCCTAAAGTAGTTACACTGTATATATGTAACTATTCATTATTTAAGTAAGCATTATTTTCACAAGTCTTGTTTTGACAGTTAATTGCAGATTATGTCACTCCACCACAGAAGGAGCTATGCAGAGACCTTGATTCAAAGATTAAACCAAATATTAGGTAATAGTGCAAATTTTCACTGACAGTGGTGCAGATCAAACCATCTTGTTTTGTTCCAGTGCTCCTCTGTTTTTGATCAATATATATATATATTTTTTATTAAATACTTTTTTGTGCATCTAGCCTTAATTTGTGTTTTAACCTGACACAATACCTCAAAAATTTGTTGCATTTCTCTTAAGTGACAGCTATTACAACTGCATATTAGTATCATGGTTAACAGAGTTTTTTCATTTCATGCCCCATGTGTAACAATATTTGGAGGTTCTGTCTCCATGTTGCCTTTGAGCAGAATCAGAAACTGCACAAAAAAATAATAAAAGAAAATAACAAGCAAAACAAAACAGAAAACAAAGCCCCTGGCAACCAGGATACATTATTATAGGAAGTCTTTTTTTGCTGTCATGGCAGTGTACATTTCTCCCACATTGAGAAAACCTATTCCTTATAGCAGTATGCAAGATGTACTTGACAAATTTTACATGGCATAGCTGTAATGAGTGTCCTGTAGTTCAGTGTTAAAGTAGTTGACCATTGTGTTAGGAATTATGCAGTAGGTTTGACTCTATCTGGGAGAACTTCGAATCTTTTCTCCAGTAGATTGTCTCACTTGACTTATTGTTGAATATCTTTCCCATATTTTCCTTTACTCCACAGTTTCTTGACCCAATGCCGTCCACTGTCTGTCAGTATGGGTAATGCCATCAAATATCTGAAACTGCAGATTACCCACACTCCACCTGATATGGCTGAAGATAAGGTAAATGTCATGTTTGTAACAGGAGGGGGTGGGGTGGGGGAGTTAGTATGTGAGGAAACATGGCCACGCTTAGTCTTTCTTCAAGGGTGGTTACACCCGCAATAACTTAACCATAAGGTCACAAACAGTGTGTACTCTGCCAAGTGCCTTCCATTTGATCAACGTGCACTCATGGAAACCAGCCTTTTCAGATTAAGGACCACATGTAGTTTACACGGGTGACCCCGCAGTGACAGGTACAAGACAGGTGTAAGATAAACGATCTTTCGGCACGCGCCGGTAAGGTCAGTAAGTCAAGTAACAAAAAAGTTATTTCTCCGTTTCGGCGATTTCTAAAAGAAGAAATAACAAGCCATTGAAAGAACAATGAACTATAAAGAAAAGAAAAAAACAATAAGCTAGTCCATACATACTAATGAGCATAGGCATATTTATGCAGCGTATACGCACATACATGTACGCAAATACGCATACGCGCGTATGCGCAAAAGCATACGCATATTTCGCGTATATTTTGGGACGCTTATTTCTGAGCGGTACTGTAACAAGGAATATCATTTTCTTGTGCTTGCACTTTCGGTTTATGCTCGTGCTTGTGCTAGCATCAGTTCGGTTTCCACTTACATGTACATTTTTGTGCTTGCTCTTGCCTCTTACATGAAAACCAACTAGTTAAAAGATAAAGTGTTCTTTAGTTTGACTTTGCTTATAATAAGAGTATTCCAATCTAACGAGAGACTGTTTTCTATTCGTCAGGCTAAAAACAACCTTATACAGAGCATCGACAAGTTTATCCAGGAAAGAATTGTTTTAGCTGGGGTAGCTATCTCCGAGACCTATGCAAGAACTAAGATCAATGATGGGGATGTAATTCTCACATACGCTTGGTATGCTCAATCAGTATTTTGTTAGCTCGTCTAATGGTAGCCGGGGTAAATAGATATCTGTGATACTGGCTGCGTAGCCCCACAGTCTAGGTTTCCACAGATCATTAAACGGTCAGGAAAAAATAACTTGAAAATCCTTGGATGTCAGGGACAAGTCACTGAATTTCATTTGGAGTCCGAGAAAATTGACATTGTGAAGAAAGTCAGGGAAACTTGAAATGATAGCACCACTGATTTAGGAAGAAACATTTCAGGTCAGTGTGATCTCAGCAATGCTTTTTTTTTCTCTTTAAAAGCGGAGGTTGGAGGCCACCTCTTTATCTGACATTTTGTAATTATTTGGTCGAGGGAATTTTATTCTCATCAGGCAAAAGTCAGGGAATTTTGAAAACTGATGTCTGTGGTTACCATGCTTGTAATTCTACTGGTCCTCCAGTGTAGCAGTTGCTATTGTTTGCGGACTAGGGGCATTGTTCCTGTTGTTTGTTCTATTGTTCTCTTGAAGATAAGGGTAGTGAGTCATTCATGTGAGAGATCTTGCGAGAGCTGCTATCCGACCCCACCGGAAAATAATTTATTAAGGGAAAATCAAAATTCACGCCAATCCTGATTTCTGATTCTGTCTTTAATTGTGTCTGTCTGTCTGTCTGTCTGTCTGTCTGTCTGTCTGTCTGTCTGTCTGTCTGTCTGTCAGTCAGTCAGTCTGTCTGTCTATCAGTCAGTCTGTCAGTCTGTCTGTCTCTGTCTGATAGCGCAGGGTTAAACATTATAAATTAATACTTTACTAAGTTTTCTTTTTGTTATAATTTTCTTTTTAGTTCCTCGTTAGTCTTGAAGATTTTAAAAGATGCGCACAATGCCGGAAAGAAATTCAGAGTGGTGGTTGTTGACTCCAGACCAAAGTTTGAAGGTAAGTTTTATTATTTTGTTCCTTGGCTTAAGTTTAAGGTAGAAGCCTATTTCAAAAACTTACGTGATCCTCGGTAATCTTCGGAGACCCTTCGGTCAAACTTTGGCAATCTTCGGAATACTGCGGTTGGTTTTCGGTAATCTTGGAAAGTAGTCGAGCTATTTTGAGAAATCTTTGGAGGTATTTGAAACCCTTTCCGATGGCTTTTCGGTTATGTTTTTGGTGATTTTCAGACTTCCGGTTAAGTTTGATAATCTTTGGGTAAGTTAAGACCTTTCTACAACTGATTTACATTTGCTAAATGATCACGATATATTTGAAAATTAAACTAAGAAAACTAAGCTGTTGATTACCGTGGTAAATAAAGTTGTGCAATACACAAGATTTGCACAATTTGTCTAGGATCGAGAATTTGTGCCATACACGTGGCTTGTTGTTCGCGTCAATTTAATTTGAGCTCAAAGTCGCTCTTCTAAGATTATGACCACATATTTCGCGCTAAAATGAAACACGGTCGCACGCCCTGGCTGGCACACTCTTTGACTATAGACATATACTAGAAATGTTGTGCTGGTACTTGATTCTTAAGTTTCCTAACAATTTGCGCCTCCATTCATTAGGTCGCGAGTGTCTAAGAAGATTAGTGAAACACGGGATAAGATGTTCCTACGTGTTGATCAGCGCTATATCCTATGTTATAAAAGAGGTTGGTGAATTTTAAAGGAGTTAAAAATTTGTTCGGTGATAGACTCTGTAGACTCTGTCGTACAATACTTGAAGGCCTCACGTTTAACTTTTAGTCGTATTTCTATGGATCTAATGCACGTCTTTATCTATTAGTACGGTCAGGTGCAGTAAAGTACAGTGCTGACTGAGAATTAAAATGTGAACTACGAGAAACTAATGCGTGGTTCCGGGTCCAGGTTCCAACGTCAAATCGTATGTCATAACCTTTGGTTAGGCTTTAGCCAGTTGCGATTGAGGAATTATCATTTGAAATATTAATTTGTCGTGTGATATAATGCACCTAAGAACCGTAAGACGAGAAAATGTCGAATGCTCCTCAGCTCAACTTTGGTTAAAGGGTCATCATTTTATTTTTGATTGTGTAGGACTTTGCGGCTCAGGCAAATTAAAATGTGTCAACTGACAAATGGCCAGCATTGCAGCTGGAAGAATGAGCATTACTATTCAGGACATTCACGTCAAATTAGCTAAGATACATTGTTTTGTTTCTCTCTCGTCTCTTATCCATTCCTAGGTGTCAAAAGTGTTCCTTGGCGCCCATGCTCTGCTCGCCAATGGTTACGTCAAGTCACGTGTTGGTTCGTCAATGGTCGCTATGATGGCCCAGGCCTCCAACGTCCCGGTGCTTGTCTGTTGTGAGACGTACAAGTTCTGCGATAGAGTTCAGACTGATTCGTTTGTTTCCAATGAGCTGAGTAAGGACATACGACATTAGTAGCTAGCACCGTAAAAAAAAGTTTCTTTCTCCTCGAAACTGCGGGAGGCACGGTGGCCTTATGGTCAGTGCGCTGGCTTCCGATTTATGCGGTCGGGATTCGAGCTCTTCCCGGGGTCAATGTACTGCGTTCTTGGACAAGACATGCTACTCTCGTAGTGCCTCTCTCCACCTACTTGTCTAAAAGTGTCTTATAATGCTATCCCATTCGTGGTGTTGGGGGAAGGGTGGGGGGAGGGTGATAGCGGTACTCGTAGTTACTTCATACCAAGAGCGGAATAAAGTGCCATCCAGCCGCCCGGTCGAAGATTTTCCCGTCGGGCAAACTGACACCTTTTCAGTCACAAGGGCCAAGGCAATTGGCCTGCTGACTTAATCATAACAAAGTAAATTTCGACAAGCGGACAAATTTTTCCAGGAAAGCAAAATTTAGGAGCTGCTTGTCTAAAATGCAAGCTGGAATTCAATTTCATTTTTTAATCCTAGCGTACAAAAGTAAGCTCACCAGAGAGAGAAAAAAAATAAATCTTCAAGCCCTCAAATAATATTACGTTTGAAAATCGATCTGGACTTTAATGATCGTTTCTCTAGGCGACCCAGATGACTTGGTACCGCTGAACAGGGAAAGCCCGGATGTTCTATCTGACTGGCGTGACGTCAACTCCCTTCACCTACTAAACCTAGTTTATGACGTCACTCCACCTCATTTCGTCTCCATGGTGATCACCGAAGTGGGAATGATTCCCTGCACGTCGGTACCAGTAGTACTACGAGTCCAGAACCCCGAGCAGCAGTAGTACATTACATTTTACCTTACGTGAAGTAACTCATTGGTGTTGGTGAGAAACGACTGAGACCGCGATTTTCGGGAAAGGCGTTGCTAAGCAATAGGATGTATCGTCGTCGCGAGCTTGCGGTGCTCTTGTCTTATTGGCCAATCCAAATCGAAAAGAGTACGGGTCGGGACTTCCCGTAGCGGAACCTATTTGCCCGAGTGAGCTTCGACTGATTTTTGGACCGCATCCATTTGAAACCAGTCTCCTGTGAAACGTCTTTGGCTTATTATCTTTGAACACGTGATCATTTTGTCGCTACGAATGATAACTCTCCGTTGGTAAATTTGAAAGTCGAAACAGCTAAGGAACAGTGTAACGTTGTATGCTTGTATAGTTACAGATAAATGTCCAGATAAATGATAAAAAGAAGATAAAATTTGATTGCAACTAAACTAGTAGTAATCCGAGTTTAGGGGTCGACCTTTGATGGATAGTCAGGCAGTGGCAAGAGACCAACATCGTCGGCATACTATGCCTTTTGCCTCACTTAGAGCGACATGTAGTTTGTTTGTATTGAAACCGCTGCGGTCTGCGCATGTTTGCTGCTTATTGCGCTAACACGCGAGGCAAGGGAGAAACATTGTTTATATCATGCGTTCTGTAATTTCGTCTTTAGCAATGACGTCTTCTAGAGTAAATACAAAACAACAGTAAAAATGACTTCTAAAATATAGTCGAATTCCTATCAAGCGGCCACCCATTATGCGGCCACCCCCTATTAAGCGGCAAGTTGTTGAAGTCCCGAAACTGTTGTCAGTGCAATACTGTAAATAAACGGCCGCGGCCACCTCTTTGCCGTCCCGATGAGCGTTCTTCCATTGTATTAACCCCTATTCAGCGGCCAGCAAGAATGTAATATACAATATTTGGCTTTGTTTTCACACAAGGTCGGCCAGACGAGTCTATTAAAGAAAGCTACGGTTGATAAAATCATTCAAACAGAGATTTATTGTCGTTTCGATGTGATTCCTTGATTTCTTTTTAGGCTATTTAGTATTGAAATAACGTGATCTTTCTAAAAGGCGTTATGTTAATTTCTTACGAGCCCCTATTAAGCGGCCAGTTGCCGTTTTCCCAAGGGTGGTCGCTTAATTGGGGTTCAACTGTAATGTACGTACTACTGAATTAAATTAATTTTAACAACCATGTCACGAAACCTAGCTACCTGGCCAGATTCGATCTTACATTACTTCGGCTGTTTTCCTTTTCTATACCATTGTCCTTTTTATAATTGTACTCTCCGTCATGAAAGTAAAAGTTCATACAAAAACACTGTTTAGACAATAATCTCAATAAAATTTTACGTAAAAAACGTTTCCTTAATGAGTCGAGTTATCAAAACACACAGAATCGGCCCTCCATTCGTTCGATTATTTCTTCAAGGATCCGACAATAATTAATGGGTTCGAGCAGATCACAGAGCTCTTCGTAATCTTGTTTCAATTCTGCCAAGCTGAAAGAACGGGCCTTGTGTATGCAATCTGTTATGAGCCTCTCCAATTTGTATTCCTGAGCAAGAATTATCAAAATTAGCACTTGTTCCTTCTCCGGATTGGATTGCATTTGCTGTGGTAAAAAATCGGTAAAGTATTCCCGAATGTTCAAACGACCTGCACAAATGGAACCAGAGGCAGCCACAAGGAAGTCTTCGCACTTTTCAAGCAGAACCTCTATTTGATATTCGTCGGCGAGTTTCAACAAGTAAAAACAGGTTTCGATCACAATTGGTCTCTCACCGAGAGAGTACACCATAAGGATCAACTCTTGAAATTCAACGTGCTTTTTGCCAGGAAGAGCGATTTCTGATTTTGTCTTTTCCAAAAAGTTCGACGAGAACATTTTGTCGAAGACGAGGGAGCAACGTGATAAAACCCACCGATGAACGTGGAACATTTGTTCCTCGACTACAAAGATCACATCGCTTGATGCCCACACTTTGGAGAAATCGACTGCGTAGAAAACGCCTTCTTTTTTCATCACATCACGGGTAAGGTCTATGGCTTGTGGAGGATCTGTATTGGTGTCCGCTTTTTCTTCGCCGACCATTATTGTAATCAAAATAAACGCACTTTGCACTGTTATTCGCCCGGCTTTTGTTGATGTTTTGGTTTGGTTGATCTAATTGGCATGCAACACGCATATTCGTGTTAGGACTTGTAAACATGTAAATGATTTGCTGCGCGTTTATTGGCTACGTTGACTGCGGTTCTCTGGTTCTGCTGCTCCGTTTATTGGCTCGTTTAACAATAACTTTTGCGTTTAGGGAAATTTTATGCCATTTCGGCCAAGTTAGCTGGTCGTTAATTGCATTTTCTTTTATTCAATTCGAAAGAAATATTAGATCTCTGATTAACAAAACAACATAATGGGTTTTGTATTCTGCTTTGGTCATATACTGCTGGTTACACAAGGATCTCTGTTTTTAAGTTGTTTCTGTTCACCTGAGCTAACTGAAGAGATTTCAACTTATTCATTTTAAACTCGAAAATATTTAAAGAAAGTACGTATTTATTGGTTAAATCTGGCAGCTAGCCCTGTTGGATAAAAGTTTTATCATTTAGCTACTGATCTTTTCACAAGTTTCCGAATTCTTATTCATCTACGTAGCTTATTTGATTTAACTGCGTTAGCAACAAGCGTTCCTCGCACGATCGAGGGTCTTTTTATAACGTTGCAGGGCAAACTTAGATGAAAATATGAGTAGCTAAATTAACCTGCCTGATCAACCCAAGGGATTGTAAAACACATTGAAGTACAACTTCGCCAAAATAAACCCAGGAAGATTAACTAGCAGGCTGTTTTAATTGCTTTTGGAACGGACCATTTGCAAAGATGTTGAACAGAATCTAAACAATAAATGAAATTCAACAACAAGTTAAGGTTAACTATCGTTTTTAAAATAACAAACCTTTTAAATGAGTGTTTCAACTCTAATATGTTCGATTCTTCAACAGTGCACTGTTTTGCTTAAACAATACCCGAGAGATAACACGTGCTATTGGCTATTGTACCGGTAAAGCACATGGCTATCGTGATTATATAAAAGCAATGTACCCACACATTTCAGTGGCTTTTAATTTGGCTGAATAAACCGCAGCTGGGTGTTGGATGAACCGAAGAAAGGCTTCAAAATCTCGTTATCGGAGGCCTATGGGCATTTTGTCGGGACGATATGAAATAAGCCAAGCGGCAAAATCGTCGATGGACTAGCATCCCATCTAGGGAGGAGTAGAAATATTCCTAGTCGCTTCATGCTACGGAAACCGGGATAAGCTCCGGTCTGATGGACGACTAGGCTCGTATGCAGACTTTACATACTTTACCTAGATCTTACTAATTAGATGCGAGGGTAGTGCTAGAAGAGTATCAGCCATTGGTCTTCACAGCGAGCGCAGCGAGTTCCATAAAAACATCGATGGCTCCGAGCAAACTTTGTTAATAGGGACCTTCAGATCAGACAATGATCGGAGTACGCGAGTACAAGATTGAGTATGAATACGACTTATCAAACCTAGTGCCTATATGCGTTTGACTATCATGCACATTTATACACCAATTTCTTACCTATAGTCTTCCTTTCTAATAACTGGTCAGCAACAGGGAAGAGTGAAGGCTCCGGGAATGTAACTAGATTGAAATTCGAAAGTCGTACAATTGCGAGCGCAAGGAATGAACAAATGCCCATTCTTTTTGGCGGCAAGCTTAAACTTACATCTGCACTTGCTTCACGTGTGAGCACTGGTGACGCAAATGCCAGCTCAAACACAAGCAAGATGGCGGACACGCCATAGTGGGAAAAGACTTCAACTGCGTCTGCGTACACTTTACGTTCCTTGCGTTTTACGTGACGTTGTGAACGTCGCTTGCATATGCGTTTGCATTTACGCTTGCATTTGCATCGCACGTGTATACCAGGTTTTGGCCTGCGTCACAGTAGCCTGCCAATGTAGATGTTGTGGTTTAAATTTATCTTTGGTTTAAAATTTTTCAAACCAGCTTGGTTTTGATTTTTCATTGTCCCATATTCATTATCATAACCTGAAACAAAGGGAAATAAAAATCAAACTGGTTTGAAAAATTTTAAACCAAAGATAAATTTAAACCACAACATAGACGAACGTATTTCCGACTGACCCTTTTCTCCTTTTCGACGGATACAAGGGACAGAAAGAAACGAGGGTGTCAATGGGGGAAACCGTCAACCGTCAAACCAAACGGCCTAAAATTTAACCGACTATATCATGAAAAAGTAATTCTCACCGTCAAAAAACAGTTATTATTAGCCGTCAAAACGGCTTAAAGGTCTCAAATTTCATAATTTCAGCTGGTTAGTTCCATTTCAAAATATTTCTTGGGGAAAATATCAATAATTTCATTATTATTAGAAGTCTTGGAGTACGTTTTCACTTGATTTTTTTCAAAGACCAAAACAACCTCCACAACACAAAGGAAAATATAAAAAAAAAAAAAAAACACACAAAAGTTCAACCGTGAAAAGCCCTGAAATTGAACCGTCAGCCGTCAAAGCAACTGTTCACTTTTCGGAAAACCTTTCAGCCTGGGGTATTACCTTACAATATACCAGCCGCCTGAAGTGGTTTATTTACTAATTATACACAGATTGATCACAAGCTTTGTGACTACGTAACTGCTAAAGAACAATTATTCCATCAGAAAAAACATGATAGCTAATAGTTTACATTATAGCCTGATGCTGGAATAGCAACCATCGGCTGAGCTGCAATACATGTTTGTTGCAGAGGAAATTGTCCAGCTCTTCGTCGCCTACACCGTGACCGCACATTGTCTTCCTGAGTGAAAAGAACAAAATTGTTTTGTCAGCTTGATAGTACGGCCATGTAAATCACGTTTTTTGGCTAGCATTTGTATTTTAGAAAGTATAGTGCGAACTATAGTTTGCAAGTATAGGAATTCGTAGAATTTACTTTGGTAATGAAAGTTGATTCGCGAAATGATTACTTCTTATTCTGCATGCTTAGATAAATGCCAAAAGACGTTTACTTAAGGTCGCGCTGGACCCTTGCTATAATTATGTATGCATTTATTTTAAGAGTATGCACGAACTGCGACGACTGAGGCCGACAACAATCGAAATATTCATGAGAATATATTTCTTAAAGTTCTTTGTATAAGTAATTACACGTTATTGTTCTCCGCTTTGTGTCCTGTGCGCTGGAACATAGGGAATTATCATAATTCAGCATAATTAGATTCGAAGCTTCGAATAAAGCGCACGTTGTTGTAAACACTGACTCGGTTGGTCTTCGGAAGCGGCAAAACCTGCAGTTTTGTGTCCAAGTTTTCTCCACCGATACAGAATTTCATGACTTGATTTGCAAGGAACATAAACTTGGTGTACTCTACAGTGTGTTCAGTTCTACTAGTCCTATGTTCCCGTTGATTTGTTTTTCTTTTGTCCTCTCGAATTAAGGTTAGCGAGTCACTCATGTGAGATGACCTTGCTGCAAATCCCATTTTCCAGCCAAATGTTTGCCCCAATATAGTTCCTAGCCCTAAGTTTATCAAAATTTTCCACTTTCACTTTCAAAACCACAAGCCATACCATAAGCCAAACATGTGAACAAGATCGATGCGTGTCTTGAAGAGCGAATCCCTTTTTTAAAATTATTCTTCAGTACTCAAGCTACATTTCTTAGAACTGTCGTCACCAGTTCGTTTCTAATCATTTAAGTTTAGGTATGGCTAAAGAGGAAAGGATGGAAATGAACAGCCATTGCATTCTCAAACTTCATACAATTATGTTCAATAGGTTTCGCTGTCACAGAGCATCACATCCTCCCCCCGGGTGGGGGGGAGGGGTACTCCCTATAGTAGACTATAAGGGGAGGCTCCGCCCCAAAGGGGTATTCTTTTGAGTTTGTAGGTATATAAAAGGGTAGGGACCTCACAAGTTGGAGTATACGAAAAAGCCGGCTAGGGAAAACTGTCATCTAGGTATTTACAAGGGCCTTTCAAAATATCTTGAACAGAGCCTCTGAACAGTCGATTCATTTAAACATAGTTAATAGAGGGAAATGGTTAGGAAGCCCGGCAAACATCAAAGGAGCAAACAAAGAGCCCAAAGTTGAGGTTGGAAGGTCCATGACCGTGCACATCTTTTGTTTTGCGCTCATACACTATAGTCCGGGAGCTAATGTATTTCCGTGGGCATTTTGAGAAGAAAGCAAGCCAGTGGCCTAGAAGTGTTTAGTAGACCACAAGGAACTCAAAAAATGTTGTTGACAATTTTGTAAAGCGCCGAGAGGGTATTAATAGGATGTTTAAAAATGACCTGTGTGATCCAGCATGGAAACGAGGCTGAAAAGTTTTAAATGGCCATAACTTCTTTCTAGTTGGAGAAATATCAACCAAACTAACCAGATATGCTAAGTAAACAACACTCTAGCTAGTAGAACAGTTATTTCAATATACATGGGTCACGTGATAGATCTAGCATGAAATCGATGCTGGAAAGCTACCCATTGAAAAAGGCTCGATATGTATGGTGGAGTCAAGGCCTAACTCAGGAGATATACTTGCTAGACAGCCCTGAACCTAGCAAATTGCTTATTTTTATTAATGAGAGTCACGTGATTGACCTAGCATTAAAACGAGGCTGGCAAGTTTTGCTTGATGAAAATGAAAAGAACATGTGTGTCATCCCGTTAAAAATGTATGTATGTCATCCCGTTCAAAAAAAGCCACATTATCTGGAGCCACAAAAACAGTACAGATTGATTCAATTGATAGTCACGCCACCAAATTATTGGTGAACCATAAATCATAATAGGACCACAGGCTTACCATCCTATGTTTGTGAGGTCATAGCATGCCCCATATAAATATTCCAATTTTCTCGCTAATCGCTATTGTAGAAATTTAAACTTCCTAAAATCGGCTTTTTACTGCTGTCCATTTGGAATAAAATTAATTAGAAGTATTTTAGCAAGGTTTAAGTTTGTTTTTTTTTACAGTTTTTGAAGCGTGCGAGAGCAGTTCTATGAGTTTAAGTTTTGACTAGGTTATAGAATATTAATATTTGCACAGAACGACATCCTTTATCAAAGACACGATACATTTCCTCATTAATCTTGACCCGCTTGGACAGTTACCTGGTAACACCATACTTTTCACACTCGATGTTGACGCTTGTCGGCACTTCCTCGACACCCGCGACCGCTCTACGTCCACCATACGCACAGAGGCCCTTTGCAACCTCCTCAGAATGATTCTCAACATGAACATTTTCGATGTCAACAACAACTATTACATCCAAAAGCACGGCACAGCCATGGGAACACGCATGGCTCCATCGTGCGCGAATCTATTCCTCGCTAAATTCGAGACAGACGCACTCCTGCATGCGCCACACCAGCCACATAAGTGGTGGCGTTTCATTGCAGACATTTTCATGATATGGACCCACACAGAAAACGACCTACTTAACTTCATCTCTTACCTCAACAACCTTCATCCCACTATCAAATTCACTTTGTCACATTCATCTACATCTATCTCTTTTCTTGACGTACAGGTCTCTTTCAACCGGTTTGGTATAGTTGAGTCAGATCTCTATACTAAACCTACAGACAAACATCAGTACCTCCATGTCACCCCGTACGCACCAAACGAGCCATTCCATTCAGCCTCGCCCTTAGACTACGACACATATGCTTTTCTGACGAGACTTTTACATTACGAACTAATGAACTTATCCAATACCTTTATGACTACTACAATCGCTCATTCCTCAAACACGAGATCCAGCGCGTTCATGCTATCACATGCAACGAAACACTCAAACCCAGTCAGGCCACATCCAACCAACCCAGTCGCGTTCCTCTTGTCATCACATACAACCCTTCCAGTATCTTCTATCATACAAAAACACTTTAGTATTCTATCTTCTTCACCACGTTGCACCAACGTATTTACATTTGTACCTCTTGTTGCTTTTCGACGGACTGACAACCTTAGTGACATTTGAGTTAAATTGAAATTACGGACTGTCACACAAACTAACCTCTCCAAGGGATCCTTTAGATGCGGCAACAACTGCATCACTTGCCACTACAACACCGACGGCCGCACTTACTACACTTTTTCTGCCACTGGGGAAACTATACTTATCCCTGATCAGATAGACTGTAACTCCAAAAACCTCATCTACATAGTACACTGTCAACGTTGCAACAAACGATACATAGGCGAGACTAAAAGACGACTCAAAGACCGTTTTAATGAACACCGACGACCAGTAGACAGACCCATCCCCACCTCCAGGCCTACTGCAATTTCAGACGGTTTTCTTTCCGACGATCATAGGCCTAGCGACATAGAACTTATCCCACTAGAAATCATGCATTTCATCTCGTGACGGTATACGTAAAGCTAGGGAAGCGTATCTTATCGAAAGGGGTGAAACCCTTGAAACCAAGGGTATAAACAAATGGGAAGAAATGTAATATGCTATACAATGAGCTTTATCTATTACCGTTTGTAGGTGCACCTTATCTTGTTTATTAGGACTCGTTTGTTTATCCGTTGGTTTTGTTTCAATGGTTATTTTTTGAATTGTTATCTTATTATTTTTTGTCTTTGTTGCTTTTTAAAAATTGTAACGTTTTTTTCTTCAGTTGCTCATTCCCTGAAGAAGTCAGGCCGTGCCTAACGAAATATTGGAAATACAATAGTTTAGTCCAACCGTACGGTCAGCTTTTCTGTTTTTCAGTTACTTGTATCCCTACATTTAGCTGATCAGATCCAACAGGATCCGGTTCCTTTGTTTTGTCCGTTGGCCCTTGCTAAAGTTTAAACTTCCACATCCAAGAATTGGATACCGCCTCTAGAATGTAGCCGAAAAAATATCTTTCCCCTACTCGCTTTAGTAAGAGCTCCCGGTCCTTGAAAGAACAGTCTTTGAACTATAATCTGGCCAAATTTGAGTCCAATCAGTTCGCGAATAGTTCTTTTAAACCTTGCTGGAATATCAAATTAGGTCGTATAATTATTTGCTGATTTATCATGATATGTACCAGTAGCTGGGACAATTTATGCAATTTACATTCCAGAAGCATCATTCAAATCGTAAAAAAAAAACTGCATAAAAACCAACTTAAACATTGCGAAAATATTTCTAGTTCATTTTATTGCAAATGGACAGCAGTAGAAACCAATTTTAGGAAGCTTAAATATTTAAAATAGCGATTATCGAGAAAATTTGAATATTTATATGGGGCATGCTGTGACCTCACAAACATAGGATGGTAAGCTTGTAATAGGACGTGACAATTAGGCTTATCGAACAAAGGAAAATGCCTATGGTTTAGAAACAAGAGAGGCACTGTGTCTACTCACTCCAAAGAGATTTATTCACTCTTCACTTGAAAATCAGACTGGGCTTCATGAGGTGTCAAAAGGTCACCTTGTAACTTTCTACATATCCCCTATATCGATGGCAGATCTAACGCACAGAATAGGAATACTCCTTATACTATCTGGAAAGAAAAGCGACATTAGAAAAGAGTAAACGGTATCTTTCTTCTCATAAAGAGTACAGTAAACAGCTACAAAAAAAGATGTAAATTTCATAAAACGTAGGAATTATGGCCATGATTAAATACATTTTTTTCATTTCATCAAGCAAGACTTGACAGCCTCGTTTCCACACTAGATCAATCACGTGACTCTCATTAACAAACATTAGCAATTTGCTGGGTTCAGGGCTGTCTAGCAAGTATATCCCCTGAGTTAGGCCTCCACTCCACCATCCATATTCACCTTTTCAATTGGTAGCTTTCCAGCCTCGATTTCATGCTAGATCTATCATGTGACCCTCGTATATATAAATAACTGAGAGAAATAACTGTTCTACTAGCTAGAGTGTTGTTTACTTAGCATATCTGGTTAGTTTGGTTGATATTTCTCCAACTAGAAAGAAGTTATGGCCATTTAAAACTTTTCAGCCTCGTTTCCATGCTGGATCACACAGGTCATTTCTAAACATGCTATTAATACCCTCTCGGCGCTTTACAGAATTGTCAACAATATTTTTTGAGTTCCTTGTGGTCTACTTAACACTTCTAGGCCACTGGCTTGCTTTCTTCTCAAAATGCCCACGGGAGCTATTTCTCAAACATATGCTCCCCGACTACTATGCATGATTACGTAATCGCAATGTTTCTATTGGTTAGTTGTATCAACACACGTAACCACTTATTGTATTTTGTCAGGTTTTGTGCACGGTCAACCCCCAAAATAGTGAACAAAAACCTATAACAAAGAACTTTGCCAGGCTTCATAACCATTTCCCTCTATTAACTATGATTTAAAGGAGCTACTTCTCGGGGATTTCGCAAATTTTCGGTCTAAACTGCTCTGGAAATTGGTGGTAGGCAACTTAAGCCACTACAGACTAATGGCTGATAGTGTTCAATAGCTCAGCCAATCAGGTTGCAGAGTTGCATTATAGTATACTAGTAGAATTCTACTAAAGGAATTTTTTTAATTTGCGGATAGAAATCAAACTAAGGTTAAATATTGATTTCTTGAAGACGCTTGAAAACAACTTGATCCTAACCATCTGAAGCCAAAGACGCTTGTTAACAGTTCCAGTGCTCTAAAATAGCAATTTTCAATGAAATTCCCCATTATTGTAGCAGCCCTTCTGTATGTATTTGAAAGGGCTACCACTTTCTATCGAATGTATATGAAGTGAGTACCCATTTCTGTCAATAAAGGGAAATGAAAGGGTTAGGGTATGGACCTCGGCACGCCGCCTCCCCATTTTCCCACTGCAGTAAAACGCAAATCTTCAAAATAATTCGTGTTTCCATAAAATTGTATCATTGATAGCTTGACAAACCGGACTGACCTGACTCTCTTGTGCATGTGGGGGCTGGTAGCACGAATCGCTGATCCCAGCACTTCCAACGGCAACGGCAATCTCAATGATGGAAAAGATCAAAACCAATGTAGATATGGCTATCATAGTATTTTCCTGGTCGGTGAGTTCGGGGAATTTGCCCCTACTGATAAAGTAAGCTGTTGAGGAATCTTGATCATGAAATAAGTTGCCAGACAATACACCGCTTATTGCAAGGTGATAAGGAAGTAATGTCAAGGCTGACAATACGGCACAGGCCAAGCTCACTGAACTGTGGGCATTAATCTGTAATAAGTAAACAAGGTGGAGAACGCGACGTCAGAATAAAATGCTCTTGCAAGAAAACTACAAACAGCACATGAAAGAAATACTGACTGATTTAGTTTTCCTTTAATATTGTTTTTTGTTTGTTTGTTTCGCGTCTTGCCACAGGCCCCATAGGACGCATTTTTGGACACCTATGGATTATATTCACCGAGGTTTTTGTTGAGTTTTGGAGCAGGTTGGAGATGGGGTCGGGGGATATATATGTGACCAGAGCCTAGCCTTACTCGGCCTTCAACATCAGTTTTTGAGTTCATTTTACTCATAGCCTACTTTAATTTGTTAATGAAAAAAAAAATTGGTTGATATTTTTGCTCGGAAAAAAAAAAGATATTTACAAATACAATCGTTCTTGGTCAGTTTTTTTATATGTTTATAAAGTCTGATCGACGTGTAAAAGTTAAACTTAATGGACACTTTTCATTGATGTCTTACCAAAGTTGAGGAGGGTTTTGAAGTGTTGGCCAAAATCAGTCCCATGATTCCAGCCGGCAAGACCTTGGATAAAAAAGAAGATTGAACTGATGATGTACAATGAAATAATAACAAAAATGTAATACAAGTTCCTGCCCCGTCCATCTCACCAGATGCATTATTTTTTTGTAAGTTAAGTAGGTCGTTTTTCGTGTTAGCTTGTTTATTAGTAGTCGTTTGTTTATCCGTCGGTTCTAGTCTCAACGGTTATTTTTTGAATTGTAATCTTATTATCTTTTGTGTTGGTTGTTCAAATTGTAACGGTTTTTCTTTAGTTGTTCACTCCCAGATGAAGTCAGGCCGTGCCTGACGTAATATTGGAAACATAGTGAAAAGTTCAATCAAACCGTACGATCAGCCTTCCTATTTTTTAGTTGCTTGTATAACTTGGATGCCCAATATCAATACTGTAAGCTGATAAGGCTGACATAGTATAATAATAATAATAATAATAATAATAATAATACTTTATTCAAATATGGTATTTGAAAAGGAGGACCATGAGGTTATCCCTATTCAGGTCCCCTAACTAAAATAACAATCTAAAATTTAAAAATTTAAAACATCTATTGCGTTAGTAATTAACAATTTAAAATTTAAAAATTTAAAATATCTGCTAAGTAGATAATTGACAATCTAAAAAATTTAAGAATTTAAAATATCTATTACGTAAACAATTAACAGTCTAAACATGCTAAAATTTAAAATCTAAAATATCTATGATATCTATAATATCAGGTACAGTGGCATAAGATTAATGAATATTCATCCACTTTTTAAGGCTTGATTTGAACCTGTTTACATTGATGTCGTTGATGTCGTGTCCGAGCAAATGGTTTGGGCGCCCAAATGGCCTCCATGTTGTGCGACATCGTCGTCGGACGGCTCACGCGCCCGCCAAACATGCTGCTGGCCATGTTGGCCATGAAAACTCGAATGCATGGTTCTCCTATTTCTATGCATGTACGATTCTTCTAAATTCTATAGTAATGGCGCTCCGCTCTGCGGCCCTTCGGGCCGCTGGAGCTCCGCTATAATTAGCACTTGTGTTTGAAATGCAACAATGAACGAGGGCAAAAGATAGTATTCTTTGCATGAAGTTTACATCTCAGTTTACTTACAAGGGCAGCCGTCCAGCATGGAATAAACAAGTAGCTGGTATATATGTAGCGGGCTTCATATCGGTCCACTATGCCGAGCACGAGAAAGATGACGGCCATCACAATCTGAACGATGGAGATGACTTTTAAGAGAACCCTGTTAAACGCCATTTCGTGTTAAATTTCGACTGAGGTGAACGAAATATTAGACTGAAGTACAATGCGGAAATTCGGTGCATACCGAAATCAAATCCTTTGAAGCGTGACTCAATCCGGGATTCGTTTTGCATCTGGCTTTGTCTATATTGCATTGTGCGGCAGGGTCCTTGCCAGCATCAGTATGTGCACGAAAACATCCCACGCAGGAGCTGAATAAAAAAGGTGGAAGAAACAGCACAGAGTCTTGAGAGGTAAGAGGGGACAGGCATTTGTTAAAACCTGATGGCGCGAAACAGTGGAACAGTTTCGGAAATTTCCGAAATTATTGCTGTGTTACGTCATCAGTAACCATGGTAACTGAAGTATGGATCACGCGATGTTACAAAACCCACTCACCCAACGTCCTTGTACAGTTGGCAGTTTTAATACATCTCCCCAAGATCCAATGTAACATGGTGTACAACAGACGAGACCTGAAGGTGATCTCGATCATTCAGATTGTGATGACTGTCATCTTTTTCGCGCTTGCCATGGTGGAGCGATTTCAAGTGCGTTTCATGTTTTCAAGCTTCTCGTTTGCGCCATGTTGGACAGCCGCCCTTGTAAGTACTGTACACTGAGATGTTAATTTCGATAGAATACTGTGTCTTCTCCCTTATTCAATGTTATAGTTGAAACGAGCTTGCTTATTGTCGCTGCGAAACTAGATTAGGTTCGTATCGATGCGTTATCCATATTGGACCAAATTTGCCTTGATATTATCATCAGCTCACCGGCCTTAGCCATCGAAAGAATATATATATTTTTTCTGTAATCTGCATGTGTTGCATTCTAACATGAAACATTTTGAAGAGTGTGCACTTTAACCACGAACCTGCATAGGTTTCTTTGGGAGGAGGGGGACATTAGGGATTGCTGAACACCGCATTACCGCAAAAATATTCGACGGATACCGCAACACCGCAATAGTAAGTCTGTATAGCTGGTGGGTTCGTTGATGCGAGGGCAAAAATTGAGGCAAAAACAATCGGTGATCGTGGAAACAATGGAATGGCTTTAAAATGGGTGTTAAAACAGTCAGATTGTAGACTAAAATGTGTGATATACGAAGGTTGTTTCAGGCTGCTTCCGAAACGAACCAAAAACATCCTCGGAGACCCAGGGGCAGTTAGTCGGGGCAAAAATCGTAGCTGCGAAAGTTTTCTATAAAAGTAAAAGAGCCCCTGGGAAACGAGTCTCTCCAGACCATTTCCAAGCGACTCTGCAAATGCTGGCTCCTAATTGAGCAAAAAAATCCTTTGTATTATTTTGCCGATACGATTTTTGCCCAGTTTACTTCGTTTTGCCCCGACTAACTGCCCCAGGGTCTCCGAGGATGGACCAAAAACGGCTAATAATGGTTATACAGACTATCGTTGACCAAAACGCCATGAACTGAACGCATCCCGCAGGTTTCGTAAATACCACAATACCACAATTCAAGATTAAAATAGCCGAAATACCGCATGAAAAATTGGCCAATACCGCAAACCGGACCAACAACCAAGTCACGCCTAAAACACAGCTTACTAGTGCGCTCTACGAAGGAAATAATTGCGTCTATCGTCCTGAAAGATAAACTTCACTGTCACTTCATTTCAGTTTAATTGGATCAGTTTTTTTCTCTCAGTGAAAAGTTGCCAGGCGTTTCTCATCCTGTTAATCTTTATTTTTGTTCTTTTAACCAAGGCGTTACTAGTTGGTATCATGGGACTGGCTTTGTCCGACACGTCTGAACAATCACTGAGTTTGGTAAGGCATAACGTATATTATCCCCATCTTTCTCGATAAATCAAATACACATACATATTGTTTTTCTCCAAGCAGTCTGCTAAATTCATAAACATGCTTAATGTATCTTCAACATGCCGAGAAACACAAAACAGCGCAACACAGCAACAAGAACATTGCATTGCACTGCACTGCACTGCACGGCACAGAACAGAACAGAACAGCACGGCACGGCACGGCACGGCACAGCAAAACGAGGCACAATGCAGCACAGCACAGCTGACGACAGCAAAGCATGGCACGGCATGAAACGGCACGGAATAAAGCACTACACTGCACTGCACTGCACTGCACTGCACTACACAGCACAACCCATAGCAAAGCATTGCGCCCACAGGACTGCAAGGCCGCACAACACAGTACCACATGGCATTGTACAACACGGCATGGCGCTGCACAGCAGAACAGCACAGCACAGCCAAGCATGGTATGGCACGGCATATAGCACTGCACTGCACTGCACCGCACTGCACTGCACTGCACTGCACTGTACTGCACTGCACTGCACTGCACTGCACATCACAGCCCAGCGCAGTACAGCACAGCGCAGCATAGCACAGCACAGCATAGCAAAGCATTGCCCCCACAGCATTACACGGCATACAGCACAGTACACCACAGCACAGCACGGCATAGCAGAACAACGCAGCACAGCCAAGCACGGCACGGCACGGCATACAGCACTGCACTGCACTCTACAGTTCAGCACAGCTCAGCACCGCATCACAGGGATCCAATACAAGCGGTGTGACTGTATGTCCGAAGGATATGAGAATATCGACAGGGTCTTTTTTATAATCGTAAAAATAATGCGAGTAATGTCTACATGTAACGTCAAAATATACGTACATTTACGACAACTGTTTCATTTCGTCGACTCTACGATTCAAAATGGCGGAATTGAGCTATTTGAATGGTTTTGCGTTGACAGTTTCTCCTGGTTACTAAAAAAGAAATAATAGATAGATAGATATACCTTTGTTTTGAGCTTACATGTAGACATAACAGGGAATATTTTTACGATACCCTATTTTTGTGATACCCTGTCAATATTATTTTAGATTTCTATATTTTCCAAACATACAGTCACAACGCTAGCACATCATACTGCAGTGCAGTGCAAAACAACACAGAAAAGTCCCTATACTGCAAACAGCCGCATTTTTTGTGAACACGTTCGAGCGGTCTTCGAACGCGAAGTCTGGAGCCAATGTCAAAACTGAGAGTGAGACTGGAGACGTTGAGAACTATGAAATAAATAATGCTTGTTTCGTTAGAGATTTTATCATCAAGGGTATCAAATTTAAGATATGGGTTGAGCTATCAAGAGATTTTTGCCCACTTGGCGACATTAATTGGCCTCCTGGTCGGAACGAATTCGTTGTATGGAAGGCCGACAGTCGTTTTTTCTCTGGTGACGATCGGCGCTTCGCGCTTTCGATCGATACGCGACTGTTAACGATTTTTGAGAAAAAAAGGACTCTTTTGCAGTCTAAACGTTCCCTATACCCACTCACTTTCTTTCGCTCTCTTTCTTTTAGATTTATGTCCTAAAATCAGTGAGCGTAGCATCTGCCGCAGTATCAGCAGCAACAATATACCACTATCAATTGGGTATTGGCGCACTTTTCTATAACAAATACCAGGATCAATATATATATTCTTTTCTTGTGGACAAGGACACGAAACTTGAGTTCACCGACCAAGAAAATACTATGTTAGCCATATCTTACTTGGCTATGGTATTTTCCATCATTGAGATCATTCTCGCCTTTGCAAGTGCTAAGAGCTGCAGCGGTTTAGCCTATGAGCCACCTGGAGAAAATCAGGTACTGAACAACAACGTTTATTCCGTATAGCAGTTTTTGTTTATTTCGAACGCCTTAGGTTAAAAGTGTTCAAAGCAGGACAAACTTTAAAACAAAGATCCGCGAATGTAGAAAGTGTAAATTGTTGTATGGTAAAGGGTAACAGTTGACAAGCAATTCGCGTGGGAGGTAGGTAGAGAGGGAGGGAAGACGCACTGTTATAGGCCCTTTGCAGCTAGGCCATCACATGACCTACTTTTTTAGAAAATTATGGGCTATAACTTAAAGAATGCCAGAAATGGAAAGAGCATGTCGAAAATAGCAAAATGACCAAGTTGAAGCCCCTGATATTAAAAAAATAAGTTGAAATGCTTGTCAGGATGATATGCATGGTTAAGGTTAAAATGTAATAATTATTTTTGTTAATTACCAATTTTCAGGCAGGCAATACGTACAGCCAACTTGGAACCGAACATATCCCACTACAACCGATGGTCTAGCTGTAATGTAAACCAGTTACTATCTTGCTGGCTTCTTGTCAGTGACCGTGAAAAGTCATTACGTCTTATTTTCTTCATTGCAAACATTATAGACTGTTTGATGTCAAAGAAGTTGTATTGTGACAAAGATATGAAATTAGGTATGAATGGCACAACTCTACAAATCGAGAAAAAATTGGGAACAGAAGAACAAACATCAGGAGTAATGGCGCTAGCCTCCCAAACAATACCAACTGTTACACCAGCGGACCAGTAGAATTACAAGCTTACGGGAGCTGCTGCACTACTTGTTGGGGAAGGGGGGAGGGGGAGGGATACAGGTAGGTGGACCCTTGTTGGGTTTCGTTGTCATAAGACAAATTCAAATCCTTGTGGATTACGTAAATATTAAACCCTTAGGTTTCTATTCAAGGTGATATATTTTCTTGTTGGTTATGACTTTGGTATAATGCCAAATGACGTCTACTCATACATTTCACAATGTTGGATCCGCCATGTTGGATTTTACTTTGTTAACTCATGCCTTAAAAAAACCCAGCAAAAGTCGATATAATTTTATACGAAAAAAAAAATGAAGGGATAACAGAGTACAATAAGACTGAAAACTCGAGAAAGAAAACCTGAAACATATCAGAATGAAAAATCACCATGGTAACATCAACAACGGCCGGACAAACAGTTGTTAAATCAAAGGGGCCGCGGGATAAGCGAGCAGCTACTGGAAGTCATTACTTGCCATGCTTCTTCCCAATTTCTGCATTTAGGTATATAGTTGTACACTTTTGCAATACTGTAAGAACTATTGGTAATGTGCATAAAGCACTTTGTTGTTCTGTTGCAAACTTCTTCTTCCCTTCTCGATCGCGGTTTGAGTTAAGGTAGCATTCATAATGGGCTGCCTGACTGCGCCAGCCCCTATGGTTATTCCAGCAGCCAGTATTTTGTTTGAATTCATTTTTTTCCCTGTAAATATTTGTTGTAAACGAGTACAAATAAAATTTGTTGCTGTTGGTAACTTTAATGTATGTTGCAAAATAACTTGCGTCGAGTTATTGTTTTACACGGCCATGGAAAAAAATCACATCATCCACAATTATTTCACTTTATTTTTAGTTTTTTTTTCGCGCGTTACAACGAAAAAAGTAAAAATGAAGATAAAGCTTTTGTTTTTATTTTCAAACACAACGGAAGAGCGACTCGGAGTGGCTATTTTCTAAGCGAAGTAGTCTCGTTGATAAATGTAACACAAGGCCATTCTTGCGTTGCTGCTTTGGAAAAGGGATAATTAATCTTTTTGTTGTACATGTTTCTTACTATTGAATGTCATTTCTCCCTTGTCCTCTAAAATCAGAAATTTAGGCATCATTTCAAACAATTCAACAACAACTTGTCGTTAGAGAGGAGCTGAGGTTTCCTTTAAAGGGGCTTTGTCACGAATTTTAACAAATTTTTGAACAGCGGAAATTTATATTTGTGTTGAAAGAAACCAAATAATAATGGTCCAATTTTATTAACAATTGCTATATTAGAGCACAGAAACTGTTAACAAGCGTCTTTGGCAGCGGATGGTTATGACGAAAATGGATTACAACTTAAAAAGTTGAGGCTAACCTTTTCAAGTTGTTTCCGCGCGTCTTCAAAAAATCGTTATTCGTAGCTGTAGTTTGATTTATATCCACAAATTAATGTTAAATCTTCCTTTAGATGTTCAAAAATATTGTTTTTCATGGGTGAAGTTGCCTACCACTTATTTCAGAACAGTTTAGACCAAAAATCCGTGAAATCCCCGTGACAGAGCTCCTGTAAGAATGAACAAGATGGGTGCTGCAGTCGTTCTACATGACAATGTTATTTCGAATGATAAAAGTCAGAATGTTCAGCGGAACCCGAACGCTTAGACAAATTGCTGGCCACACAAGGTTTGCCTTACGAAAGTCTATTCCTGATATCGTTATTCCAGCCAGCATGCGCACTATCCAGTCTATGTCCACAAGAAACAACAAGAAATATAATACAGAGGCAAGTTGAAACATTTTTATTCACAGTGTTTTGAATGTGAAACCGCTCAGAATATTTAACAATTATTCCATGAGCCCGCGTTGGATACGAGGTGGTAAATAGCCAACGAGGCGCGAAGCGCCGAGTTGGCTATAACCACTCGTATCCAACAAGGGCGAATGTGATAGTATGAGGAGGCGGGAAAATTTGTGGCGCGGTGTTCACTTTTTGAGTTGAATGAAACACGCGAGGAAAGCGAGCGAGAGAGTTTTCTTCTGAAGATTTTCCTCGGAAAATCTCCTCGTAAATCGTCTTTTCATCCTGGAAAATTGTGACAACAATTAAGGATAACGGGAAGATCCGAAGCAATAGCTTTTCTGGAAATTATACGCCTTGTGCAAGACGAGCGAAGCAAGTGTTTACATATTGTACTTGTTTACGGCTCCACGGCTGTCATCAAGACTACTACATTATGCTGAAACGAAATTGCACTCAGATTCGATGAAGTTTATTGAAGTATAAAAGGACAAGATCAAGATTGAAAGGTAACAAACTTAACTGAAGTGCTGAGCCACATTTACGTCTAACACTGAATGAAATTGTGTCAGTTTTCTGGTCTTCCCGTAAATTATTTGCTGCTTTTCTTCTTCGTTCAGTCGCTCTTGTTGTACATTTACAAGTATTTTTAACTAAACATTTCGCATCAATCCTTTCAGTTTTACGTAGTTGAGTCAACTATAGCATTTTTTGGTATTTGTGTGGTTTTAGGGAAGGCACTGTCGATTATTTCTTGTATAAGCTTATAAACCTCGCCAAATTTGCCATTTTTCTGATGGAACTTTCGCTTCCCGCAGGAAAATTTTTAAACTGAGCGGCACTTGCCGCACTCGTTTCCCATATAAGGTCAAACGCAGGTATAATGGCTGATAACCGAGATCTAGTAAACCAATCAGAAAGCTAGAATTGCATTATCCGAGGTTGAGAATTTAATAAAATCCGATACACCCCTGTTCTGTGACTAAAGATAAGAGGCGCTCTCTAACGGGTTATATTAATAGTACTTTGCTTATCACCTCCGAGTGAACCAATCAGCGCGCGTGGAAAGCACTATTCACTTGTGGGATATATACTAATTATGATCTATAAAGTACAGGTTAACCACACAAATAATAATTATATACAAAAATAACATATCATCCATTTACGTGCCGCTTTCTACAAAAGTCAACTAAAATCGGCTTTCGGCGGCACAAGTCGAAAAATCGATTTTTCTCATATCTTGCACAAAGATAGGTCCTAGTGAGAAACTAAACGGACTGCACTTAGTTTGTCCTGACACAGCTTCCTTTCGTAGAAATATGCCAAAAAACGATTTGACTTGTGTTTATCACTAACGAAAATCTGTTGTTTGAAGTGTAAACAATTGCGTGACACGGCTGGTAAACCACGAATAAAATTATTCTTTTTAAAAGTACGTTTGGCGCTCTTGTAAGAATTCAGCCAAAAAACTCATGCAAATAAATGGGCCTTGAAGAAGTAGGAGCAATGTGAGATTTTCGCCGTTCAGCCGTTTTGGAAACGTTGCGTTATCTTTACAAACTTTGATCACAAAATGTTAGACGGTAATTAATTCAGTTAAACTTTATTGAAGTTCTCTCCATCCTGAAGTTCTCACCATCATTCACAAAACCAGGTCTTATAAAGGAAAGGTTAAGCATTCTCTGATTCACTGATAGATGTAATCACGGGTCGATATTGTTTGGTTATTTCTTTACGTGATCTAAAGGGAACTCGGGTAATAATTAAAGACATGAAAGTATGTCTTTGCCGATCTCGTCGGATCTGATGCCTGTGTTTTTATGCAAATTTGTCAACACTCGTTTTATTCTAGTCCTATACAGAAGGAAAATCTAACACTAAAAAATGTTGGCTTAATTCATTTTCAATTAGATATGAACGGTGTAACTGAAAATTAAAGAATTTTATGGTTGACGGATCAATTGAAAGCAGAACATAACTTTTCCAAGTTATGGACAAAGATCTATTTTCAGCACGAATAGTACCTTTCAAACAAATGAAATTTTGAATATGATTCATGCCAGAATTTAACGTAAAAGTTGTACCAGCCTTGAATCTAATTTCTTTGGCGACATTTATAATTTATTTTGAGAACGAGATTAAATTGAAATCCGTAAATTTGACTCTTCGCTGTTGTGGATAAAACAAAATGTGGATGTTTGCTGTTCTTTAAGTCATTAGTTGGTGGTCAGTGCTTGCAGAGACAGAAGGCAGTCTATGGACATAGTCCCACTGCTATCATGCACTAAAAATATAACACAGCACAAGTCACACGATCTGGTCAAGTCACACTGTGTCACGCCCTAGAAAAGATTTATGGCATATTGATTCTTCAGATTCGAGCGCGCTTTTTTCGCTCGCCCCCAACAACCGAGAGAGTCCCCCCCTTTTTTTTCCTCACTCGCCCGCTTTTTTCGTCCGCCCCCGACTACCGAGAGAGTCCCCCCTTTTTTTCCTCGCCCCCAACTACCGAGAGAGTGCCCCCTTTTTTTCCTCGCTCGCCCGCTTTTTTCGTCAGCCCCCAACTACCAAGATAGTCCTTCCTTTTTTTCCTCGCTCGCCCACCTTTTTCGCTCGCTCCCAACTACCGAGAGGGTCCCCCCCTTTTTTTTCCTCGCTCGCCCCAACTACCGAGAGCCTGGAACAGGCTAAGTGAAAACCTGCAAAGAAGTTGTCTGTTCTCCACCCAGTGTTTGAGAATTGAGAAATCCGTATTATTAGAATTTGATCGAGATCAGTATTACGTATTACCCAAGTAGGATTCGTAGGTGCTTTTTTCTACATACATGCTCGTTGTTGAAATATTTTGAAACTCCACCCCGCAAGTCACCCCACGCCCCACGCCCCACCCCTCTCGACCTCTGACATTCCACAGACCTGTTGGCTTCATCCCACCCCGTCCCACCCATTTTAAGTACAACAGTTCTCCATCCTCCGATAATTTTCATGGACGTTTCGCATAGAGAAAATTGCCCTTATGCAACTATCGGTGGACAGCTGGATCAAAAGGACCAGAGAACAGGAGCGGCGAAGAAAAGGGGATTTTCCTTTCAAAGGGGGGTGAGGGTGGAATGTAGTTGGCACCGATTTCATGACAAGAAAATTCCGATGTTTTTAAGCAAAAGGGAAGAACTGGTCCTCTTCCTCTCCACTAGATTCACCAGTGATTGCAGTTCATGTCCACAAAAATAATGTGTTTATCTAGCTAACGTACAGTACTAGAAGACCCTAGAACAGAAATGACACTAGACCAAAAAATATCCCTAGAATGATCATGCAACGAATGAAGTGAAAGTGGGGATTTTTTTTACAGGTGTACCAAGTATGACTGAAGCGTATTCTTTTTTTTGCCGACGCTGAACGCTATGAATGCGACGTTGCGATGGTTGGGTGCCTGGGACATCCAGGAGCTTCCACTATTGGCAGCCAGCTCCTAGATGGAGACCGCTGGCAAATCCTGGCAACCCAGCCATGAGCCCCCACGCGGAAGGGAGGACAGGCACCCGTCACACTGGTAAACAGTGGAAAGAGAGGGAGGGAAGGGGGGGGGGGGGGGGGAAACTTCCTTGAGGACGTGCTGCCACACAAAAACGCTCACTGTAAACACTATCCCTGTAATGGCTGCCAACACTTCTCAGTCTGAGCACAAGTGGAAACCTGGCGCATGCACATATCAAAACACCACTGACCAGCAAGGGAATGCAGGCGCTCTTTGTTGTTAACTCCGTTAAATTGCATTAAACTGCATAAAGAAAAAAATTGGTTCGGCGGTTTTCACTATGTTTGCAAGGAAAGTAGGGAAATTTCTAAATCTTGTTGTGAATCTAACGTGATTGGCTCCTTGACAGTATGACGTTTGATATAGCCCTTGACGTCATAATCTTTCGTTGGCAATTATTTCTTGGGATTGATCACCTCGATCACTCTGCCCATTAACTGTCAACATTCTAGCCGCTAATTCGCTTATAACCAGTACTAAGAAATAAGCTAAATGGAACACTTAAGCTAACATCACGAAGACATTACGACCTTAATTTTTTTTTTGGCTAAAAATGCATTATTTCCAGATTTCTGCCAAAAGATCACAACTTCTAAATAAGGCACCGCAATGTGATTTTTAAGTGAAATGTGCGAATTCCATGACGTAGTTAACACTGTAAAAGCCACTCCTTAGATTGACTTACGTATATCAAACGTATATCATAACGTTCGTCGCTCATATGAAACTTACTTCCGAGGGCGAGAGGGCATGATGATTTACTAAATTTTTCACTTTCAAGTTTTAAATTACACTGGGTATTATTTAGCTCGTTATCAGAACGACTTGTTTTGCAGTCAACGGAGAAATCAAATATTGCGAAAACATTACGGTATTTTTAATGTAAAACTTCACCAACTGAAAACGAAAATATATATGTACGGCATTGAATCGTTGGTCGCCGTTTTAGCGAACGAATGGACGATATGTAAGGCACTGATGTACTGCGGAGAAAGGCCAGGAACAGACAGGAGTGGAGGAACTTTGTCCATGCCTTAAGCGCTGACAGTAAGTAAAGATTTTACTTAAATCTTCAGCAGGGAATTGTCGATTATTTATCAACGGAAAGATATTCTTCATTGAACTAGCACAAGGGACAGCATCTCTCTGCCTAAAATTTACTGAACGCCAAGACTGCGTGTCTATTGAACTGTTCTGCCCGCCAGTGATTGCTGATTTGGAATTGGAAAGGCATCATTTTTTTGTGAACGTTACCAAGTACATAGTTAAACATGAACAACACAACTCCATCGTCGTTTGAACAAGACAGTAGTTTGTCAAACGTTGGCGTCAAAGCAGCCTCACTCTTTATTTTCATTCTCGTTGGTATCTACAGCAACGGACGCGTTATTTACACAGTGCTACTAGCCGATACTCTTCGTCCAGTTTTGAACCTTTTTGTAGCAAGTCTCAGCTTTGCGGACTTGGCCAGTTGCCTTATTGTAATGCCATTTGTCTTTTTTTCCCTGGTCTCCGGTGAATGGTTATTTGGAAGCATTTTCTGTACAATACATGCCTTGCTGTGTACCTACTTTTTCAACGTCGCGTTCCTTAGTATAGCTTCTATGGTGTACGAAAGATACCAAGCCATCTACCACAAACGTTTCCCTAGTTTGTCAAACCGACACACTATTATTTTTCTGTGCTTCATCTGGGTTTTCCCGATTCCGTTCACTGTGTGTACGTCTCGTCAAGAATTTGCTTACGTTAAACATGCTGGACTATGTTACAACGCTGCTGAAAACTGGAATGCTGCTTCCATCATCAATCTGCTTGTAAAACCTGCTGGTTTACTTCTCATCCTGTTCTCATTTTGGAAAATCTTTGCTTTCCTTCTTTCTCTTCGACGCCGAGTCAGCCCAGGGCCCCTTTCCAACGAGGAAAAGTTAGCGTTGACCGCTTTTGTGCAGTCGGCTTTGACGTCGATCGTGTTTGTACTGGTATACTTGATAACGACTGCGCCTATCGCGATCTTGGTCATTGTCAACAAGCGAAGAAGAGGCGCTGGAAAAAGCGCCAGCACAGAAGAACTTGGTAGTGCCTTTCTCTGGATGTACTGGCTTCAATGCGCCACCAAACCCATCATCTACGTCCTGCGAAGCAAGAGATGCACGAGTTGTCTATGCCAATGGCACTGCACTGAGATGGCGAACGAGAGCACCTCGAGTCGCTTCAACAGAAGCCCGTCTCACGTCTATGAAGTGCGTGAAGACAGCTTACAAAACAGTTTCTCGGGGATAACTGGTGGGAGGCTCCCAGCCCTTCATAGCACAAATGATGAATTCCTCGATCTTTGCCGGATCTCCATTGAGCTGGTGCCTGTGACGGGTGTAACCCGAAGTGTTCACGATCAAGACCAAACAGCCGGAAAAAATGTGGCGAATGATGCCCGAAGTGTTCCCGAAAAAGGCCAAACAGCTGGGGAAATTGCTGATTGGTCGACACACGACCATTCCGTTTGTTTTCAAAATGCCATCGAACATTCAGTTGTTTTCATCGAGGACTTGGAATCCTACATTGACGAAAACGAAGAGGTGAATTCGTACCATGATTAAGTCCCCGATGATGACAATTTCAAGGCTAGTCCAAGCCTTGAAGACGTGTGTAATGACGTACTGGAACTTGAAGATATCGAACGTATGTTCGATGAAGCTACAGTGTATAAATTCCCAGCAAAGAGACTGGGCCAGAAATACCTCCTGCAGTAAAACGCACTGTCCTTAAGCTATGTAAATTATTATCTGTTTCAGATAGAACTCATAAGTAAAAGTGTCTTTTATCTCGCGGCATCCTACAAAAGAAAGCGTGGTTCTTTGTGGAGCGCAAGACATTGCATTGGGAGCGCGTCTCCAGTGTAGTTATGCCAGTCTCGTCCCCATAGCCCTTTTCGCTTCTTTTAGCCGACTGGGGCCTTGGCACAAGAAACGAAGGGCTCTGGGGACATAGGGTTTTCGAATTAATTCAATTTTTTTTGATTGGCTGTTTGAAACAAAGAAATCTTGAGCGGAAGTAAAAACCGCCATGACTGTCCCACACAGTCTTTAGAAACATCACGACTGCATACATGAAAACCGGAAGTCCTAGAATCTAGTACTGGAAATCCTGTGTCCCCAGAGCCTTTCGTTTCTCGTGCCAAGGCCCCGCCGGCTAGGAGAAGCGAAAAGGGCTATGGGGACGAGAATGCAGTCATGCTTGCTTGACACGCTCTAAGTGACGTCCAAAGACAAGCCAAACGAAGGTCTCACCTCAAAGTAAGGTGCAAAATCACCAAAGAAATCAGAACAAACTGTTAGAAAACATGGACAGTCAAGGCTGTAGAATACTGAAAGGGATTACTAAAACTCTTACCGTTAAATTTCTTTCACAGGTCGTTATGTAGTTACATGTACTCTACATTTAATGTAAGAGAAGTTAGTTTAAAGAACTTCATTGAAAAGCCGAACTGTCATTTAAAGAACTTCTTATCTTCCAGAGTCTTTAGATACATCTTTTTATAATGCTTTTTTTCATTTTAACAGTTTTTAACTATTTTTCCTTCATCTCTTAAATATTTTATTGTAAAGCACCATGGGCAATTAGTGGATTTGGCACTATAAAAATACTTTTATTTATTTATTTATTAATTTATTTATTTCTTTTACCATCCAAACAAATGTCAATAAATGTGGTTTACCTAGCTGCTGCCCGCTTTCTTCAGTCACCCTCGCTGGTTATACGATACCAGGTTATACGATACCAGTGAAACTTAAGTGGAATTCCTTATTCAAGTGAACTTAATTTTGGGTTCATCACAAAACAACACGAAAGAAAAACCGAAAGAAAAGAAAAGAAAAGATAAATGAAAATAAAATAAAAGAATACAGTTTTGCGGTTTGAAATAACTTTGCTAGGAAAGAAGGGAAATTTCTAAATTTTGTTGTAAATCTCCTTTACAGTAGGACTTTTGTTATAGCCCTTGACGTCATCATCTCTCTTAACCAATCATTTCTTGGGATAAATATGTTTTCTTAGATGGCGCTGCCCATTAACCTGTTCTAATCGCTAAGTCGTTTCTCACAAGTACTAAGGAATAAGCGAAATACAACACTTACGATAACATCACAAACACATTGCGACCTAAAAGTTTTCTTCTTGGCCCAGAATGTCGAAAAAACGTTCATGGAAAACAAAATACAATGGAAGATTTCTGTCAAATGATCATAACTTCCAAATAAGGCACCGTAATGTGACTTCCAAGTGAAATGTGCCAATTCCATGACGTAGTTAACACGGTAAAAGGCATGGGTTTCCTTACGTACATCGAATAACAATCAAAAAAGAGTTGTTTCCGATTACTATTCAAGTGATTTCATAACGTTCGTCCCTGATATGAAACTTACTTCGCGGACCGAGAGCGCTTGAGGATGTACTAAATAGTTCACTTTCAAGTTTTCATTACACTAAGTATTATTTAGCTCGTAATGAGAACGGCTTGTTTTGAAATCAACGGAGAAATCAACCCCGGCGAAAACAATACCGTATGTTTAATGTAAAACTTCACCAGCTAAAAACGAAAATATATAGTACCGTATTGAATCGTGGATCGTCGTTTTAGCGGACGAATGGACGATTTGTAAGGCACTGATGGGCTGAGAAAGACCTGGAACAGCCGGGAGTGGAGGAACTTTGTCCTTGCCTTTAGTGCTGACAGTAAGTAAAGTAAGATTGTACTAAAATCTTCAGCAGGGAATTGTCGAATATTTATCAACGGCAAGATATTCTTCATTGTAACTAACACAAGGCATAGCATCTCTCTGCCAAACATTTACTGAACGCCAAGACTGCGTGTCAATTGAACTGTTCTGCGCGCCAGTGATTGTTGTTTTTGGAAAGGGGTCATTTTCTCGTGAACGTTACCAAGTACATGGCTAAACATGAACAACACAACTCAATCGTCGTTTCAAGAAGACAGTAATTTGTCCAACGTTGGCGTCAAAGCAGCCTCACTCTTTATTTTCATTCTCGTTGGTGTCTACAGCAACGGACGCGTTATTTTCACAGTGCTACTGGGCGATGCTCTTCGACCAGTTTTGAACCTTTTCGTTTTGCGGACTTGGCCAGTTGCCTTATTGTAATGCCATTTGTCTTTGTTTCCCTGGTCTCCGGTGAATGGCTATTTGGCAGCATTTTCTGTACCATACACGCCATGTTGTGTACCTACTTTGCCAATGTATTTCATATCGTTATTACAGACAGTGAAATCCACCCTAAAACAATTTGTTACTTATTTTAGTGTGAGAAACCACTGAGAATAGGTTTAATAGTTGTCAATCGACTATATCGGCCATTTGTATGAGTCAGGATGAGTAGTTTTATCGTCGTATGAAAAATAGTATAAAACATCAAGCAGAGCACCCCAGTATCACCCCAGTACTTAATTATTAAAGGTAAATACACTACGTATGGACAAAACATCGTACATGTTTATCTAATATAAATTTCAGCTGAAAAAAAATAAACAGCACTTAGCTACCCGCGGGAAAAGAACCACCTAAAAAATAGATCCAAATTCGTTAAAAATAATCAAAGAAGTAAAATTATCTCTTTAAGTTCCTATCTACAATAAGCGGGTCATATCTATTCGTTTTCCAATATTATTACCGACTCTCACTCAAAACTTGAAAACCCTCGGGAATTGTTACCTGCCGTGTGTCACGCAATTGTTTACACTCAAACAACAGATTTTCGCCGGCAAAATTAGTGATAAACACAGGCCATAGCGGGCTCATCTCCCCAGAAATTTTTTTTGATATTATAGCAGATGGGTGTATACTTTACCCATAGAAAGTATTTTTACGATATTTAAAGTTATCGCCTATAGAAAAAAATGGCAATGTTTTACTGCATAATTTCGCTTGCGACACATTTGCAAATTTAGTCTGTCAGTTGTGGCTCGTTTCGGGATCAAAACTAATCTCCATTTGTTTTATTTTTCGCTCAGTCATACAATGAAGACCTGAAAAGATTATAAATATCATTGAAAGATTCATGAACAGCTGTAGTATAATGCGCGAGACGATCAAATTTTTACAAAATTCAGGGTAACCGGAAGTGGATTTTGAGCCCAAACGGGGCGAAATCGTTTTTTTTTTTTGCATATTTCTACGAAAGGAAGCTGTGTCAGGACAAACTAACTGCAGTCCGTTTAGTTTCTCACTAGGACCTATCTTTGTGCAAAATATGAGCAAAATCGATTTTTCGACTTGTGCCGCTGTTCGGTCGAAATTTGTAGAATGGCTTAGTTAATTAATGAAACAAACCACGACCATAAGTCGTGACGTGTCACGTGACCCCTTAGAAGACCTCATTCCTCATTGGGACTTAAAAACTAATTGTATGCTAAATTTGTTTACACTGCCATTCTTGTCGCCTGAAGTAAACTATTGTTAGCAGTACGAGTCTTTGACCGAGGACTTAAGATGACAGAGCATATAGTGAGGTCGCGAAGAAAACCGGCGAAACGCGCATTCCAACGGGCTTATTTCGCTCGGTTTTTTGTCTCGGCCCGACTGGATTGATTTTGGATGACGGTAGCCTGCGTCTCTGGGATTTCGCGAGCGAGGAAGTTTTTTTGCGGCCAGATGCTTTTGTCCTGGCCGCAAAGCCACGTACGGACTAGGTCACGCGGGCTTCGCCCGCGAGAAAAAAAAAAAAACTCGTGCCCGCTAATCCCGCGAGCTACTCGTCATCCAACATGCTCATGTGCAAGGCTTACAAGGAATAATTAAATCATTCTGCGACGTTGTGGAAACTTCCGCTGTATAAAGGGTCACGATTGCGGCATACAAATCACTAACTTCAAGACAACTTTTTTTATTACTCTACACAGATAAATATATAACTTGTTAAATACAACTTTAAAAGAAAAACAACTTGCTGCTCGTTTACACCATTAAATAAATCGTTAAGTGTTAAGCGAAAACTTGCAGATACTTTGCGGTCCAATAGTTATTCTAAAACTAAAATATTACCGGCCGGCAGTAAAACATTCTGACAGGCCGGCGGCTAGAAACACGTAGCATTTAGGTACCTTAATCGTGTAGCAATTATATTTGTTGTTGGAACCCTTTGCCTATTTAAAATTATAACCTATCACTTTAAAAATATTTTGGTTATTGGTGACTCATACGTTTTTTAATGAACGCGTGGTTAACGCCACCATTTTCGGGGGGGGGGGGGGGGGGAACCTTCCCTATATAAACGACGGGGGTGCTCATCGTACCTTTTTTTTATAGGGGTTGAAATTTGTCGATTGGTGCCATACTAAAATATAAAATGACCCCCGTAAGAGTTATAGCGGTCCCCTGCCCCACCCCCCCCCCCCCCCCAAAAAAAAAAAAAAAAAAAAGAAAAAAATGACATGTGCTACGCCCAATAATTCGAGGTTCTGGTATCTCTTTGAGGTTCTTTAAAGATTTCCGACGAGCAACCCCGTCGTTTTAATAGTGGAGTCTTCCCCAGAGCCTTCATACATATGCAAGAACATGACAGTTGTTGAAGACCTAAATGTAATAACTGACCTTAAATGTAATAAACTCCTAAATGTAATAACATTTGGCCTTTAATGTAATAAACTCCTAAATGTAATAACATTTGGCCTTAAATTTAATAACACCTAAGTGTGACAACATTTGGACTTAAATGAGATGGTTTATACTCACGTCATCATTGACGTCATCAAAGGCGTCATTAATCAACTCACTGTTATTGCATAAACCACGTGATCTGTTGCACCATCTGTCATCTCATTAAAAGGGGTCTTTTATCGCAACGAGTAACATGTGTTTTCGGGTTTGTCACCTGACTGATGACGTCATTGCACTCAGTTATAGCGGAGCTCTGCAGCGGCCCGAATCTAAGGGCTACAGAGCGGAACTTGGCGGCCATACTCCAGAAATATGTCAACGTTAAGATTATCGTCAGCTTATATCCTATTTGATATTGGGCATCCATGTTATGGCCAATTGACAGTTGTCAAAAAGGTATTCGCTGACCAGTATCACATGACTATTTCACGGGCTTACGTATTTTTTTATTTTGACCGCTGATTAGGTAATTGTTCTCCACTGGATCGCGGGCTCAAGTCCTATTTTTAATCTGTCTATGGTCTCTAAGTTCAGATTTAAATTAAAAATAAAACGGGAAGCACTGCTTTTAGGCTTGGCTAAATCTATCAAGCATTGGAGTGACATTTTATGGTTTCATTTTCGCATGATGAGATATCCTGGGTCTCAACTGGGCAAATTTCTTATTGTAATTATATATGACTTTATTAATTTTAGTTTATCAATTTTGAACTCAAGGCTATCAAGGGTATAAAATTTATAACAGCTAACATGCATCAACGGAGGTAATTTTCTAAACAAATTATGTATTGAAACAACATCAACATTTAAACATTAACAGTTCTGTCCATTTCTTTGCAGTGAATGGTTACTCTTTTGTCTCTTTTCCTCTTCAGCTTTGTCAAAAAGTCAGTATTTGTTACTTTTCTCTAGACACAACTAACACTAACAAAAAAAGTAAAAAGTTTGTAACGATACAACATCAGTGTTTAAACATTAACAGTTCTGTTGACTTTGCTTCATCGAAAGATCACCATGAGTTACTTTTTTTTCCAAAAAATTCTTTTGATGACACACCAATCGTATCCGTCTTTCCTAATCTCCAACAAGGCATTGGCCCATTTTGGATCGGAAATGATGCTTTTTAATTCCATGATCAGACCGCTTAAGGTACCATATTTCTTGATAAGGCTACGGACACTTATAACAAAAGATTGCACTCCGCCAGAGATATAAACCCTCGGCAACATTCGAGTTAGCCTTTGCGTCACCGCCCTAAACCGTGTACTGACTCCACATAACGATTGGTATGAATGGCACGCGTTACCGGCAAATAGAGCGGCCGATGATATCAATACCATTTGGAAGATTTTTTCTAAAAGTTCATTGGGCAGGTTTTCGATGCAACAATCTCTATTGGATCCAGACGCCAATGAGCCAACATCCTCATCAGGAACAAACTGAAGCGCTATTTGTTCCTCTCCACCCTCAATTATCTGCAAGGCTGTCTCGTTTGGCTGATCACTTTCCTCAACTTCAACCACAACATCTCCCAAGTCATCCGCACCCTCTTGTTGTTCAATTTCTTCATCACAGTCATCATCATTAACCGTATCACCCATGTCAATGTTTCCTTCAGTTCTACTCGCATATTCCTCCGTGATGTCTTCTAGTACCTCCTCACCATTGTCGTGGTCGCTCACAACTGGTTCCAAGGCCACAAAATGTTCCCCTTGATTTTCTGCAAAATGTCCAAGGTACACAGTGGCCGTTGCAATACTTGCTGACGGGCTGAACACATGTTGCCCACCAGCTCCCAGGGAAGATACTATTTGAACGTCAATGTTATATAAGTTCGCGGCCGCATACAGTGTTAGCTGATCCCCATAGGCCCCATCTTGTGACATATGATTTGTATAGTTGCTCCAGGAAGCAAACTCATTATCTGCCAAATGCTCCAAAAGAGGAAAACCTTCGTTATCGTAGGGGTTGCTTTCTAAGTAATCAACTATTTCTTCCCTCATAGTTTCGGCAGATCTGAAAATCCCTAGCTTCTGAAGCTGGTGTGAAAGTGCACTGAATTGGCAGTTACCATCTCCTGGTGGGTTATATGCTATTTTATAGCCTTGATCTTCAATAGCCTCGACGTAGTCGTCTTTTCTCATAGCTATGTGATACTTTTTATAGTGCTGATTTTTTTTCCTTTTTGACAGCTTTGCTACTTTTTGTTTTTGTTTTTCGCGCTGTAGGGTAAGGCTAGTGACGTCATCTACAGGGACCCATTTCTTTTCTTTCTTTCCCGTTAGTGGTGAAGTATATGAAACCTTATAGGTATGTAACTGAATGTTTCTTTCTTCTACACGAGCCTCAGTTATATGTCGCTTATTAAATGATCTTCCTCTTAGACGCAAATAAACTGTTTCTCCAACTCCGTAAACAGAGGGCGGATTCAGGCGAAGCTGCGTTCGCTGCGCACGCTTATCACACCTCTTGGTCGCTTTTTGTGCCTGCTTTCGCACTTTAGAAGCTTGCCGGGAACGTAGTTTCCGGTCATTTTCTGTTGGGCGAATTTTTACAGGGCTAGGGAGACATTCCTCTTCTAAGCCGCTTTCTCGGAGATTATTACATTTCCGTGCAAAATAAATTTCAAATGGTGTTTTGTGAGCAATTACTTCTTTGGGGTCGTTATTTAGAATCCTTTGGTAAAGAGGAATTTGTTTTGCCCAGTTGACACCGTCCTGACCCATTTTACTAAGGTCGTACTCTATCTTAGATCTCAGTGACCTGTGACAACGTTCAACCTTGCCTTGCGACTGGGGGTGCCGAGGGCGACTGTAAATCAATTTAATATCCATGCGCTCACAAAGCTTTTTCACGGCTTTTTTGAACTCTCCTCCTTGATCGCTTTGAACTATACGTGGTGCTCCATGCTCCATATAGATACTTTCCAGTTCTTTTGCAACGTCCTTGCTTGATTTGTTTGTTAGAGGACGAAGCCAAACGAAACGACTAAAAACGTCAATCACTGTGAGCACGTATCTATACAACTTCCCATTCAACTTGACAGATCCTTTGCTTCCCATATCCATTAGATCTATTTGGTGTCTCATGTGAACATCTCTAGCTCTAACTGGTTTCAGTGTTGCCTTATTCATAAACTTGGCATTCCGACGATAGTGACTTTTGTCGGTGTTTAGAATATTTTGTATTTTATCACGACTTAGTCCAACAAAGTTGTCCCTGAGACCGCAAGCTAACTTCGCTGCGCCAGATCCTTTGGTTCGGTCAAATTCTCTTGCGACTATTTTGTTCACCTCTGAAGATCTTAACATTCGACGTCCATCAAAATAGAGCTCTTTTTTCCCTTTTTCTTCTTTGACTAATATCCTACCCTTGGCTCTCCAGAATCGAACAGCAGCTGTGCGCATTGCCGTTGTCCGTTCTTTCACTGGTGGCAGGGCTTTACCTTCAGCAAGATTAATCAGGGCTTCATAAATGTCGTCTGGTAACACAGAAGGCTTCCTGTTTCCTTGTGAATTTACACGATCATCTAAGGCCACGGAACTATGCAAAAATAATGCCAGTGCAACTGCTATAGCGAAAGCGGTATAACCCATGTTGAATCAAATAGAAAGACTCATTACTCTTAGCTAATTGAAGCAAAATGACGGTATTCAGCACGTGCGCTTTTTCAGACAGATATCAATTAAGTGTCTGGACATCCAATGTACATTTGTGATCTTTGAAGATAACCGGCGAGCGGCCTGCGATCGGCGAGTTGGTGTTCTTTTTTTAAATTATGAAAGTAATTTTCTTTAATAATATTTTCACAATGTTATTTTATATTAATTATAATTGCAACTGTGGAACATTTGTTGAGTATGTCAGTGTTTGATCAAACTCAATTTGCTGTATTATCCGACTTGTTCATTTTAGTAAAACAAGGATTACTGATAAGGGGTGATAAGGATAACAAGGATAACATCTTATCTCCTGATATCGGAAACTAATTAACTCGCACTTTTGGTCCTTGGATAGCGCTCTTCATTTTGCATTTCAAGACAGGCAAAATGTTTGTCGAGTTTGGATGCAGAGTCCAATTATGTTAATCAAACGCAATCATTAAAGCAGGAATTCTTTGTTAAACAGTTTTTCAAACCTACAGTTTGGAAATGCTTCGTCATTTGCGAAATATTACCCCATGGGCATAATACAATTGATACTTTTAAAGAAAAAGCAGATTCACATCATCCTACTGGGAAAATTGTAAACGACCAAAATATCGGACTCTGAGACCTTTTTTTCCAGACACAGTTACGTATATAAAAAAAGGAGACAGATTGAAGGATCGAACTATCCAGACTCGCTGTGTGTGGTCTGACAAGAGAGCCAAATCGAGATATAAAAGGCCTTTAAACCATGAAACGACAACAGCTATTTCAAATGCACCTTGCGTCGCGTCCTGGTGACGTTGTCATCACGGCATCCGGTACCACTGTGATAGTTTTGTCTGGAATTTTTGTTTGGACTGATCAGGTTTTGATTCAAGAACGGACTGATAAATCGCTGGCGTCTTGAAAATATTTTCTGCGGAACTATATTGGTTAACAAGTAGATTTAGAAACAAAAACGTCACGCTATTACCAACCTATCGAAATTTGTTTGTATGAGAAGGAATTTAAAGGCTGGAATAAGGATTCCCGCTTACAGGGATTGTGTGTAGTGTCACGTGATTATTTTACTAAACAACGAGGTGGTTACGTCAATGATGACGTTTGTGTAACGTTGTTTCATTTAAGTCCAAATGTTGTCACACTTTGGAGTTTATTACATTTAAGGCCAAATGTTATTACATTTAGGAGTTTATTACATTTAAGGCCAAATGTTATTACATTTAGGAGTTTATTACATTTAAGGTCAGTTATTACATTTAGGTCTTCAACAACAGTTACTTTCCACGGTCACCGAGGAAAGGCGAGCGCAATGAAGTTATTGGTTTACATTGTAGCCAGATACTGGAATAGTAACCATCGGCTGAGCGGCAATATAGGTCGGTTGCAGTGGGATTTGTCCATCCCTACGTTGGCTAGACACATTGCCTGCCTGAAAATTAAAAACGATAAACATTAATTCTCAGTCTGCAGGTTTAGATATCTGCACTGCTCTGTTTTCTTTTTAATTGACCATGATGATGGTTTTCAGAGGCCCTGAAAAGGGAAGCGGAGGGGGGGGGGGGGGGGGGGGGGAGAGGTGGGTCAAATCACATTTCAAATTCTAAATTGCACCCTTATGTCATTTCCCAGCCCAAATGTCCAAATGTCGAGGTGTTACCGAGCAAAAAGCAAAAATCTAAACAACTTCATATTTTTCGGTTCTTTAGCTGGATAACTAAGGAAGATGCATGTTGAGCAAATTCTGTTTTTTTACAAGATAAATATCTCTCCCAAATTGATAGATTTTGCAAGCGGGCTCAACATAATGGTTATATCAGCAATTATTAAAAACTAGCAATGGTATATTGCAATTCCTGAGTTTTGATTGGTTAACAGGCAATGGTATATGAGCTCATATACCATTGACCACAAATATCGTAGCCGATACACGTCAACGAAAACAGCTGGGGAACTCAAATATTGCAATTCTTTTGAGCGCTTTAAATAAAACAATTATTCCACTCGCGCTTGTTGGATATGAGATCGTGGAATAATTGTTAAATATAAGCACATAACGGAAGTAATTAGAATCAAAGATAGGCTACTATGGGATAACATAACTACTGATAGTACTCATCCCCGTCACGAACTGCTTCCACCCCGGAGATCAACGAGACTTAGGAAAAGGGGACACCCTTACATTCTGCCACGTGTCAGAACTGAACGTCATAAACGCTGTTTTGTAAACAGATGCCTTTTCAACTTTATCTAATTGTTTCTCATACTTTTGTATTAGTTTGTAATTAGTTTTTATAGCAGTAAGTTACATGAAATTGTAAGTCCAGACGTATGACTCTGGGCATGTGTCCTTTGCATTCATTTATAATAATAAAGGATTCTTCTTCTTCTTAATTAGTTCGTCCGTTCTCTAGCTAGAAATCTAAGAAAGGTTTTTTTCTTTAATTCTTTCCATACGTAACCCTAAATGTGTTATGTCTAAAGAACCAGATTCAGTTTCGAGATTATTTTCTGTCAGTCCAGTGGCGGAATCCCAGTCTCATTACAAAACACAAGTCGTTTCTCGTACCTCCATGAAAAAGGTAAAGGTAAAACAACTTTATTTATACACGGTTTGTGTTTAAAGCTGCAAGCTTGTGGGGCCGCATGACCGAGGAGTTGAGCTCGGGACAACCGAGAATAAATGCAGATAGTGGTGAGAACGGGACTTGAACCCGGGACCTCTGGATTTCAACTCCGGCGCTCTAACCACTCGGCCACGCTGCCTCCAAAGTTAGTTAACATGGTAGATTTACAAACTAAACCTGACTGACCTGATTCTCTTGCGGGGGCTGGTACCTTAAATCGCTGCATCGAGCACCCCCAACGGCAAGGGCAATCTCGATGATAGAAAATATCAAAACCAATGAAGATATGGCTATCATGGTTTTTTCCTGGTCGGTGAATTTGTGTTTTGCGTCTTTATCGGTAAAATGTGAATATCTGCGATAGGAGGCTTCAGCATCATATATGTTGGAAGACAGGACACCGTTAATGGCCCAGTGATAATGATACACTGTCACTGCTGACACTACAGCACATGCCATGCTCACTGAGCTCTGAGCATTAATCTGGAAGGAAACAGCAAGGAAGAAAGGCGAATTCAGGGTGAAAAAAATTTACAAGGCACTGCCAGTATAACAAATGTACTGAAGAAATAACGAATTTACTTAGTTTTCCTTTCACTTGTTTTGTTTAATTAAGGAGCTACGTCACGGGAAATTCGTGAATTTGTTGGTCTAAACTATTCTGAAATTAGTAGCAGGCAATTTAATCCATGAAAAAAATCTTTGATCATCTAAAGAACGATATAACCTTAACTTGCAGAAAGAAATCAAACCACGGCTATAAATATCGATGTTTTTGAAGACGCGCAGAAACACTTGAACAGTTTAGCCTCAATTTTTCAAGTTGTAATTCATGTTCATCCTAGCCATCCGCAGTCAAAGACACTTGCTAACAGTTCAGATACTCTAATATAGCAATTGTTAATAAAAATTGACCATTATTTTTTGGTTTCCTTCGACACGAATATATCTTTTGGCTGTTCAAAAATCTGTTGAAATCCGTGACAAAGCCCCTTTAATTGCTTACAATAGGAAATTCACTCATCAGACTTCATTTTAACATAATGATAGCCTGCGAGCAGGCTCACGTTTGGGTCACACGCGCGAGTGATCTGCGAGCGAAGCGATCTGGCGGAGAGGAGTCTGGTCATACGCGTGACACGGCTCAATAAGCCGCTCGCGCGTATGATCCAAAGGTGAGCCTGCTCGCAGGCTAACACAATGAATTTTCATCGATTGCCATCATTGATGGGGATTTTTATCAAGTCGAAATACAATCCATTCAATTTAAAGGGACGCCGTCGAAAATAAAACATGACATGAAACGAAACGTTTATCATGTAATTTCTGTAATACAGAAAGATTGTAAGGCATTATGGTTGCCTGTGGCTAAATGAACACTTCCCATTTATATCTTACCAATGTTGAGGAGGGTGTTGAAGTGTTGGCCAAAACAAGTCCCATGATACCAGCTGGTAACACCTTGGATTATAAAAATACAAAAATAATAAAGCCAGGCTCCTGATAAAACTAGTCTTTATAATTTATTGTTACTTATTTTCGCGGGAAATCAGGCAACGATTTTGCGTAACCTGCACTGTTGCATGCTGGGTGGAATTCTGTGTTGTGCACATTGCATTCTGGGATCAGTTTTTCCACCATATGATCAGATGGAAGCCATCTTGAATGTCTTGTAGTCACGGTTTGTAAGAATGAAAACATTTCAAAACATAGTTTAACACAAAGAAAACCTGCTTTGAATACTGATTGAAAAGTCAGTTTTGGTGATTGAATACCCCCTTAAATTCTATGTCCACAAACCAGGACGGACCATGCTCCTGCTTCCCGTACCAATCCTGAGTGTTTCCTGCCTTTTTGTCCAAATTCTATTGCAAAATATTCCGAAACGTTGCGATATTTTCCTCAATTTCTTCTGGTGCCCGCTACCTTGGGGATCCCTTTTCCAACTCCCTCTCACCCCGGCGCACATCTTACGGTAAATACAAGCGCTGGAATAATGGGACGAAAAGGTTTATTGCTTGTTTTCTTCGGCCGTTAAAACCGAGTCGCGTATATATATGATGTAGAATGGTCCTTGAAAAATCATGGGCCTCGGCAAATTTTAGGCGAGTCTCGAAATCTCGGCGCGCGCCGCGCAAACTAGAGTTTCAGCATCTCGGGCCCGCAAAAAATAAAGCTGGTCTCGGAATCTCGAATTTTGAAATTTGAGTCTCCGAGTCTCGCAAACCAAGCGAAAGTCTAATCAGTATGAACCATCACAAAACAACTGCAACTATAACGGCAAAATGTAACGTAAACAAAAAAAATGTAAATGTTGTTTATAGTGGTCATGCACTTAGTAGAAAGCTACAGAGCGTTTGACTAGCCTTTTATTAGTGTCGCGTTGGGATTCTAGATCGCGGCGTCTCGCGCTCGGATATTTGAAACGAGGTGTCCCTGGCTCGGATTCGAATAACATAGTCAAGTCTCAGTCTAAAATGAGGGTCCCGGCGTCTGGGCGAGTCTCGGATCTTACCATTCTATACCCCAATATATAAAACCTATATATGAAACTTATTTTATACACAATAAAAATGAACAGTAAACCAATATTGCAAGACCTTTTTACATGTGGAAGTCCAAAGTGTATGAAATATAGATCTCAGTTCGCTAGCTGTCGCATTAAACTAAAACTTGTATTTTGTGCTAACCGGCCTGCAATGACTGAAGGCGAATCATGAGAAGGGAGAGAGGAAAATGATACTGGGCTAATTCTACTCCTCAATTTCAGTTACATCTCAGTGTACTTACAAGGGCGGCTAGCCAACATGGCGTAAACAAGAAGCTGGTATACACAAAGCGCACTTCAAATCGATCCACCATGCCGAGCACGAAAAAGATGGCGGTCATCACGATCTGAACGATCGAGATGACTTTTAATAGAACCCTGTTAAACGCCATTTCACGTTAAATTTCGACTGAGGTAAAAGAATATTCAACTGAAGTTCAATGCGGAAATTAAACCAAAGCGTGACTCAAGTCATGCTTGTTTACACCCTGCAGGAGGGGGAAGGCGAATGGAGCCCAGGGGATAGGGGGTGAGGGAGAGGGTACGTTATATCCAAAATAAGCTATGTCATATCGACATTGAGGGCGCTTGAAACGGTGCTTGTATATGACTTTTAAGCGGTTTTGATCTGAAATTATGGGTTAACCTTCTGGTGTGGAAACTATAGGGACGAGAGTGTCTCTGAGCAAACATGTTTCTCGTTTTTCATCTTTCAGTAAACAAAAACAAAACCGCCAGTCCAGAGAAGTCACCGCAACTGAAAACTGTCAATCGATGCGACATGGAGAATGATCAAGGTGTTTTTCTCTCCTCCTCCCCCTTAAGTAGTACATATCATTAAAATAACAAAAACGACCATTGAACAGACACCCACGCCTCGGACTAATGTTTACACACACGCACGTGCGCATCCGCGCGCGCCCAAATAACGGCTTTACATAAAAAAAAAAAAGAAAAAAAAAAGGCCTTCACAGGGCTTTTAGGGATAAGAGGGAACAGGCATTTTTAAACCCTATCAAATACATATATATGGCGATCGCGAAACACTGAGACTGCTTCGAGATACGTGCGCGATCGATATCGACCGTGATACGTCATTAATAACCATGAGCGTCCTCTACAAAAAACTTCCGCATACAGTTAGCAGTTTCAATCAGTCAATTGATTGCAGTATTTTTGCACGTCTTCCGAAAATCTAGCGTAAAATGGTGTACAGCAGACGAGACCTGAAGGTGATCTCGATCATCCAGATTATGATGACCGCCATCTTCTTCACGCTTGCGATGGTGGATCGATTTCAAGTGCGTTTCATTTTTTCCAGCTTCTCGTATGCGCCATGTTGGATAGTCGCTCTTGTGAGTACTAAACACACTGAAATGTAAACTTCGATAGAATACTGTCTCTCACCCCTCAGTTAATATTCTTCTCGAGACGAGTCTGCTAACTGTTGCTGCTAAACTATGAAATCGATTAAATTAGAATCGGAACTCTTCGTGTAAATAGCCCTAATGCCTACCCTGATAACACTGCCGTAAATTTGCATATTAGCGACTAGCCGGCCTCACGTATTAGCCTTAACAATTGTTTCTCTTGTTGAAACATTTTTAATGACTGCAATGGACTGCAATCCAGAGTGCTACCACAAGTAGACCACGCTATGTGTTCGTGGTTAATTAACATTTGTTGACATGAGACGAACAAAAGAAATATTGAAATATATGAGGGTTACGAATAAAGCTCTGAAAATTACATATCTAAATTATTAAAAATTATTAATGAAATGTTAATCAACACGTGTGTCGTGCTTTTCGTCGCCTGCAGGGCCGTTTGAAGCGTATTTTTACCGAACAACTTTCGGCCGAAGACCGGTAAGAGAGGAAAGGGAGATGTCTCCCTTATCTCTCTTACCAGCCTTCGGCTGCTTCGGCAGAAAGTAATTCAGTAAAAATACGCTTCAAACGGGCCCTGCAGGCGACGAATAGTACGACACACGTGTTGATTAACATTTCATATTTCATTTTTAAACTTTATTGAGATATTCAGAGCAAAGTGTAAATTAGATATGTAATGGTCAGAGCTTTATTCGCCCCCGGGGGGGGGGGGGGGGTGACTCCCATATATGGACTATATGGGTATGTGCCACGGGATAGGGTATGGTTTTTGAGGTTCTCGGTCCTTAAATAGGGTATCATTTCTGCTCCTTTTAGCATTGTGTTCCCGGTGTTATCCTTAGATAGGGTACCTGAATTCTATCAGCTAAAATAAATGCCCAACTAAACGTAACAAAAAAAATGGTCCGTTTAAATTATAAACTATCCGTTCAACTAGTAGCAAAGCGATTTTGTAAAGATTCGTGTTTTGCCGTGCATGGTTAGCCGTTATTTGGATCGTCACCCAACGCTTCTCCTCTCCTTGAATAGGGTATCATTCTGTCGGGTTTGGGCCTTAAAAGGGGTATCAATTTTCGTTTTCTTAGGGTCAGGGTTTAAGAACCTTCGCGGCACACCCCTATCCGAAATTTATGGGAGTACCCCCCCCCCCCCCCCCCTGGGTTTATTCGTAACCCTCATAGATTTCAATATTTCTTTTGTTCTTCTCATGTCAACAAATAATAATTAACCACGAACACATAGGGTGGTCTGCCTGTGGTGCTACACAGCAACCTGATCCATTTTCAAACATTGGATAAATAAGTACTGAGGTATTAATCCGAAAACACCGCCTACGGCTGAAGACAGACAGAATCTCATGTAGGGAGGTGAGGGCCTGGCCGCCTAAAGCCTGGCCCTGTTAAGACACGAGCCTGTGATTTTCCCACCCTTTGTAAGACAGAATGCTGATATTTAATACTCTGTCTATGACACTTGATGTAGCTCAATCAAACGGGATTTAAGCTTGGCATCAATAGAGAGATTAAGCATGGTATGAGATTACGCGAGGTAGCCTTTCGTTTTGCTACCTTTTCATCGAATTCTAAAATATATCCCTCAAACTCAGCTGAATACCCAGGTGGTGCTCTGACCAGAATTTTCTGTTAGTTCAATGCTACATTATGTGATCAATGTTTTCAAAACTACGAGTATCTGTCAGTTCAACTAAAACAAATACCATAATTTGTGCTTTTAAAAATTTATTACGATTTCTTTTATCCACTGTGTCTAATGTGAGTTTCTATTTTTAATTTTTTTGCCAAGAACTGCAATTTCGCTTTCGGAAAATACATGCAGAACTATATTAGTTGATCTTTGTCTGGCGGAAAAAAAAAAAAATTTATAATGAGACAGATTCACCAATTTCCTCTCAGTGCGCCAGTGTGTCTAGTTTTGTTTGGGAGGCAAAAGCAACCCGTGGGAGCTCTGGTCAGTGTAGATGTGTAAGACAGAGCGCCAACTGGATGCTCTGCTGAGTTTGAATGTGTAAGGTTTGTCTTGTTTGTCACCCTCCCCTACAGGGAAAAAAAGTAATGTCGCCGTGACAACTACCGCCCAATGATAGCGTGAGTTGCACTTGCAAGGCTCGGATCCTGACTCAGCAAAGTGGTCCACTCTCAATTGTCAATCACTCAAGGCGCTGGAGAAAGCCCAAAGTTTGCAAATCATATTTATATTTTCGTATTCTCGAACACAGAAATAAGCATGCGTGTTATAAAGCGTTGCTGCTTTGAAAGTATGGTGTCCGAACTATCTCTAGGCGAAGTTTTGGAGTAAGTGAAATCAATTCTTAATTATAACGATCGTCCTGAAATTTCAGCTCAATTCAGTTGGATCAATTGTTCGTTAAGTACAATGTTACCTTCGGTTCTCATTCCGATATTTTTGTCTTTTAATCAAGGTTCTACCAGTTGGTATCATGGGACTGGTTTTGTCCAGCATGCCTAGACGCTCCCTGACTTTGGTAAGTCATGACGTATAGTACCCCCATCTTTCCGCAGCACAGCACAGCGCAGCACAGCACGGCGCAACACAGCACAGTACAGCGCAGCGCAGCACAGCGCAGCAGAGCGCAGCACAGCGCAGCAGAGCGCAGCGCAGCGCAGCGCAGCATTGGGCTGCCCTGTGCAGCACAGCGCAGGACAGCGCAGCAGAGCGCAGCAGAGCGCAGCAGAGCGCAGCACAGCACAGCACAGCACAGCAAAGCGCAGCGCAGAACAGCAAAGCGCAGCGCAGCACAGCAAAGCGCAGCGCAGCACAGTACATTACATCCCTTATACTCACTCGCTTTCTTTTGCTCTTTTCCTTTTAGATTTATGCCCTGAAATCAGTGAGCGTAGCAAGTGCCGCAGTGTCAGCAGCAACAATGTATCACTATCAATTTGGTATTGCAATACTTATGCGTATTAAATACAGTGATCAAAAAATCTATTCTGCACTAGTGCCAGACAAGGGCACAAAACTCGAGTTCACCGACGAGGAAAATACTATGCTCGCCATTTCTTCCTTGGCTATCGTTTTTTCCATCATTGAGATTATTCTCGCCTTTGCAAGTGCTAAGAGCTGCAGTGGTTTAAGCTATGAACCACCTGAAGCAAATCAGGTATGCCTAGCTACTGAAAAACAACTTTTTGAACTAGTTTTTTTTGTTTATGAAAATCGAAACCCACTTTGTTATACTTTAACAGTATTCAAAGCAATTTCTAAAACTCATTATTATTCATGCAGTCAACATCCAATAAATGCCGACCATTTGGGTCAGGTGGATGAATCTTCATACCTATAGCTAGTGAAACACCAGATAAAACACCCCCAGGTTTTCATCTGAGATGAAACATGTTTTTGAGATGTTTTATTGTCTAATTTGAGAAGACATGTCAAAAACTCGGGCTTCGTGTTTCATCACGGTTCCAGACACCTGGAAACAGATGAAAGCACTCGGCCTACGGCCTCGTGCTTTTATCTGTTTCTCGGTGTCTGGAACCCGCGATGAAGTACTCGCCCTCCGAGATTAAAATGAATGAATGAATGAATGAATGAATGAATGAATGAATGAAAGAATGAATGAATGAATGAATGAATGAATGAATGAACGAACGAACGAACGAACGAACGAACGAACGAATGAATGAATGAATGAATGAATGAATGAAAGAATGAATGAATGAATGAATGAATGAATGAATGAATGAATGAATGAATGAATGAATGAATGAAAGAATGAATGAATGAATGAATGAATGAACGAATGAACGAATGAACGAATGAACGAATGAACGAATGAACGAATGAACGAATGAACGAATGAACGAATGAACGAATGAACGAATGAACGAATGAACGAATGAACGAATGAACGAATGAATGAATCAATGAATCAATGAATAAATCAATGAAGGGTTTAAACAGATATAAAGGGGGGGGGGGGGGAGGGGGGTGAGGGAGTGCTCCCTACAGTGGATTTAATTGGGACACTCCACCTGAAAAGGGGTTCCTTAAAAGCTAATGAAAGTACCTTTTAGAGGGCAATTCGAGTGAAACTTTTAGAAAATGCATGCAATATCCCTTCCGTTGGTATATGAAAGGGGTACCAGTTCTCTCTCTCTCTCCCTCCCCCCCTCCCAGGATAGATGTGACCTACCTTACGCGCATGCTTTGTTCGAATAGCAGTAAAACCTCACCTTGCAGTCACCCCTCTCATACAGTCACTTCACATGTTAATTACCTTTGACAGAAGTTAATATGCATGGCTTGATATCTAGATGTCAAAACAATATTTTTCTTTCTAATTTTCAGGTAGGCAATGTGTACAACCAACTTGGAGCGGAACATATCGTAATGCAACCGACCTACATTGCAGCTCAGCCGATAGTTGCTGTTCCAGTATCTGGTTATAATGTCAATCAGTAGCTTTATTGCTTGCTTTTAAAAGCGACCGTGTGTTCCGTGTATTTTCAAAGTGACCGTGTATTCGCTGCGTGTTGTGACCTTCGTAATCGACTGGTTCATTGTAATGTCAAAGCAGTAGGCCTCTATTAAAGTCAGACCCTCGGTAATTGCAACAAATTAAGACAATAATACTGCTAACATTGAGTACTCTTTAAGGGCATCTAACCCCAAAAACCTTTTTGGCTAGATTAAATACTTGCATTATACTGAGTAAAATACTGCAGAATTTTTTGAGAAGAATAGAAAACTTGAACTTGCTCGAGTTCCTTCTTTATTGAACAGGGCGAGAGTGCAATCGTGCTTATAATCTATAACAGTGCAGTATAACGGGAAAACTTGGATTTGCATATTTAAAAGCAATAGATAAGTTAAAAAAGAAAAGCAGAAAATAGTATAGATAGATAAACTTTATTAATGTGTCAAGGCCACATAGCCTGGGAAAATCCCATACTAATTTGGGGACACAAAAGCAGAAAATAGTATGTAAGCAAGCATTAAGATATTTCTTAACTACCAATTTAATTGTTGCTATGGCAGGTATCTAACCATCATATTTTACAAACCGAAATCCTTATGAACATGGTTTTTACACAACATTTTTCAATTGTACAGCCCTTCAAGAGTTTCAAATCACGGCCATATTAGACGAGTCGTGTGACAAGAATAGAAAATCCCTAAAAGTGAAAGGGCATAAAAATCTGAAAATTAAAATCAGTGCCAATAGATAAAGAACGTACACTTGCTTAATGCTTCGTTTAGGTTTTATTAAATTCGCATTATTATAAAAGTTATGACGTAATAAACACCCATATTTCCAGACTTCCTTCAACAGCGTTCCTCTTTTACGTGTAAATGGTAATTCCACACGTAAGAAAAAATACTGAACCCGAATTAATGATCAATCACCTCGGCTACAAGTAAACGTGAGCTTATGCACGACTTACACGCGAACCACGAGGTTTTGATAACACAAACCAATTTTTTTTCCGCTTGTACGTATGGCACGGGAACACCAACGCAACATTTACTTTACATTAATTCTCCTTCGCCCAACGCAATAAAATACTAACAGCGAAAACTTACGTGTGGACGGCTTGCGTTTGAGTAAGAATTTGATCGTGATTCAATACATCGTTTTATCGCAGATGCAAGCCACAACCCGCCCATATATTTTTAAGTTATTACGCTTTACTTCCGAGCTTACGCACTTCAAGTAGTTTTACGAAAATAAATTAACGTGACCGCAGAAATCTACCTTAACGATCTTTTCCGTATTGCATGGACTTCCGCATCTATGAGTTGGCAGTATTCGCTTGAACTTCTCTTACACACCTCACCAAAATCTAACGTGAAATGGCTTACAATAGACTAGTTTTGAAGCTCATTTCGATCGCCCATTTAGTGATGACGTCGTTCTTTTTTACACTCGGCATGTTGGACGGATTAGAAATAGGCTTCATTTATTCCAGTCTCTTGTTTATGCCATGTTGGATAGCTGCTCTGGTAAGTAAATGTAAAATACTGTCTCTTGAACATCGTTCAATGTTAAACATAAAAAAAGAAAATATGAAAAAACCGACTTCTGAGTTTAAGATGGCGAAACAAGAGTTTAGATCAAAACCACATATAAAAATAACTATTGAGATTCAATTGGTTTGATGTCACTCGATCCGTTGTGTCGGCGGGGCCTTCTCTTCCATGTTTGTTTTCGTTGTTGTTTTTTGTTAGATTTTTTTTTTTTGCGTAGTACTTTTAATACGTCTTATGCAGAATAGCTGCTCACACATTAACATTTGTCAAATGGGGCAAACTGTGTTGTACAATTTGTATAGTGATTTACACACTTTGATTTGTTACAGCGTACCAACAATACATTGATCTAAATACTAACTTTTGTTATATCGTACAAAACTGATAGCGACCTACACACTAACATTTGTCGTATAAAGAGCCCCTGTGATCAAATTCTTGATTTTATTATTTTTTTACATTTTCGTGTACAATTAGACTTTCTTACCCATCTTGCCAAATTTCAATCCATTACGACCATCAGCCTGAGTGACTGCTCCTCGTGACGGCTTATAATTTTTAAACCCTGGGAAAAATTCAACTTCATGGTGTAGTGTACCGACGAAGAAAAATGTCGTTTAATCTGCGAGGCACTTTTCCAGCCGAGTCACTAGGTGCTCTTAGGGGTTATGAATGGTCCCTCAAAATTTTGCAGTGCTCGTAAAATTAGGCTTCTGCTCGAAATGCTCGCAAAATTTTAGTTGGTGCTCGTTTGCTCGTGCAAGTGCTCGCATGCTCGGTTTTTAGTGGAGGTACCTTTTTGAAAATGCTCTTTGCTCGCAAGGATAACTTTTGTCGATGTTCCTGCTCGCAAAGAAAAACGCTGTGCTCGCATGCTCGCAAATATCATTTGATACCCCTGCATGGTTTTAGCTCGCTCAGATTTACAAATACCCTACTATCAGTCGTGACGTCCTAGTACTCCTAAAGATGTATACATGGAGATAGGTCCATACGCCTTAAAGAAGGTAACTGCATCTGTCTTTGTGAAAGAACCTAGTTTACAAATAAATTCATTAGCAAAATTTCGCAGCAACTCTGAGTTTTGAACACCGATTCCCCTAAAATGCATCAAAAATTTTAGGTAATGATGGAATTGCATGATGATCGTCGTCTTACTGGCAGATCACTGTTAAGTGTGATGTTTCAAGCTCTTAAAGTTTAACTGTAGATAATGCAATTTTGTGTATAACGTATATAACGTAGTGATAAATAATAACCTCTTTTGTGTTCTAGCAAGAATGAAATTCTTGAATTCAAAAATTACTAGAAGTTATTGGCTTCTAAAAGGATAAAATTGTGAAATTTAATTTTTGAAACGTCTATTTTCTTTTGAAAAGGACGTTTTAAAATTCGCTTTTGCCAGAACACAATAGAGTACACCAAGTTTATGTTCCTCGCGAATCAAGTCCTGAAATTCCATATCGGCGGAGAAAACTTGGACACAAAGTTGCCGGTTTTAAGGCTTCGGAAGACCTTCCGAGTCGCTGTTTAAAACCATGAATGTACGCTATTCAAAGCCATAAATCTAATTATGATAATTCGCTACGTTCCAGCGCACGGGATTCAAAATTGAAAACAATAACGTGTGATTACTAATACAAACAACTTTAAAAATATATGTTCATGATGAATGTTTCGTTTGTTGTCGTTCTCAGTCGTTACAGTTCGTGAATACTCTTTAAATAAAAATACATACATAATTAGAGCAAGGGTCTTGCGTACTCTTAACTGTTAGTTCTATTTTTGCACAGGCGTCATCACTTGGTATCATGGGCCTCGTCTTGAGCAACATGTCTAAACGCTCCCCAACTTTGGTAAGAAATACGTTTAGTGGATCATTTTCATTAGTTACGTTTGAAGGCTTCTTGACGACTCTCTCATTCTTTAACGAAATAAAAATCTTATCCATATATATGCATTACTCAACAATACAGCAGGAACATTTTTTATTACCTTTTTAAACATGACGTAACCCGGCTGTATATTTACTCAATACTCGACAGCACGCGCGTGACGTATGCCGCGTACTTTATAAAGTTATTATAAAATGTTCTTGGAATTTCGCGCGCTGTAATTGGTCAGTTCGAGTTCATTATAGGCCAATGAAGCACGCGGCTTACGTCACGCGCGTGTTTATCAAGTTATAATGCACGCTGCTTATGTCACGAGTTTGGGAGCGGCTTTCTATTTAAAGTATCATTCAATATAACATTTTTTTAAAGAAATTAAAAGCTTGCTCCCCGTGCAGTGTTGAGTTGTATAAGCACTGGGCTGTGCCACGTGTTTCTCTATGCCCTTCTCTCGTGTTTTTAAATATTGCCGCGTGCGTATATAATTCAACAATGCACTCGAACGCGTTTTAATGAACACTAACCGTCCAATAATAGCGCGCGCAAAAAAATGATATGTAACAACGGCACCAATGTAAGGCGGATACCTCGATTTTTTAGGGCGAAAATGGCGGTGTTGGGGGCGGCCAGAGGTGTCAATTCCTTGAGCAGACCAGAAGGATCGCGGCCTCTGGGGACGAGAATGAAATATATTAAGGAAGCTGTTTCAAACACTCTTGCGATGTCTTTCTTTCTTGTTATCCACAGATTCTTGCCCTGAAGTCAGTGAGCATGGCGTGTACCGCAGTGTCAGCAATAACAGTGTATCACTATCAACAGGGACTTGGCATATTACTGGCTCGCAAATACGGCGCGAGTCAAGTCCCCCTTACTTACTTTGTGGATAGAGACACAAAAATCAAGTTCGCTCCCCAAGAAAAAAATATGTTAACCGTCTTTTCCCTGGTTATTGCATTTTCCGTCATAGAGATTATGCTCTCTGTTGCAAGCGCTAGGAGCTGTGATTCAGACTACAGGCCTCGGGAAGGGAGTCAGGTATTTTGGTACTTCATATTTGACTGGGTTAAAAGCTATTTTTGTATTACTTCATATTTGACAGAATTATGCGTCGTTTATCAACGAGGACACTTTGTGATTCTTATCCTAAAAGCGAACACGAACACGGCTTGGTTAGAGGACAGCTTTTGTTAATTTTTGTAAACTGCGGCAAAAAATACTCGAAAGATTAATTCCAAGTTAATGGACTTCTTACGATGGATCAAAAGTTCATAATATTGCCCGAGGACGTTAACAAAGGTAACACGAAGGACTTGCGAAGATCCTCGAATGCCATCATAAAGATCGGTAATTATTTCCGACAGTCTTCGGAGGTTTGCCGAAGATCGCGCGATATCTTGATAACACTTATTTTTGCAATTTCTTACGGGGTATTTCAAGGTCTTTTGCAAATCAGGTATATTTTCATTTCAATGGTTTCGCGCCAGACCAGGGCTGCCTCGTGACTAGAGGTAAAATAATATATGGAAATGGTCAGTTGGGAAAAAATATAATATATATTGAAGTAACCATATGTTACTTTAATTTAAAGTGTTATTCCTCCATAAGTTTATTTTGTTATTACTATTATGTGTTCAAATGCATCAATACAAAGAAATAAACGTATACAGTCACTGGCCATATGTGTACCACATTGATGACAATGTGGGTGCAATTTTTAAGTCACTCTTTGGTAAAACTGTTCTCTTTTTTTTTTTCGAATCAGGCGGACCATAGAAATCTCCAAATGGAAGATGGACAAATCCATCTGCAACCGACCTTCATTGCAACTCAACCGATGGTTGCTATTCCAATATCTAGCTACAATGTTAACAGTTAACTTGCTTTAGTAATTTTGTTAATCAGTTAATTCCTGGATGATAAATTAGTTGTTATCAAAATAGTTGTACTTACAATCGCATACAGAAAGTGGACGTGCTAATTAAAACTGGTTAAAATCGGATTCAAGTATTAAATCACTACTGAGCATAACATACTATTTTGAGGGTTTTTGCCCCCTTCAAGGCTTGTTTTCACTGGACACGGCAACAAGCACTGTCTCATCATAGCATATGCACGAGCCGGTAGCATAAGCATAGCATATGCACAAGTGCAGTAAGAAGAAGGAATTAAACACGCGTTTTGTTTGTGCTGTACACTGAGTAATGAGCATTACCATTGCCTGTCTCGTGTTTATACTTGTGCTTGTGCTATTGATTATACCCAATGAAAACCAGTCTTTAAACAGCCTCAAAGTCAGTTTTAGTGGAGCTCCCGCGCGCGCCGAAGAAAGGCGTGCGCAACTAAGCCCGATATCTTAGAACAATTATTCCTAAACTCATCGTACTGTAAAATTTTGGTTGTCACGTGTCCCATACGTACACCCACTTTGTTGTTCTGTTGAGAACTTCTTCTTTCCTTTTCTTCTCGATCGAGGTTTGAGTTTTGCACAGAACTGACTGAAGTTAGCATTCATAATCAAGAGGCAGCCTGGCTCCAATAGCCCCTCTGGTTATTCCAGGCAGCCAGTAAATAATGGTTGTAAACGAGAGAAAATGAAAGTTGGTTGTGGTGGTGGTGCCTATGTATGTTGCAAAATGACTTGCGTCGAGTGATTGCGTTAGCCTGTCATGGATAAAACGTACATCAGTCTCAATAACTTTTCGCTATTTATAGTTTCTTCGCGCGGTGCAACGATAGGGGTAAACATCTAGATAAGGCTCTCTCTTTCCCTTTTGAAACACAAAGGAAAAGCACCTCAGAGTATAAAGCTCTTTCTTTCCCTTTCAGACTGAAAGGAAAAGCGACTCAGAAAGGCTGTTTTTATTTGCCATTGAGGTAGTCTTGTTTAAAAATGCAACACATAACCATTCTCGCATTGTTGCTTTGAAAAAGCCACGGAAAGAATAGTCTATTCCCTGAACTGTCTCTTCCGCCCGCCCTACTAGCCTCCTTCGCAGACATTCTTTTGGCTCGTCATGCAATCTTTTCTAGGAAAACTTTTGCGTGGCCGCGTGGATGAGAGAGGTTGGGGGATACGGGGGGGGGGGGGGGGGGGGGGGAGGGAGGGGAATTCCACTGTTCAAATCTCTGCCAAATTTGCCAGAATCTCATTTTCCAGCCTATTTTTTGCCCAGCTGAACGAAGTAAATCTGGTTGTCCGTCGTATTCAAAGCGTAAACCTGTACCAGCCCTGTTCAGTATGTTACTACATTCAAATCATGTGAAAAAGTTAGCTTGTCGACCGCCTGCAAAGAAAACCACATCGAGTCATTAACGTACGCAACCATGCATCGACAACCAACCTGCAAGGCCTGTGGACTAGTCACTGAGTAATGGATATCTTAGCTTCATTTAAAGACAGTAAGCTAAAGCAGCCTTTTCAAGATAGAATATCCAACGAAGAAGGTACAAGGTGAAGTCTTTATAACGAGCCTAGTGGCTCACCAGACCGAAGCTTTTCTCGGTTTCCCTAGCACGAAGCGACTAGGAATATTCCTACCCCCCCCCCCCCCCCCCCCTCCCTTACCCAGGTGGAGAGAGGCACTATAGGAGTAAAGTGTCTTGCCTTAGGGGACAGACCATTATGAGAGTGGTTGGGGGGGTGGGGGGGGGGGGGGGGGGGGGCGTTGAGGCATATGAAATTCATGCATGGGAAAATCTCCGAAAAAAAAATTCATTCAAGGAAAAACGCAAAGAAAAAAATTCATCCACAAGATGGGTTCCATTTTGATATTAAACCTAAATTATAATTCTTCTTGCACCAAATGGCTTCTTGCACCAAATGGCATTAGAGCGTATCTAGATTTTCAAAATTTTCCCTGGGGAGGATGTCCCCGGACTTCCCCCCTCCAACGGAAATGAGCTTCCGGCCCATTTTTAATACATCACAATCAGTGCTATCTTTTGGGTCTCCTCACCTCTAAATTCGTTCCTATGGGTCTGTCAGGTATATCAATTACACATTTTTTCGCTATGAACTGTTATTTACTTTCGAAATCTCCCTCAGTAAATTAGATTTATTTAACTGACCATTATTCAAAAAGTATTTTAGGTCATAAAATAAACTTTAAAATGGAAAGTAAAGTCAACAAGGTAGGTTAGGTCTGCACACGAGCCTGGTGGCCCATCATGCCGGAGCTTATCCCGGTTTCCGTAGCATGAAGCGACTAGGAATATTTCTACTCCCCCCTGGATGGGATGCTAGTCCATCGAAGGGTTACCCCAAGCAGTAAATTCGCCAGAATGGGCAATTGGTCCAAAAACAAATTCTTTCTAGCTAAAGATCCCCATAAACGCCTGGCCTGAGGCACAATGAGAGTAAAGTGCCTTGCCCAAGAACACAACGAAGTGCTCCGATCAGGACTCGGACCCGGACCGTTCGATTCAATCCGGAGTCCAGCGCACTAACCATTAGGCGACCGCACCTCCCACTTAGGCAGTTATTTGTAGGTCACGTGGTATGCTCTCGGCCAATAAAGAGAAATAGAAGATGCACAGAATAATAATAACCTCTTAGTAACCGAGCATATATTGGCCTGAGGTCGTGGCAGTACGGACCGAGCGCAGCGAGGACCGTAAAAAAACGACCGAGGGCCAATATTCCCCAGTACGGCTCGAAGAAGGAAGGTTTAGCAAGTAGCTTATTACATAGCACTCGTTTTAGCTGCAAATTTTGAATTTTCTTGCTTTCGAAAACAACAACGACAACAACAAAATACGCGGCTTATGACCGTTTCTACAGAAACGGTCCGTATGGCAAAATCTTGACCAAGTAAGAACCAATCACAACGCTCGGATTTACCTCAAGACTGTCTTCCCATATAATAATAAATGTTATTTCTTCCTCGTCCTGTAAAATATGGAATTTTGACATTATTTCAAATAATGCAACTTCAACTTGTCGGAAGAGTGGAGATTCCCTTTAAGATTAAACAAAATGGGTGCTGCGGTAGTTGTTCTACATATCAATGTTCTTTAGAATGATAAAATGTCACAATGTCTGACGGTCCTAACGGGACCCGAACTCTTAGAGAAATAACTAGTCACACAAGGTTTGTCTACAGAAGTCTATTCCTGGTGTCGTTATACCAGCCAGCAAGCACACTATCCAATCTATGTCCACAAGAAACAACAAGAAACATAATACAGATCGAAGCAAGTTGAAACATTTTTATTCACAGTGTTTTGAATGTGAAATTCAGAGAATATAATCCGATACACTCCTGTTCTGTTTACACAATAACTAAGTAAAGGCCCTAAAAATAATACGCGCTCTCTACCTGGTTATATCAATATTTACTGGGTATATATTGTACAGGTTAACAACACAAAAAAATATAAACAAAAACAACACTTATCCATATAAATGGCTTAATTAATTAATTAATTAATTAATGAAACAATGTCACGTGACCCCTTTTGAAGACCTCATTCCACTTAATATATTTGGGAAGTTAAAAACTAACTGTATGCTAAATTTTATTTGACCTCGCCTATATAAACTACGGGGGTACTCGTCGTACCTATAAGGGTTTAAAATTTGTCGATTGGTACCACTAGGTGTGCTAAAATATAAAATGACCGCCGTTAGGGTTATCGCGGTTCCTTTCAGGGTATTAAATGTAAAAATAAATGTAAATGTTATTTATAGTGGTCATGCACTTAGCTTCGAGATAGCTAGTTTACAGGCATGCCACTGAAACATACTGAAACAAATAATTTTAAATGAACATGACATGGTTAAAAATCCCAACTGGCAGGAGGCGGACCAGTTGGCTATATACAAAGCGTGACCGAAGATTTGAACTCGGAACGACCGTGAAACAAGTCCAGCTAGTGTCAGTTTGAAGGGTTGAAACCCGGGACCTCCGGATTACAACACCAGGGCCCTAAACCACTCGGCCACGCTGCCTCCGCGTAAAGCCAAAAAATGACAGGAATTGTGTGCGACTCCGCTGATATATATATATATATTTTTTGCTCTCTTATGGGTGAAAATTGATTTGAGCCACGCCCACTAATTGAGATTCTGGTACTTCTTTGGGATTCTTTTAATATTTCCGACGAGCACCGCGTCATTTTGATAGGGGAGTCCTCCCCGGCCAGGGACTGCAAACATATGCAACTGCTTTGACAACAACTAATCTATCATCAAGAACATGACAGTTACTTTCTACGGTCATTGAAGAAAGACAAGCAATAAAGTTACTGGTTTACATTGTAGCCAGATACTGGAATAGTAACCATCGGCTGAGCCGCAATATAGGTCGGTTGTACTGGGATTTGTCCAGCTCTTGGTTGGCTAGACACATTGCCTGCCTGAAAAATAAAAACAATAATATTATATCTTCGTTAAAGTTGACTCTCGAAACATTAATTTACTACTGCACTATTTCCTTTCCAATTACTTGATGACGGTTTTCAGAGGCCCTAAATTTTGCCCTTGTGTCAAATCCCAGCCCAAATTTTACTTAAAATCCCATTCTATCTGTCCAAACAACACATTTTTTCCGAGAATAACAAAGAGAGGGCAAAAATCTAAACAACTTCATATCTTTCGGTTTTTTAGCTGGATAACTGAGGAAGATGCATGTTTAAAAAATTCTGGTTTCTTAACAAGATGATTTTTTTTTTGTAATTAGTTCCTCCTTTATCTAGCTAGAAATCTCAAAAAGTTTGTTTTTTTTCTTTAATCCTTTTCATAGGTAACCTTAAATGTTCTGCACCTTGCACGGACAAACATTCTCGATTGGCGTGCTGACAACCCTGACAGACCTTTGTAGAAAGAAGTTGATTGAAACGTTCAAATGCAAAGGTGCGCACGACACACGAAATCTGGTAAAACCAATATGTTGCTTGATAAATAAAAAAATAAAATAATAAAGCACTTTATTGAAGTGTCAATGTATTTATAGCACGGCTGTACTAATTGAGGACACTGTAAATAGTGAAACAAATATTATAAATCAAACAGAAACTTGTTAAAAATCTCAACTGGCAGGAGACTGACCAGTTGGCTATATACAAAGCGTGGAGGAGTTGAATTCGGGACCACCGAAGAAAAATCCATTTAGTGGCAGGGAGGAGGATTTGAACCCGGGACCTCCGGATTACAAGTCCAGCGCCGTAACCACTGGGCCACGCTGCCTCCGATTGAATTGTTTATTTAGTGCTTTAAAGATGTTTCCCATTCCCAGTTTCGAGATTATTTTATTTAAGTCCTAGCGGCGGAATCCCAGTCTCAGTAAACATGGTAGATTTACAAATTAGACCTGACTGACCTGATTTTCTTGTTGGGGCTGGTATGTTAAATCGCTGCATCTAGCACCCCCAACGGTAAGGGCAATCTCAATGATTGAAAATATCACAACCAATGAAGATATGGCTATCATAGTTTTTTCCTTGTCGGTCAGTTTGTGTTTTGCGTCTTTATCGGCAAAATAAGAAGATGTACGATAGGAGGCTTCAGCATCATATATGTTGGAAGACAGGACACCGTCGATGGCCCACCGATAATGGTACACTGTCACTGCTGACACTACAGCACATGCCATGCTCACTGAGCTCTGAGCATTAATCTGCAAGGAAGAAAGGCGAATTCAGAGTGAAAAAAATTGCGCAGGCGCAGTATAACAAATGAAAGAAATTTAACGGATTTACGTTTTTTTTTTTCACCTGTTTTGTTTAATGAACTACGTCACGGGAAATTCGTTAATTTTTGGTCTAAACTTTTCTGAAATTATTGGTAGGCAACTTATTGTGGTTTTCAATAACATGCGAACTCAGAAATTCAAACCTCAACCAACGGTTTACGTTTTTCGCTGCCGTCAATCATCTAAGCGGTCCTCTCAGGAAACATAACTTCACTTCGGCCGGATTACAATTTACGTCTGTCGGTTGTGATTGGTAGATTTTGATCCATTTTGTTTGGTTGGCTGTCGCCATTAACGGCAGCGAAAAACGCAATCGTTAGCTGGGTTTTGAGTTTCAGAGTTCGCATGTTATTGAAATGTGCAATAACCCAGAAAAAAACATTATCTTTGATCATCTAAAGAAAGATATAACCTTAATTTGCAGAAAGAAATCAAACTACGGCTAGAAATATCGAATGTTTTGAAGACGCGCAGAAACACTTGAAAAGTTTAACCTCAATTTTTCAAGTTGCAATCCATTTCCATCCTAGCCATCCGCGGCCAAAGACGCTTGCTAACAGTTCAGGTGCTCTAATATAGCAATTGTTAATAAAAGTGGACCATCATTTTTAGGTTTCCTTCGACACAAATATATATTTTGGATTTTCAAAAGTCTGCTAAAATCCGTGACAAAGCCTACTTAATTGCTTACAAATCTGACTTCATTTCAACATAATGAATTTTCATCGACTGTCATCATTGATGGGGACTGTTATCAAGTCGAAATCCAATCCATTCAATTTAAAGGGACACCGTCAACCACGCGAAAATAAACCACAACATGAAATCTGGCGAAACGTTTATCACGTAATTTCTGTAATACAGAAAAACTGTAAGGCATCATGGTTGCTTGTGCCTAAATGAACACTTTCCATTTATATCTTACCAATGTTGAAGAGGGTCTTGAAGTGTTGGCCAAAACCAGTCCCATGATTCCAGCCGGCAACACCTTGGATAAAAAATAAGACAATCATTTCTTTTCCGTGTCGTTTTCTGTGTAAACATTTTTTTTCCAGTAGCATCTTCCTGCAGATATTTTTTTCTTCAAACAATTTATTTGGGCTGTTTTGCAAAGAATGTTTTTTGGTCCATCCCTTACATTTAAGCCGCTTCTTTCGAAGCGTCGGAGTGTCTGTTCAATCCTACAACCCTGAAATTTTATCGCTACAAGAAGGGGGTAGAGGGGGGGGGGGGGGGGGGGCACGTGGGTTCTGAGCCCTCCCGGCTGGGTTCGTGTGCCACTCCTTGAAGTTTTTGAAAGGCCTTGAAATTTTAATTTAGTCACTGTTTGTGAGGATAAAAACATGTCAAAACAAATATGCAACACAAAGTAAACTAAAAATTCTCCTTGAAAACCTTTTTGGTGCTTGAATACTGCTTGAACACCCCTTGAATTTTATGTCCACAAACCTCATGGACCATGATTCCGCTTCCCGTACCTTTCCTGAGTGTTTCCCGCCTTTTTGTCTTATTTCTATGGGATAAGGGATTTCTTGCTTGCCCGGTTCACATGGCTTGCGAGTCATGCGAGGCATGCGAGCCATTTCGGTTAGCATAAATAACACATTGGTTAGCCTAAAAACACTCCGGTTAGCCAAAAAAGCACTTCGGTTAGCCTACAGATCGTTTAGGTAGCCTTTTTATTGGGATTTTCAAGTGCCTTGCAACTCTGCCTCCCATGGCTCGCATGGCTCGCTGGCTCGCATATTGTGCACACTCGTTTAGGTTAACAACAATGTAATGCGAGATATTTGCAGTGATTGTTCACCACGTTGTGAATGCAGGATTGGTTGTTTGTTCTGGTTAATGGACATTTACTTCTCATTTCGAACTTTGTTCATGTGTTTTTGTGTTAATGACCGGCAAATGATTTGTTGCATAAGCGTGTTGGATAAAGAATATTGCATTTTTTCAACCACACGATTTTTACTCGCTCATTGATTACAAACTGCAAATAAGTCCCGCCAACAAGTCACGACACAAAAAAGTTTAACTACTCAGTAACAAGCACGCCAAAACATACGATCAAAGTTTTATAATTCAACTGCGCTCTTTTACTTGTATTTTTTTCAGTGAGTGACATTTTTCGCCGCACATCGCTGTTCAAAAAACGAAGGAAATTCATTTTGCAAAAGATAACACTGAATAATTCCGCCTCAATAAAATTATTCAGCCGAAGCACACTTTGAGCACTACTTCGCAAACTGTACAAATCTGCAGTATACAAACGCCGAAATTCTAGTAAAAATCAGCAGCTGTTTACATGTGCCTTCCTTTCCACATCACAGAGAGACGAATTTCGTAAAGAAATCGGTGATGAATAGCGAATAGCGTTTATCAATAACTCACTCTAAACACACATTTAAGCAAATTGTACCGTCGCGTAAATTCAGAATGGAAACAATAATTGTGGAACTTCTTGGCGAAATCTATATGTTATTTACTTGAGGTTTGCAGCGAGGCTCGTGTTTTGCTTTGTCGAATCTTGAGGGGAAAAGGAAGTCCTTCAAGTGCAGGGCTTGCAGCACCATAGAAGGTTTTACGATTTTAATGCGACGTTTCGACTTCGAATAAATAATTTGTTCAGAAATAATTTTTTCGTCTTATTTTGAGTTTTTTTTTTTACCCTGGACTAGTTACTCTCGACCCTCGTTACCCTCGACCCTTGCCCCTCGCCTGCGAGGCAAACTCCTCGCAAACCAAAACCTTTTTACATGTTGAAGTCCAAAGTATGAAATACAGATCTCAGTTAGCTAGCTGTCGTGTTTCAACTAAATCTACTTTTCTAATTCTGTGCTAGCCTGCAATGACTGAAGGCGAACCGTGATTAGGAAGAGAGGGAAATGATAGCAGGCTACTTCTACTTCTCAATTTCAATTACATTTCAGTGTACTCACAAGGGCGGCTATCCAACATGGCGTTAACAAGAAGCTGGTGTACACAAAGCGGACTTCAAATCGATCCACCATGCCGAGCACGAAAAAGATGGCGGTCATCACAATCTGAACGATGGAGATGACTTTTAAGAGATGTCTATTAAACGTCATTTCTCGTCAAAAAGGCGAAAGAAATATTGAACTGAAGTTCAATGCGGAATTCAACCAAAGCGAGGCTCAATTCATGGTTGGTTACACCCCCCCCCCCCCCCCCCCCCCCCCCCCACGACTCGAACTAATATGTAGCACGTACGTTTAACATAATTTATTTTCATTAGCATTAGACGAAAACATCCAGATAACGGCTTAGTATAGAAAATGGTAAAAAAAAAAAAAAAACATCATAGGGCTTTTGGCGATAAGTGGTAACAAGCATTTTTTAAATCCTCATGCGAAACACTGAAACTGTTTCGAGATAAGTGATCGCTCGACATTAATAAACATGAGCGTCACCCTCTACAAAAAACTTCAATCAATCAATGTTTATTTGCCTCATTCAATATTTTTACAATATTAATATTTCTAACTGCTGCATACAGTTGGCAGTTTTAATTGATTGCAGTATTTTTGCACATCTTCCCAAAATCCAGCGTAAAATGGTGTACAACAGACGAGACCTGAAGGTGATCTCGATCATCCAGATTGTCATGACCGCCATCTTTTTCACGCTTGCCATGGTGGATCGATTTCAAGTGCGTTTCAAGTATTCCAGCTTCTCGTTTGCGCCATGTTGGACAGCCGCCCTTGTGAGTACTGTACACACTGAAATTTGAACTTCTATAAAATAATGTCTCTTCCCCCCTCAGTCAATGTTCTACTCGAGACGAGTCTGCACAACTGTTGCTGCTAAACTATGAAATCGATTAGATTAGAATCGGAATTGTTCATGTAACCAGCCCTTGCTTGCCACGGCACTGCCGCAAATTTGCATATTAGCGACTAGCCGGCCTCACGCATTAGCCTTAACCGAACAAGTGTTTTTCCCGTCATCTACATATTGTTCTATTCTAACAGTTAACATTTTGACCATCCATATGAATTTGCGCTTGTTGAAACTTTTTAGTGACTGCAATGGACTGCAATCCAAAGTGCTACCACAAGTAGACAACCTAGCTATGTGTTCTTGGTTACTTACTGTTTGTTGACATGAGACGAACAAAAGAAATATTGAATTATATGAGGGTTACAAATAAAGCTCTGAAATTACATATCTTAATATCATGGGTGACAAATTACTCCTTAATATTGGCGCGAAATTTTAGCGCTAATTTATAATTTCACATGTGAAATTACAAAATTGCCATGGCAACGTTTCCCATGTCTCAGTGCCAAGATGGCGTACAGGATTTTACACTGTAAAAGATGATGTTAAAGCTTAAACTTTGCACATTTTCGCTTGAATTTCACCTTGGCCAGTTTGTTTGGTCGTCTTATAATCTTTTAGCGCTGACATAAATGGCATTGAGCAGATTTTTGAGCGTTTTACACGGACGTCGTTTCCAGCTGGTTCGTTCATGACCATACCGAATAGACAACTTTAAAAACTAAGATTGTAAGCGTAATTTGTCACCCATGATATTAAAAGGTAACCAAATGGTATACTCGGGACAAAACACGCGTGAAATTATTTCCTAATTTCACTCGCCACCATTTGATTACCCATAAAAATTAGTACATTTCGCTCGGAATATCTCAGTTAAGTTAAATGAAGTGTTTTTCGACTTATGTGTCGTGTTCTGGACAGGATCTCGGTTAGGGAGGTGATATGAAGCGAATTTTACATCGAAATTAACTTGCTAATTTTGGCTTTCTTTGTTTAAAACTCTGAATGAACGACGTCAACTTTGTGCAAACAAAGTATACTTTGTGCAAACAACGTCGACTCTTTTGTACAAACAACGTTAAACAAGACAAACACGGCAGACCTTACACATTCAAACTCAGCAGAGTACCCAGGTGGTGTTCTGTCTTACATATGTACACTGACTAGAGCTCCCACAGGTTGCTTTTGCCTCACATTCAAAGCTAGACAAACTGGTGTACTGACAGGAAATTGGTAAATCTGATTCATTATAAATTCTTCACGAGACAAAGATCAACTAAAATAGCTCTGCACGTATTTTCCGAAAGCAAAATTAAGATAATCAACCTAAAAGGATTGCGCAAGTAATACCAGCATGTAGCAGACTAAAAACGTCTGTTATAGATCGAGCAATGTGCTCTTTTACGTAGTCTCTTTCACTATGAGTTCGACTTTGGGTCGCCAGTTTGGTTTTGCGTCCTCAGTAGTTTCTATTAGCGGTCTTCCCCTGCCGATTTTTGATACCCCGTCTAAGACATTTGTTGTATACAGTATAGCGTAATCAAACGGATTTATTGGCATCAATATTGAGATTATTAAGCATGACGTTATACGCGAGTTACCTTTTTATCGAGTTCTAAAATATATCCCTCAAACTCAGCTGAGTACCCAGGTGGTGCTCTGACCAGAATTTTCTGTTACTCCAATATTGCTTTAAGTATATCATCAATGTTTTCAAAACTACGAGAATCCGTGTTCAACTAAAATAAATACAGTAATTTGTGCCTTTAAAAATTTATTACGATTTTTTGACCAATATGTGTCAATTTTTTTTATTTCTTTTTGCCAAGAATTGCGATTTCGCTTTCGGAAAATGCGTGCAGAACTATTTCAGTTGATCTTTGTCTCGCGAAGAATTTATATCAGTACACTAGTGTGTCTAGTTTTGTATGTGAGGCAAAAGCACCCTGTGGGAGCTCTGGTCAGTGTATATGTGTAAGACAGAGCACCACCATCTTGTTTGTCACCCTCCCCTACAAGGAAAAAAAGTAATGTCGCCGTAACAACTACCGCCCTATTGATAGCGTGAGTTGAACTCGGAAGGCTCGGATACTCAGCAAAGTGGTCCACTCTCAAATGTCAATTACCATAAATGATCTAACAAACGCCCACTCTCAAATAAACGCCTCCTATCTAATAAGCGCCTCTCTTGAAGTACAAAGTTTGTATTAGACGCCCCCTCTTATAAACGCCCCGTGTCTATTAGACACCCCCCCCGCCCCCCCCCCCACCACCCCCCACCAAGAATCGCCTCAACCCTCGAACAGGCCAACGATGCCAACGTTGGTTTGCCTCGATGAAGACATCGATAACAAACTATGAACGACATATGCGCAGATTGGACTAGTCTCCTGCTCACAAACTCTGTTTCTATTCCACTGTAATACGCATCTTATTTGTTTTGTTGACTTTAAGTGAAATAAACGCCTCTCTCTAATAAACGCCTCATATCTATTTAACGCCCCTCCTAGGACTCCTAAAAGTTAATAGACGCCCCGGGCGGTAAGCCCAAAGTTTGCAAATCATATTTGTATTTCCGTATTCTCGAACACAGAAATAAGCATATGAGTTAAAACCTTGCTACTTTGAAAGTATGGTGTCCGAACTATCTTTAGGCAAAGTTTTGGAGTGAGTGAAATCGATTGTTAACGATCGTCCTGAAGTGTCATTTCAGTTCAATTCAGTTGGTTTAGTTGGTTAAGTACACTGTTACCTTCGTTTCTCATCCCGATAATCTTTTTTTCCTTTTAACCAAGGTTCTAGCAGTTGGTATCATGGGACTTGTTTTGTCCAGCCTGACCAGACGCTCCCTGACTTTGGTAAGGCATGACGTATAGTATCTTCATCTTCCCTAATAACAGAACCAAATACATGTCCTACATTCCGAGCCATACTAAACAGCATAACACAACCCTACATAGCAATACACCCCGCTGGCACTGCATAACATTGCACTGCACTGTATTTTTCTGATTACACTGCACTGCACAGCCAGAAACAGCGCAGCACAGCACAGCACAGCACAGCACAGCACAGCGCAGCGCAGCGCAGCACAGCGCAGCGCAGCGCAGCGCAGCGCAGCGCAGCACAGCACAGCACAGCACAGCGCAGCAAGGCACAGTACAGCACAGTACAGCACAGCACCGTACAGCGCAGCACAGCTCAGCACAGCTCAGCACAGCGTAGCACAGCGCAGCGCAGCACAGCACAGCGCAGCGCAGCACAGCACAGCGCAGCGCAGCACAGCACAGCACAGCAGAGCACACCACATTGCAGTACAGCACAGGCAGGAACAGCGTAGCATAGCATTGCGCAGCAGAGCACATCCTCTATACTCACTCACTTTCTTTCACTCTTTTCCTTTTAGATTTATGCCCTGAGATCAGTGTGCATAGCATGTACTGCAGTGTCAGCAGCAACGATGTATCACTATCAATTGGGTATTGGATTTCTTATTCATCTCAAATGCTTTGATCAAGAAATCTATTCTGCACTAGTGCCAGACAAGGACACAAAACTCCATTTCACCGACCAGGACAATACTATGTTTACCATATCTTCCTTGGCTATCGTTTTTTCCATCATTGAGATTATTCTCGCCTTTGCAAGTGCTAAGAGCTGCAGTGGTTTAAGCTATGAACCACCTGAAGCAAATCAGGTATGCATAGTGTAATATTCTACCCTGGGTATTGTTATTAATGACATGGTAATAAGGTATGGAGAATCGCTCTGGCCTGGGACAAGCCCAAGACCAGGCGAAGATAGCAGCCGAGGGGGTCAACCCGACTTACTCGATTAGGGGGGAGGGTGGGTAGCCAAACCCACCACTTCCGCGGCCTCGAGTAGACTGATGGGGTGGAGCACATGTAACCCATTTTATAGTCTCATTTGCATAATCCCCAGGGTATTAATTACCGATGCAAATCGAGTTTGCATAGCTACTGAAAAACAACTTTTTGATTTAGATATATATTTTTGTTTATTAAAATCAAAACCCACTTTGTTATACTTTAACAGTATTCAAAACAATATGAAATTTTAAACGAGGGTCCGAGATTAAAATGAGTGTATGAATCAATCAATCAATCAATCAATCAATCAATCCATCCATCCATCCATCCATCCATCCATCCATCAATCAATCAATCAATCAATCAATCAATCAATCAATCAATCAATCAATCAATCAGTCAATCAATCAATCAATCAATCAATCAAAGGTTTAAATAGACACAGGGGGGGAAGTGCTCCCTACAGGGGAGTTAATGGGGTTAATCCATCTGAAAAGGGGTTTATTAAAAGCTAATGGAAGTACCTTTTAGAGGGCAATCCGAGTGAAACGTTTGAAAATGGATGCTGCAACGTTCTACGAGCATCATCTGAGGTCGCCCTTCTCTCGGTATGTGAAAGGGGTGCTAGCTCCTCCACCTCCGCCCCCCTACTCCCAGTGATAGACGTGACCTACTTAACGAGTAACAGTGGAGCCTCTCCTTGCAGTCACCCCTTTAATACAGCCACTTCGATTTAATGATCACCTTATTTTGGCCCGAACAAAAGCTCAGTCAGAGTTGATGTATGAAAACAATTGGACAATAATTAACTATTTTTCACCAAAGTGGAGGTGAATAGTACTTTGCTGATCACCTCCGAGTTAACCAATCAGAGCGTGCGGAAAGTACTATTCACTTGTGTGGTATATATACGATATTATGCAATTAGCAGAATCAGTGCGAAGTGAACAGAAGTCTTTTGCCAGTGATCCAAGCTTGCAGACTGAAAATCAATATGTTAATTACCTTTGATAGGTTCAACATCGAGATGTCAAAACAATATTTTTCTTTTTAATTTTCAGGTAGGCAATGTGTACAACCAACTTGGCGCGGAAAATATCGCAATGCAACCGACCTACATTGCAGCTCAGCCGATTGTTGCTATTCCTGTATCTGGTTTTAATGTCAATCAGTAACCTTATTGCTTGCTTTTCAAAGTGACCGTGCATCCTTGTTATAACACATCATCATGACTTAATTTGAAAGTAAATTTCCCGTAGTTTATTGTACAAGGTTAAATAAGTATCGACTTTTTTTCCCTCCCGCGCCGACTTCTTCTCTTGCCGCTTTCTTTTCGCCCCATCCTCTACCGGAGAGCCTGTTCAAAGGCTAGGGTATAAATACAACAACAAACGTTCAGCGATTTATATAAAGCGCAGTGTTTTTACAACTTGAATACAGCAAGGGACTGCAAACAACAATGCTGCTAAGGTATAGGATCTACAATATATTATTGCAATTGATTTGCGCTGACCATCGATTTGGCGTTATTCACATTTTCTACACCGCACTGATGAGTCCCAAAAAGGACGGAACAGCTGTCCGCGATTGCAACCCTGCTTTATCAGTTCTGGACGTCGTGTTGGTGTCTCACAAAGTTACTTTTTTCGCGTAGTATCAGCGTTGCTATATATTATTGTAATGTTTTTACAGTATAAGTATACTAAACATTTAGAACAAGACCTATAGATTCACTATCAAATCTTGCTTGCTTGAATTCCAAATCAGTACTATCGCCATTAGCCTTTGTACAGCAGGAAAACCTCAGCTCTGCGCGGGCCCTGTCTTTAACTCAACTTAAATAAGATACTGATACTAGTAAGATATTTCAATAACGTTGTTCTTAGTTTTTAAAATTGTTGTAAGGTGCATTTGGTGTGGATAATGCGCCCTTTAAAAATGTAATGTATTATTATTATTATTATTATTATTATTATTATTATTACGAATTATAGCTAACAGAAAGAGGTAAGGGACGTAGATTTATTCGCAAACAACAAAGGAATGTCAAAGTTAAAAAACCCCTGCAATTTCACGGAAGAAAACCCAAAACATGATAATATAGCAAAGAATCATCCCAGAAAACTCAATGGCATTGCCATGGCAACATAAAGATCTATAAACAATGAGTTGTCACACTAAAAATGTTACAAGGGGTGTGAACAGTCACTGACTGAAAGTCAAAACGTCCCAGGCTTTTTTTTTATTTAGTTGTACACTTTTGCAATATTGTAGAATTTGTGGTAACGTAAATAAAATATCTTGTTTTTGCTTTTATTTTTGCTGCCGGGTAATTTCTCCTTTCATTTTCATTTCACGGTTTGAGTCTCGCACACTGTACTCTAAAGGCTGCTTAGCATGTTTCAAAATTACTTGCGAGTTGCTGTGTTACACGGTCATGGAAGAAAATGTGCATTAGGTCACTCTTCCCCTGGCCAGCGCTTATGGGCGAGCTGAAAATAGCTATGGTTAAGTTGACATTATAAAAAGATGGCCCGCCAGTCAGGGTCGCCTACATTCAAAGTAGGTTACCCTGCCCTTTGAGCCAGATTTCTCTTGTAAACAGTTGGCTGCTTTTTATAAGGAAATGCACGAAAAGCTCTCACGCCCGGGATGGCACGATATGGAGGGTGACTCTCCGAGTGTAAAAAAGTAACGACGTCATTAGTAACTGAACGATCGAAATGAACAATTTGGTAGTTAAGAGGGACCCCCCTTAAATGCTAATGAGGAAGAACAAAAAGAAGCGCACGCACCTCAGTTGCGCAGAAGCAAGTTTGCAATATCTAAATGTTTGCTTCATCTATTTCATCCTCTTGTTTATGCCCTGTTGGATACTAGCTACTCTGGCAAGTGAATGTAAAGTACTGTTGTCTCTTGAGCATCGTTCAATGTTAAACATAAAAAAAAAAAAAAAATGAAAAACCGACTTCTGAGTTTAAGATGGCGCAACAATAGTTTAGATTAAAACCACATGTAAAAATAACTATTGTATATAGATGGTTTAACATATAATACGCGCGGATATTTTGCGAGTTGCATAGGAAAAATACGAGCAATGAGCAAAATGTCCGCTCGTATTTAACAATTATTCACCGAAGTGGAGGTGAATAGCGGTGGATATTTACCGAGCCGCGAAGCGGCGAGGTAAATATCCGCCGCTTTTCACCGACACTGAGGTGAATAATTGTTTTAGTATATACCAAACCAGTTGAATAGCCGGCCTAAAATTGAAAGTTTTACCGTGAAAGAAAGCCATTCAAAGGACTGAACACTGCGCACATGAAAAGACGACAGCGCGGGAAAAGTCACATGACAACACTACACAGGCGATCGACCGAAATAAATTTGCAACGTGTTTCGTTTGTTGATTCCAAACTAAAATGGGTTTTTCCAAATGACAAATTCGGTCGAAAAAGCTCAATTTCGTCCGACATAAAACGTTAATCCAGTCAGAAAACCATAATACTTGACTACAAGCATGTAATTTGCAGAGTAATTCCCTGTTAACACACTAAGAAAACAATCTGAAACAGTTGTTGCAAAAAGTAAACTTTATTCTGAACATATTTTTACACTAAAAAACTACAGTTAAAACTATGGGCACTACACGGACACGAAATTTGGCTTAAAAAATTGCAGTAAGGAAAAGGTATATTAATCCAAACACCTAAAACCTGCAGAACAATTCCAGCAGAAGAGTAACAACAAAAAAGATGTCTGCCACAACACAAAAATTTTGCATCATCTGACTCGTGTTGGATGCAGAATTTCTGCATCTTTCTTGCTTTGAGCCAAATGATGCAGAATTTCTGCATATTCGGTGAAGAGCCAAATTATGCAGAATTTCTGCATCTTCTGTGATGAGCCAAATTATGCAGAATTTCTGCATCTTCTGTCATGAGCCAAATAATGCAGAATTTCTGCATCTTCTGTGATAAGCCAAATTATGCAGAATTTCTGCATCTCCTGTGATGAGCCAAATTATGCAGAATTTCTGCATCTCCTGTGATGAGCCAAATTATGCAGAATTTCTGCATCTTCTGTCATGAGCCAAATAATGCAGAATTTCTGCATCTTCTGTGATGAGCCAAATTATGCAGAATTTTTGCATCTTCTGTGATGAGCCAAATAATGCAGAATTTCTGCATCTTCTGTGATGAGCCAAGTAATGCAGAATTTCTGCAACTTCCGCAGTAAGCCAGATAATGCAGAATTTCTGCATCTTCTGTGTTGAGCCAAATAATGCAGAATTTCTGCACCTTCTATGGTGAGCCAAATAATGCAGAATTTCTGCATTACATACGACTCAAGAACAGTTGCATGCAGAATTCTCCATCTTTCTTGCCAAATGTGCCAAATAATGCATAATGTCTGCCTAAAAGCCTACATAATGATTTCGAGCTCTTGTTTTAAGGGCATGATTCTAATAGCCAAGAAGCCTTGAATACAAAACTTATGCACAAAGTTATACACACCTCTGTCTTAATTCACAACTACATTTTCACCAAAGAAAGAATTACATGTACAGGTATGCTGCTGGCTGACTATGCATAAAGCATATTATAGTCAAATTTACTGGCATTTTAAAAAAGAACTGTCTTGTACCCTTTTAAAATCTGTAAAAATGGAAGCTGAATCAGCTTGTAGAACCACTGACATGATATAAAAATTGAGCACCTAATTCAGTTTATACCTACATGTACATGTACTTCAGGTAATGTCTTATTTAACAATAATTATTATAAATCTCAGCCAGAAAATATGCATTCTTACCTACTATGCAATATGTTTGGTAGTTTAGACTCAATTGACAAACAAAACAAAATACAAATAAGCTCATAAAGATATTAATACCTACTATTTTGGATCTTATTTGGTCTGATTTGAAGGCAAAAATATTTAGTCAGTCATTTTTCAGTTACAGTAAATAATCATGTTCCAACAATCTTGCAGACTGAAGACAGGGTTGCCACTCATAAGAGCCCCCAGAAATCCCTGACTTTTCTCTGACCTCAAAACAATTTTCACTGACTTCACATTAGGCTAATTATCAAATAAGCCAAAATGCTGTGATAAAACGTTTCAATAAAAATGGCTGAAGGAAAACACTGGTTCCCAAGCTTCTTCAAATTTCTCTTCCTTACATGTATTTAGAAGGCATTCACAACAAAAACCACTGACCAAAAATGCTGCATTTGAATGCAAAACTCGATTGACTGCAGTATCCTACAACATACTTTTTCTCAAGACCTTGTGGGAAACTGAAAACAAAATTCCCTGACTTTCCACTTACTTTGACAAGAACTGAGATTTTTCCTGACTTTTTTCAAAATTCCCTGACTTTTCCCTGACTTGACCTGACCGTGGCAACCCTGGAAAAGGAATACTGGAGTTTTACAGTGGAATAAAGGAATACCGTATTTACTTGAACAAGCACCCGATTTGGGTCAAAAATGTTATAAGCCCAACTATGAAAACACACCGCGGGCCCGGTGTGGCACTTACAATATTAAAGGAACTTCATATAAGTAAAAAACACTACAAACTCTAAAACAACATTGTAAGGAACAGTGACATGAAGGGTGAGTGGTAAAGCACTTGCCCCGAAGAGGGGAATAGACCTTTGACGTACTTAGAATACAATATTTCTTTGTTGCCCTGGATTTTTAAATATGTGCTACATAGAGTATGAGGCTGCAGATCTTAATCAAATAAATACGGTAATGGCCCTTGTTGTTAGAAAGTGATGGAATGACAATTGTGACTTTGAAATAATCATCAACACCTCCATGGAATAATACTATTTTCTCTTGACTATAATAATGGAACAATGAAAATTTAAGAACAGGACTGGCCTCACAAGGTAGCTGTCAGTTTTTGTAACACCTGAGTTTGAACTTGGGCCCCCATGCTCAGCATAACAGCATGCCGGCTGGTTCCAAAGGCAGCTAAAAAGCATTCCCTGTGAAAGGTAAACCATTGAAGCTACTTTATAATGATGATAACAACAACAACAGCAATAATAATCAGTCCGACCTCTATAAGTGACCACCCTCAGGACTTTGAAAACTGGCTGCTTAATAGAGGAACTATAAAAATTTGGCAGAAATGACAGTCAACATGATTTTATTCACTCTTTATCTAGCAACATGGTGGTTGAAAAGTATACAAATGAAAATGTACACATGTGAAGATTAAAAAAAAATACAAAAATTATAGCTACAAAGCATCAAGTGCCCATTAACTGCTTTTTGCTGTTGTCAGGCATGGACTTGTTGCGACAAGCCTTTTAGATAATTCGTCAAGATCCTGGTAACCGTGAAACTGGGCAAACTGTGAGGGTTGATTGGCAATGTGCATGGACTCTGCAAGGCTCTTGTTTGTAAGGCATGGACTTGTTGCGAAAGATTCAATTTCAAAACAAAAAAAGTATCAGTCACTGGCAAGTAACTCAACATATCATAGCTAGTGGAGGGAGACATTAACTATGGTCAAATCCAAGACAAGCTGGTGATGAAGTCCCTCAAAGTTGGACTTAAAAAAGTCCAAACCCTGTGTGACTTCATCTAAATTTTGCTTGAACATTAACTGACCTTTATTTTTTCTGTCACTGCTGGAGATCTCTTCTACGCTGCTGTCTTCATTTCTGATTTCAGGATCGTTCCCCTTCAGCCTTTCCAGAAACACCTGGAAATTATTGGAGTCCTCAAAATTTCCCTATACAGAGTATAAAATAGAGACTGAATCATTTCTGTTAACTGTGCCAACATGGTAAATATTCAGAGCCTTGGCCTAGTTCACAATTATAAATTACTAGTTGACAAATTTGCATATAGAAAAAGTGGTACTACAACTACATTTGTTAGGAATAGGTAATACTGAACTTGGATATCGAATCATGGAGGCTTAAAACTTCACAATGACCAGCCATTGAAATATTATTCAACACATCCTGCTTACAAATCCATGAGTCAAAAACTTGTAAATTTCATCAAATACAAAACAGTCTAACATGGAAATGAATACCAATTTGATAGCTTCGAATTTCTGTCAATGTCTGGGAATTCAAACCTCAAACACAAGAAAATAAAAAATGAGTATCACTCCACAACAAAATCATTGCTTGCGGACACTTAGAAACAACTGGAATTAGGCCATCATAAATTTGCGTTCTCACCTAGTTCATCCCGGCGACATTGCAACATGGAACAAAACTTTCCACCCTTCATAATCTTGAAAAACTTGGCAGATAAACTGAGCAACTGATATGCGTTTCATTCTCACCATTTATTCCATTTTAAGCCTTGAAAATCCACCAGAACGTACGTACGTTGATCAGCTCGCCATCGCACGCCATTTTTATAATGAGGCAAAAACCAAAGTGTTATCATTGGGCGACAATCCAACACATATCCAGCTTTTTGCAGATCGTACCAAGCCACCCTTGGATGTAGTTAAAGAATTAAAACTGTTGGGCTTAACTATAGACAGCTCATTAACTTACAAGGCCCATGTTAAATCTGTATGTGATGAAGTCAATGCTAAAGTTGCTGCTCTTAGGAGGGTACGAAAGTTTATACCTGCTGATGTGATGATCAATATTTACAAGGCCTTCATCTTACCACATTTGGAATACTGCTCACCTGTTTTAGTGGGACTTTCATCTGGTCTTTCTAACAAGCTGGAATTTACTAATCAATTTGCTATCAGAACACTAATGAATCTGCCCAAGACAACTCCATATGGCGATCTACTTAAGATGGTAAACATCAAGTCCCTGGAGCATCGCAGATACACGCAAGCCCTAATCCTCCTTTATAAATCTTTATTTATTACGGGGCCAAGCTACATCAAGGAATTGTTCTCATTGCGTTCTAGCAATTATGATCTAAGAGGCTATTGTAAGCTTAATCAGCCTACTTTTAAATCAAAGTATTTGCATAATTCTTATCGCTATAAAACTTCACGTTTATGGAACAACCTATCGGACAACATTAGAGGAGCGTCCTCTCTTAAAATTTTTAAAAATTTACTGAACAATGTTAATCTGACCACCGAGGCCAACTGTTGCTGTAATCTTTGTATCAAATAGTTTATATTTTTAAATTTTATTGTCTACATAGTTTATATTTTTAAATTTTATTGTCTACATAGTTTTTAAATTTTATAGTCTAGCTTAGATTATCATATTTAAATTTTTTATATTGTAATTTTTAGTATACACGTTCACTTTTAAACGAGCCCCTGGCTCATTGGTGATATGTGTTTAAATAAAGTACTACTACTACTACTACACCGCAGTGAAAGGGTACAGCGGTCTCCGCGATTTAACCAATCACACTACGTGAATCACCCCACGTGACTATTTTTGTCGTTATTCATTGGCGCCGTTGTTTTGAATTCTGTTGTCGGTTGATCGCTCGTTGTGTTTCGCTTACAGTATTTAGAGAGAAAAGATTGTGCTGTGTTAAAAGGTGCATAGTGTACTTAAAGGTTGTGATTCTTTGAACGAATCAAAGGTCTTGTCTTTGAGATGGCGGTCATTAACAACGGATGCTTATTGCTTTGGTGAGTACAACTACATGTAAGCTTAAGCTTATATTTCTCTTATTTAAAAACCAGCTGGACTTTCGCACAAACTGTTCGTTGTTGTTGGATATGTTTAGTCAAATGAAGTTGCGGCCGTTGCGTATTGCGTACTACGTTATATAGAATTTATAACTTTGTTCAGGAGCAAAAATACCGAAGTGAAATTCTCCAAGCAGCTGACAGGCTTCATAGGGTCTTCATAAGGGTGGAAAATACACTAGACTGTTGTGGATTTTTGACACAGTGTTGAAGACTTGAAATTATTCCCAATTATCTTGATGTACATGTAGTTCTTTTAATGCAAGCTCTGTTCAAATGTTATGAAAGTAACCAGTTCCCAAGTATAAAATCAGTCTCACATAAAATTAACAGTTTAATACAAAACTATCAAGAGGCTAATCTAGAAATACATTTAATTTATTTTTCAGGTGAAAAAGAACAAGGAAACCCTCCAAAATGGACAATCTAAATAAACAGCTGAGAAAGCCAGCAGCTAAGTCTGTTTTTATTTTTATTTTTTCCAAAGCCAAAACCATTAGCCACAAGTTTGAAGTGACTAATTTATATCCCAATGAAAGGCATCAGTTCAGGCATGTACAAAACAGTTCGCTTCATAGTCTTTTTAATAGACTGTTGAGTGTACATCACGAAAGTGTTAGCCAATAAACTCAAACTGTTGTTGTAAATAATGTGTAATTTTGTATGCCTTTGTTCAGCTGAATTTTGCCTTCCTATAAATTTATATAAAATTCCCAGCAATTCCTAAACATTCCCAAGAAATCCTAGGAATTCCTAAGAATTCCATGGAATAGGCCTGTTATTTTGCGAGCTTTTATTACACTTTTCGAATTCCTAGGAATTTCTGCCCGTAATTGGCATGGTAAAGGAAATGCGGAAGGAGAAATTTTCTATCCATTACTGGAAAGGCACATAATATGGGGGTAAATGGTCTCCACTGAAAAAAACCAAGGCCAAGAGAACCTTGGACACAAGAACTGCTCAAACAGTGTATCCTGATGCACTTCTTTTGAGCTCACTGAAGCCAGAAAACTACAGCATACAACAGAGACCTTGCTCAGGCAAAAATATGCTTCATTAAAACATGTTAATCCTATAGGAGGCTGGAAAGGGGTTTATTTTTGACTTGAAAAATTAGGTTTTCTAAGGCATGCTTCCATGTAAGGCAGATTAATACAACTTCATGCAGCTCAAAGTGAATGTAAAAACTGGAATATTTATGGTTAAAATTCAAACTGCTTTTCGATTCTATTCAAGAGGCAGTGTGTCCAAGTGTTTTGAGCCCTGTACTTGTCTATGCTTGTGAATTGCCAAAATAGACATAGAGCAAGCAGAGAGGATATATTTTGGTTCTCTTCTTTTCCAACCTTGTAGATATTAATGTGCTTTGTTGCTAAGGTAAGGTAAAGTCTGCATACCAATACGAGCCAAGTGGCCCATCAGGCCGGTGCTTATCCCCGGTTTCCATAGCATGAAGCGACTAGAAGTATTTCTACTCCCCCCTGGATGGGATGCTAGTCCATCGCAGGGTTACCCCCAGCAGTAAATTCGCCGGTACCCATTTATACACCTGGGTGGAGAGAGGCACTATGAGAGTAAAGTGTCTTGCTCAAGAACACAACGCAGTGCCCCGGCCAGGGCTCGAACCCGGACCGCCTGATCCGGAGTCCAGCGCACTAACCATTAGGCCACTGCGCCTTTGTTGCTAAAGATTTGCTTTAAATGAATCATGTTCAATAGATTTATGGACTTCAAACAACATCGATTTTTATTGTGCACTGTAACTACACTGTATTGTAGGTTTTACTTGTAAATGCATGGGCAGAAGTGGACACACTCCTGAATGATTCTACCCTTTCAAAGGAGGAGTTCATGTTTACAGGCTGTGATCTATGAAAATCACAGGGTGTGGATAGGTTCTTATATCCTAAAATTCTTGGTTCCCTGCAATAAGGCCTATAGGATAAAAGGAGGTTTCTTACTCAAGTCACACAATTGCAGAAGTTAGTAGCCTGAGGCTTGAAAGTGCTGCTACATGTAGAGCACAACCTTTTCCTCCTGTAAGCAAATATGCAAAAAGTATGCAAAAATCCAGCATCTTAGTTGGATTCAGTAAATTATAGCCTCTTAATGTAGTTAAACAATATGCAGAGATTTTACATCTTAATTCGATTCAGTACAGTGTACTAGTAGCCTAGTTTGTAACTAAACAAGATGCAGAAATTCTGCATCTTGTTCAAAATGCAGAAATTCTGCATGAAAGTGGGAGCCAGTCAGTTTCAGCTTAATTCTTTATTGAACCAAATGCAGAAATTCTGCATCTTGTTCAAAATGCAGAAATTCTGCATGGAAGTGGGAGTCAGTCAGTTTCAGCTTAATTCTTTATTGAACCAAATGCAGAAATTCTGCATCTTGTTCAAAATGCAGAAGTTCCGCATCGTAGTGGGAGTCAGTCAGTTTCAGCTTATTTTTTTTAACAAGATGCAGAAATTCTGCATCATAGTGGGAGTCAGTCAGTTTCAGCTTAATTGTTAATTGAACAAGATGCAGAAATTCTGCATCTTGTTCAAAATGCAGAAATTCTGCATCCTTATGGGAGTCAGTCAGTTTCAGCATATACATGTAATTGTTTATTGAACAAATTGCAGAAGTTCTGCATCTCGATTAAAATGCAGAAATTCTGCATCGTAGCTGGAGTCAGTTAATTTCGGCCTACCGTTATTGAACAGCATGCAGAAATTCTGCATTTGGGGCTCAGCAAATTTCCGTTTATTCCAAATGTAGATTCGGAACTGTTGTGCATGTATTACACTGACTATCAAAATCAGCCAGTTAAATAAAGGTTTTTTTGACTGAACCATTTTGATTGTTGTTGGGAATAGTGAGATCTTGACTGAACACTGTACATACTACGGGGAATATCCAAATGGACGACGGAAAAAAACTATTTTGGAAAAACCCATTTTAGTTAATGGATTTGGACGATTCCAAGCGGAATTCTTTAGTTTATTTTCACTACTGAAGAACACAAGTCTTTAATTTACTCGTGAATACAACCTGTGCCGGTCACTATAGCCTGGGAAACGTCCGTGAAGTCATGAAACGTACTGCAAAAAACTGTTCATTGAATTATGTCAACAAGATGCTGCGAACGACTGCGAATGTCAAGAATACGCGGACTGGATTTGACCGAAGTTTAATACGGCTGCTAAGCTAGTTGACTGGAGGAGAGTCAGCGGAAGAGGATTGAAAAACCACAGCAATTCACAATTGAAGTTGATCTTCGGTGCAAACCTAAATATTTTAGTCTCCAGCGTGACTTTATATGGCCGAGCCGAAAACAACTTGCCAAAATCGTTTATAGCACGACCAAAACAACTGCAAGGATTTACTGGCTTTAAAACAGAGATACGGGTAAGAAATGTACTTAATTTTCTTAGTTGGACGGTGTATATTTGGAAAAAATTCAGACTTAAACTTTTTAATTTTGCGTACCTGTACGCGGCGAAGGTAAACAAAATATTTTGTACCACATTTTAACAATCGTTTTGTTGAAGGAAACGCTTAAAACATTTTAAATAAACATCGCTACGTATCGCATAACCTAGTATTGTTCTGACCTGGTACAGTTGACAACAAATTCAAGTATAGCGGCTTCTTTTATGGATCAAAACCCGCTTTTTAACCGAAGTTACTCCTAGAAGTCATCTTACTTTGCTCGGAGGTGAATAGTACTTGCTAATCACCTCCGAGCTAGCCAATCAGCGCGCGCGAAAAGCACTATTCACTGGTTTGGTATATTTAACAATTATTCGCCGAAGGCGAAGTGATTATTGTTGAATAATCCCCGAGACGAAGTCGAGGGGATTATTCAACAATAATCACTGAGCCTGAGGCGAATAATTGTTTTAGTATAATTTTCAGAGGTGAATATCAAAAACTGAAAAATAATAATAGAAAACACGAAAACAACAAACACAAGTGCTCGCTTGCATACGTGTAAACCAGTTTAATTCTTCGATTGAAATCGTAATTTTCACTCAGGTTTTAGCAATAAAACGGAACAAAACAAACACTACGAAAAAGATAGATACATCTGGTACCTTTGTTTAATCGTTGGTGACTTCTGAACAATTGTGTGAATCCTCTCGAAATTACTAGCTCAAGTGAGAAGAGAACTAAATAATGTTTTGCCAGTCGATCTGACTGAGTACACGGCCGCGTGCAATCTCCAAAACCACCATGTTTACGATCAATTCGAATGCCTTGAAAACCATCTCTTGAAAATATTTCCGGTCCAAAAGCCTTGGTAGTTAATTTGAAAAATTCCCAATATTTTAAATATCCAGGACTTGGAGTGATTTCTTTTAAATGAGAGAAATTTTCATTCAGCAAATGCCGCCATGTTCACTGGCCTGGATGGCAAACATGGCATGGCTTAGTAGCCAAGCCTTGAGATGCTATATTCACCGCCTAGCGCGGTGAATATAGCGTCATAGTGCGAGCTTCTCGACCAATCAGAATTGAATTCACCTGTGGAAATTATACTAAACTAATATATGTTAAACCATCCAATAAGGGATTTTTTCACTCCGCTTTCAGTCCGTATTTCTGCCCTGTTCTACTTACCTACTAGAAGATGGTTTTCCATGTTCTATAAGAAAATAATGCACGCTTGAGGTCTAGAAAAGCTGCTAGTGGATGCCCGAGCCGTTAGGCGAGGGCATTCAGCTGCTTTTCTAGACCTCAAAAGTGCATTATTTTCTTATAGGACATAGGAAAACCATCTTCTAGTGGGTTTAGAATATAGCATAGAAATGCAAATAATTAAAAAAAAAAAAACACTTTTGCGCGCGCGTGCTGAACTGAATGAACAAACACTACGCCAAGAAACCTGACGACAGCAATCAAATCCATTTTAATGCTGTTTTGCAGTCGAAAGTGAATTTCTATATCGCTGTACTTACCTTGAAAAACCTTTGCAGCCCGTTTTGTGTTTGCTTTTGTGCTCTTAGAGTACGATTCTGTAACAATTTTGTTTAAATCAGTGTCTTGCAAGTTTGCAAAGCGGCCGCCTTCCTGGCACTCACTGCTCAACAACTCGTCCACGTCTTCATCTTCCCAGTCACCGAAACGTAATGCAGGTGAACTGTTTTTAGCGGCCATAATTAAGGAAATAAAATGACAACTTTAAAAGATTGTTGCCGCCATGTTTTTGAATTCGTAACGCAGCAAAAGTTGCATCCGGGATACCGGGCTTCTATAGTTTTTAGCTATGTTCTATAAAAAAATAATGCCCGCTAGAATTCCATTTGCGTGTATACAGCGGCTATATTCTAAAGTGTAATAACATATATTTATTTTTTTCTTGGCTTGTGAGCGGGCGGAATTCTCCAATTCCTGCAATCTGATTGGTTCCGGGAGCGGGCGGAAATTTTCGATCTTGCCCGCTCACGGAGCGATTCCGCCCGGCTAGCTCGCTGTGTTTTCATTACGCGGCGAGACGAACGAACCCATGAAAGTTTTGCTCTCCAAAATTAATGTAGTTGTTCACCAGCCGTTTTAAATATGAAAGAAAAAAGTAAGCAGTAGAATTAAAAGCCTTGAAGTTCACCAAAAGGCGAGTATTCATTCTCTTTATTGACAAAACCAAATTGTTCAAGTTTTATGGCGGTAGATTGTCGATCGTTGTTTGTGCATTCGCACTGATTTTCACGCCAAGTTGCGCTTACCTGCAAGTCACCGGCTTACATTCCCGATTGATTCTTTCAAAAGCTAATTAGTAACGGAATAAAAGGCCTTGAAGTTCTCCAATAGGCGGGTATTCTTTGTATTTATTGGCAAAACAAGTTATAGTTTTCTAGCCGTAGTTTTTCGATCGTTGTTGTGCATTCGCACTGATTTTCACGCCGTAATGCGGTTTACTGCAAGTCACTGGTTTACAGACTCGACTTATCCTTTCAAACGCTTTGCCTTTCTGCTACTTTTCCCCAAAACCGAATACTGCTTATCACCATTCAAGAAAATGAGATTTTTTGATAAAAAACGGTCAAATAAATTCTTGCAAAATTGTGCCGTGTGCAGGCGACCAAACTACACATTCAGTTTAGTTTCATTCAATTTCACTTTCGTGACTCGAGATTTTTATGCTCTCTTTTGCTGCTACATTGTGTTTCTTTTTTATTATTAAAGTTACTTTTCTCTTTTTTTCTGATGACCTTTTCCGTGAGTACTGTTCACTTAAGCAAATTTATTTTGTTTGGCGGTAAAAAAAATCATTCTTCACTCTTGCTGTAGCTTAGTGATCGATTCAACGTTGGATGCGCGCCTATAATACAATTACATTTTGCAAGACGATCTTTTCAGTTTTTTTTAACCGAGTTAGAAAAAAATAAATAAGTTATTTACCGGCTTTGGGTCGGTCCGTATCGTGAAAAACTGTGACCTCGGCCTTGAAAAGCCTCGGTCACAGTTTTTCACGATACGGACCTCACAGCCGGTAAATAACATATATATATATTTTGCGCGTTCTTTTGCCCTAATATGGTAAAATGGCGCAATAGTGGAATAATAATAAATGTTATCATATGACCCGTACGGACCCGCGCGCTATTTCCTTGGAAAACCATAAGAAAAAAAGTCCCGTATGAGGGCCGTACGCCTTCATCTAACAGGGCCGGAAAAAGCCGTACGGCCCCACTAGAAAAGCGTACGGACCCACGACTGCCGTGCGATGGAATATGAAACCATTGGATTTGATAATCTTGAATTCAAAGTGAGCGATAGTTATTCTGAAGATTATTCCGAAAGCAAAGAATATCCGGCTACTTTGTACGCGCTGAAATTTAAAACAAAACATGTTCAAACTCAGCAAATGATGAAGAACAGCATAAATTTATTCGACAACAACAACTCCTGACAACATCAATAAAATCGAAATGAAAGCGGCCATTAAAACTACACACTCGTACATAAACGTATTCTGTGGTTTCTAAATAAAGTCGTAGTCATTGATAAGCATTGAAGTCAAAATACGAATGCCAAAATAATTTCTCTTGTTCAGTTTGAAACACTGCAGCTGTGTAATTCTTCAATCACAACAAAGAAAATGCGGTTACATGTAAGACTGTTTACGACTAACCTTTATACACAGTGTTCCACTAGCTCCCACGAAGTATTTTAGCCACTAACTGGAAGACAACCGTAATAAGAGTTCAAAATCATCAAGGAACTAACGAATTCAATGACTATAGGCAGCAACGACAGACCTTTAGGATCCTCAGTGGTAAAGAAAACAACTTGAAGCTGATGCCCGAACGGGAAAACGATGCGAAGCAAAATCCTCAGCTGCTTGTACATACCTATTCCAACATCAAACTGTCCCATTAGAATTGTTGTTTTTAACATCCAAAATCCTTCTTGGTTGAAAATTAATCAATTCTCTCGTTCAAACCAAGCACCAGGATGAATTTCTGCTCAAGAATAAACGTCGCTTTGTTATTCAATTCAGTCTTAGCTTATATAGACGAGTACGACTAGCCGAAACGTCGTGCAAATTCTTTGTCGTAATCCTTCTTAAACGTGGCTTTTTAAATTCTACTACCTGCAGTCATGTAGAAAGAATTTGACCGGGTTGAAATCTCCTTGGAATGAAGCTAAAACTCGAAGATTTGGTTGTAATTTTGACAATTTCAACAGAAGCTTGAATGCATTTCACTGGCTTCCCCAAAACATTACGGGCTACCATTGGCTTTTCAAAATGCGCGCGAAACGGGCTGCAGCGTCTGCATCAACGAATAAGAAGAAAATTAGTGGTCATATGATAAAATGCTTATTGACTGAGTTAGGTCGGGCCGGACGGGAAAATATTTGGCTCTCGGTCAGGACGCACGGACCTCGCTGCGCTCGGTCCGTACGTCCTGACCTCGAGCCAAATATTTTCCCGTCCGGCCCTCCCACTCAGTCAATAAGTACATATTATTTCTTCCTTGTCCTGTAAAATGTTGAATTTTGGCATTATTTCAAATACTGCAACGTCCACTTCTCGTAAAGAGTGGAGATTCCCTTTAAGATTAAACAAAATGGGTGCTGCGTTAGCTGTTCTAGATATCAACGTTCTTTAGAATGGCAAAATGTCAAAATGTTCAACGGGGTCCGAACTCTTTGTAAAATGGCTAGTCCCATAAAGGTTGTCTACGGAAGTTGACTGTATTCCCGATCTCGTTGTGCCAGCTAGCATGCACACTATCCAGTCCATGTGCGCAGGAAACAACAAGAAGTATAATACAGAAGCAAGGCCAAACATTTTTATTCACAATTTTTGAATGTGAAACTCTCAGAATATGAATTGATACACTCATGTTCTGTTTACACAATAACTAAAGGTCCTAAAGATAATACTTGCACTCAAACTGGTTATAATGTAGCTATACTTGCTTTATGTATTGTACCGGCTAACCTCAAAAATATACATATGTTACAGTTCAATTTTATTCTTGGTTCAAATTTTATTTTCCTTTGTTTTAAACTCATTACTAAGATGCGTTACCATACCCAAAAACAAAGGAAAATAAAATTTGAACCAAGGATAAAATTGAACCACAACAAAAATATAAAAGTAATATATCATGCATTTAAATGGATTAATGACGTTCGCAGATCACTTTTGTTAACGATTAAGTGTCGTCCGATGCACGCACGCTTTTTGAGGCTTTGGTTTTGGCGTACGATGGTTTCAATGCCTCTTTCCGTTTACTCATCTTCAATATTTTAAACTACAAATACTAAAACCATGCTTAACTGACATGCGCCAATTTTTCAAAATCAGGGTAGTTTTCCCCTCGCCTTTTATCTCTGAAACGAAGTCTTTGATCCCCACTTTTTGTATTTCTGACACAAGTAGCTCATTATCCGACCGCGATAAAAAAAAAAAAAAAAATCTCTTTCGACCAGAAAATTTACTTGGAAAGTTCGAAGACCATAAGCCGTGCGACGTGTCACGTGACCTCTTAGAAGATTTTATTCTACTTTTAGCTTAGCTTACACTGCCATTCTTGTCGCCAGTCCGGCGGCTAGAATCACTTAGCTTTCTCCGTTTGTGGCAAGCATATATTTGCTATTGTTACTTTAAGGTTTTTCAACATGGGAACATATCGCTTTAAAGATATTGTGGTTGGCAGTTACTAATAAAATAAAAGGGGAAAAAAGCGTGTGGTTGACTTCACCATTTTCACATCTTTCATTCCTGGGGAGAAACCTTCCCTATAAAGATGACGAGAGTACTCGTCGTACGTTTAAGGGTCTAAAATTCGTCGATTGGTACCACTGAGGAAGCTAAAATATAAAATGATCGCCGTTAGAGTTATCGCGGTTCCTTTTAGGGTAATGAGCCAAAAAAAAAAAAAAAAGACAGGAACTATGTGCAACTCCGCTGATTTTTTAGTACCTCTTTTTGGGCTACGCCCACTAATCGAGATACTGGTACCTTTTGGAGGTTCTTTTCAAAATTTTCGACGATTACCCCGTAATTTTTATAGGGGAGTCATCACCAGGGCCTACATGCATATGCAACTGCTTAAAAACAACTAATCTATTCTCAAGAACATGGCAATTGCTTTCCAAGGTCACCGAGGAAAGGCGAGCAATAAAGTTACTGGCTTACATTGTAGCCAGATACTGGAATAGTAACCATCGGCTGCGCTGCAATATAAACCGCTTGCAGTGGGACTTGTCCAGCACTACTTTGGTTATACACATTTCCTGCCTGAAAATAATAAAAAAAAAAATGTTTCCTCGTTAAAGTTGATTCTCAAAATACGAGTTCTCAATCTGCAATCATAAATAACTGCACTCCACTGCACTGCACGCGCGCTGCACTAAAATGTACTGCATTGCACTGCACTGCACTGCACTGCACTGCACTGCACTGCACTGCACTGCACTGCACTGCACTGCACTGTACTGTACTGTACTGTACTGTACTGTACTGTACTGTACTGTACTGTACTGTACTGCACTACACTACACTGCACAAAACTACACTACACTCAAGTGCACCACACTGTACTGCACTGCACTGCACTGCACAGTACTGCACTCCTATACACTATTTCCTTTTCCACTTATTTGACGATCGTTATCAGAGGGTCTGAAAAGGAAATAACAGAGGAAGCGGGGAGCGGGGGAACGGGGAGGGGTATTCAAATCACATTTCACAATCCAAATTTTGCCCTTATCTCGTTTCCCAAATTTTACTCAAAATTCCGTTCCTTCTGTCCAAACCAGAAATTGCTCCCGATGATATCACAGAGGGCAAAAATGTAAACAACTCCCTAACTTTCTTTTTTTTTTTTAAAGCAAGATCATGTTTTAGTTCAGCAGATCCTGGTTTCTTAACAAGAGAATATGTTTCTTAATTGGTTCTTCCGTTCTGTAGCTACGTCTCTCAAAAAGTTTTTTTTTTTAAATCCTTCTATACCTAACCCTAAATTTGGTGTGACTCGCTATTTCTTCGAGCCTACAAAACGTACAGCCTTCTGATGAAGCAGTCCTGAAAGTTTTCTTCTTAGCAGTGTCGATATTCCGATTCAGCTGCTATGTCGCACATTTTAACCTCGAAAACTTCAAGGCAAGCAAACTAGTAGCTCAAAATAGCTCAAATTGGAAAAATACGAATCAGTGAAACATGCAATAAAAAGAGTTCGAGAATTTCATTTCATAGGCTAATGGCCTCTGCCAGAACTATAAATGAAAACTCTACTGATTTTATGAAATTCATGGGACGAAAACAAGATTGACACCAAAACGAGACTAAGCCTCATGCATTGTGAAAACGCCTCCAACGAGCCGAAAAAATCTTATATAAGGCTATTCGCATATTAGTATCACCCAACTAGTGGAGTAATGCAAATCCTGCATTTTGATTGGCTACTCTACTAGAGGACTACAGAAACTCTGTGCCTAGCAACTCTACCCCATAAGGGGGTGGGAGTGGGGGTGGGGGTATTTTTCATTTGTTTCGTTGTTATATAACTATCAAATGAATGAAGTAACTATATATAAATATCAATTTGCGGATTTTGTCCTCTCCGTGCGGGAATAAATAGAACTCGAAAAATACATCGCTACACGTAAGAATAAATTAACTCAATTTAATGTAAAAGGCGCGTTTTAAATTGTATATAAATCAACTAAATGTATCTGGCACTGTAAATTGGATATAAATGTCAAGAAAGCTACGTGAATGTCCACCTTTAAACATGACTGACCTGATTTTCTTGTGGGGGCTGGTACGTTAAATCGCTACATCTAGCACCCCCAACGGCAAGGGCAATCTCAATAAGGGAAAATAACACAACCAATGAAGATATGGCAACCATTGTAGTTTCCTGGTCAGTGAGTTCGGGTTTTTTCTCATTATCGGTAAAGTAAGAATCCAGTGAATAATCATATAGGTTGTTTTCAAGGACTCTTTTGATGGCCCACTGATAATGGTACAATGTCACCGCTGACACTACGGCGCATGCCATGCTCACTGAGCTCTGGACATTAACCTAAAATAAATCAGCAAGGATGAGAGAGCAACTTCAGAAGAAAAACATGTACAATAAAGTGAGTGAAAAAAAAAACGGATTTATCTAGATTTTTCTTTTTTGGGCACCGATTGGCTGATATCAATCGATATCATATCAAAAAAGTAACAATTATCGACTGGTATACGTATCGCAATCCTCTTTTTATAGCTTTGTTTGCGAGAAAGGCTTTCTCTCTTCCGCAGTGATTGAATTGCCGTTCAATTTTCAGTCCTGTGATTGGTTCTAAAATAAAAATATTAAAAGGATCACGAGAGGCCTACTCGGACTCCCTAACGTGGATTGTTTATTTGCGACGTCTTTTGGTAGTCATTGTCTTCAATTCGCTCTGAGATATTGTGTAAAATTGGTTTCGTTGCAGACATTTGTGTTCTTTCTGCAAACACGAATCAGAAAAAATGCAGCATTTTTTGACTTTCCTAGCTTGCGTAGCAAGCGTTCCCGTGCATGTGTCGCGTGCGAGCGAAGATTCTGGTTGCGCGAAAATTGGCGCGAATCGAGAGCAGAAATCTTCGCTCGCACGCGACACATAGCACTTCGCTCGCACCGGAACGCTTGCTACGCATGCAGGCTATGACTGTTCACACTCAAGTTCTTTCTGGAAAACAACAAGTTCATCTCAATTTGAAAGATATTTTTATTGGTGTTCAAACATAAGAATGCCCCTTACTCAATTATATGTTATTTATAGGAAAATACATTTATGAGGATGCAGAAGAAACAAAGAACTGCCAAATATTCAAGGCTTCAAATTCAACCGAAAAGCACACACGCACCAAAAATAATAATTCAGAAAACCCGGGAGATAAACTAAAGGAAAAATGGCAATGAAAATGTAATTATTGAAATAAGAATTTCCAAATATATATACTTTTCGGTAAATAAGAAAAAAAAGATAAATTTAAGAAGGAATAGACAATGCTGTCATTTGTTGTAGAGATAATGATGGGTTACATGCAGATATAATTATAATGAAGTAGTAGATTTATTTATAATATGTTACGCCCACACGAGTGTGTTGTAGTAATGTACTTTTATTTTGTGTGTTAGTGTGTAATTTTCTGTGATGTGCGTAATTACATGTGTAAAAAAAGACTTTTGAATAATAATAATAATAATAATAATAATATTTTTATTATTCAATTATTATTACAATGTTGAAATCATGGCAGATTTCATAAAGGTATTAGTGAAAAAAAAATTGATAGTGATCGCTTTGTTATATTTCTATATAACATATTTTGCTTTTCATTTAACGACTGTATTATAGAACCGTTTGTTGTAAATAGTTTTACGCCACAGAGAATTATCAGAATTATCACCGATGTTGTCAAAAAAGATTTTTATTAGATAATAACAATAATAATAATAATAATAATAATAATAAAAATAATAATAATAATAATAATAATAATAATAATAAAAATAATAATAATAATAATAATAATAATAATAATAACAATAATAATAATAATAATAATAATAATAAAAATAATAATAATAATAATAATAATAATAAAAATAATAATAATAATAATAATAATAAAAATAATAATAATAATAATAATAATAATAATTTTTACTGACATTATTTAATAAAAAATTATTATTTTCCTTTAATTAAAAAAAAAAAAAAAAAAAAAAAAATAATAATAATAATAATAATTGAAAAGTATCGATCAAGATCTAGCAAGAGAAGTTCGAAAAATGTGGGGTGTGAGAACAAAGGTTATTTCAGTGGTAGTGGGAGCATTGGGAACAATACCACTGAGTTTGAATGACAATCTGAGAGCCATTGAGATGGGAATTCCTGTTGGACTGATAAAGAGATGTGCATTGTTGGGGTCGGCAAGAATTCTTAGAAAGGTGCTGGAGATGTAGAAAGAAGAGAAAAAGCAAACAAGGGGTGTTTCTTGGCTTCCCTAGGCAACTTGTTGTTTTCTGCAGCCAATGAAGAAACCAGCTTCAGTATTATCAATAGCTGTATGAATCTTTAATAATAATGATAATAATAATAATAATAATAATAATAATAATAATAATAATAATAATAATACTAATAATACTAATAATACTAATAATCCAGAGAATAATGGGGTGAGAGAGAAGGAAGATGAAAAAGTTGAAAAGTATCAAGATCTAGCAAGAGAAGTTCGAAAAATGTGGGGTGTAAGGACAAAGGTTATTCCAGTGGTAGTGGGAGCATTGGGATCAATACCACTGAGATTGAATGACAATCTGAGAGCCATTGAGGTGGGCAATCCTGTTGGACTGATCCAGAGATGTGCATTGTTGGGGTCAGCAAGAATTCTTAGAAAGGTGCTGGAGAGGTAGAAAGAAGAGAAACAGCAAACAAGGGGTGTTTCTTGGTTTCCCTAGGCAACTTGTTGTTGCCCGGAGCCAATGATGAAACCAGCTTCAATAGCTGTGCGAATCTTAAATAATAATAATAATAATAATAATAATAATAATAATAATAATAATAATAATAATAATAATAATAATAAAACAAAAACAAACTACCAAAAAATATATATTTTTTATTGTCCTACCAAAGTCGAGGAGGGCCTGGAATGGCTGGCCAAAATCAATCCCATGATACCAGCCAGCAACACCTTGGATCAAAAATAAAATAACTGAAAATACTATAATAACCATAAACTGTATGAAATGAAATAAAATAGATATTTTTAAAGGAATGGTTCATAACCGCTATTTACTTTTCAATATCATCAATCAGTTTCACCCGTTTCAAATATTGGTTTTTCGGGTCAGCGAAATTGCAAAATGAAAATATAAAGCCTTTCTTTTCTTCCATTTCCAAATATACGGGCTAAACAGGGTCTGGTAGCATTATAAGCGAGGTGGCGTCAACATGCACAATAAGCCGTTTTCGCGTTGCAGTCGTGAACTCAACTATTTATGTTTAACTGATTGAAATAAATCCGGCTCCGCTTGGTAATATAATTAAACTATCGCAAAGTTCTCGAAGTTCGGCCCTCGTAATACTCTCGGATTTTGCATTCCTTTCACTCGGAAACCCGAAGATTTCGGGCCAGTTATTTACGGTTCTAAAATGTGTATCATGTGGCCTAAAACAAACATGTTTTGAATACCTGCCGAGATTAATTTAATGATCATGTTTCTTATGGAAAATAATTCATATAAAAATTTATAACAGTTTTGTTTCCTACAAAGCACTTCAGGTATTGTGATATCACTTTGGTACAGCCTTGTGTTTCGTTATTTCCGTTATGTTACGTTTAAGCCGATACTTTGGAAGCGTCGTTACTGTCGGAGTGTTTCGCTTTAATCCTTTCGGGATTAATTGCTAGCTATTGCTTTCGACCCTAACACTTTCAAATAGTAACTTCTCCAAACTTCTTTCAGGCGATCGTTTTCAAAACTCTGTGCTGTGCAAATAAGCTAAAATATACGCATTGACTTAATTGCTTGTTTCTCAGCCTGTAGGAACGGCTACATATATGGAGGCCCTGCCAGGGGGGTGTACCAGGTCGCTTGTCGGAATTTTAAAATGTCTCGTGTCGGCGTTTTGTCAAGGCTACACAACGCTGTCGGAAATGTAGCGACATACATTTGGCTTCGTCAATCGCTTGTCGCTATTTCGTTTGAGCGCTGTCGCTACTTTTTGGCCGATGTCGCTTGTCGGAATTTACCCTGGCAGGGCCTCTATATACATGCAGGGTTGTATCGGGTCGTTTCATTGTAAATGACACTTATTTTGTACACAACAAACTCTGCAATAAATCAGTATATCGCAAGGACTGTTTTAAGTCTAAGCTATAATCAGATAGCTGCAACAGTTGGCAGTCGTGTTTCAACTGCAACACCGAACGAGGACAAAATATAGTATTCTATGCATGGAGTCTACATCTCAGTTTACTTACAAGGGCAGCCATCCAGCATGGCATAAACAAGTAGCTGGTATATATGAAGCGGGCTTCATATCGATCCACCATGCCGAGCACGAGAAAGATGACGGTCATCACAATCTGAACGATGGAGATGATTTTTAAGACCCTGATTCGGCTGAACGCCATTTCGCCCAAATTTTCGGCTGAGGCGGAAATTTAAACAGATCTCATGTTTCTGAGCGTGTCGCTCTTACCCTCTAGAGGTGGGGGGGGGGGGGGGGGGGGCTATCCAAACTAAGCTGTCGACATATGGCGCTCAAATGGGTACATGACCCAAATACTATGCAGTTGAGAGTTTTGATCTTCCGTCATCTTTAAAATAAAACCGGAAGAAACATCCAGAAAAGTCACCGAAAAAATATCATTCCAAGGAATGGTATACGCGGACTCCAAGAAGTGATTTATTTTAGGGGAGGGGACGGATGTTCACAGGCTATTGAAGGCTATTTCCTGTGCACGTCATTGGCAGCCGTGAGCGTCACGCCATTTTACAACAGCTACTCCAAACTTTGGCAGCTTCGGTTGTTGCAGTATTTTTTCACATCTTCCCAAAATCTGGCGTGAAATGGTGTACAACAGACGAGACCTGAAGGTGATCTCGATCATCCAGATTGTGATGACCGCTATCTTTTTCGCGCTTGCCATGCTGGATCGATTTCAAGTGCGTTTTATATCTTCCAGCTTCGCGTTTGCGCCATGTTGGACAGCCGCCCCAGTAAGTATGGTGCACTGAGTGCTAAATTCTGTAGAATACTGCCTTTTCCCCCATTCATTCGATGTTCCATTTACATGTTAATATTCAACATGTAACATTTGAACATTGCACTAGTTCACAAGTGATTGCATTAACGACAAACTGCGATCGATTCTTGGCACAACTGAGATCGATCATTAGCTCGATTTTATATACTGGAGACGAAATTAATGATCCGTTTGGGACGAACTTGGGCAAACAGTAGCAATTCGTTCGTGCATAATGAAATAAAAATCTTTATTCAGTTGATTTTCTCAGTTCAGGATGCTATGGGAAGACGCTAAACTTTTTAAGAACGACTGATTATAATTAGACTAATATGTCTTGAAGAATAGCTGCTTTTAACTGTTTTTATCGACAGGCGATTAAATAGAGGTCTCATTCACCTTTTTACGTAACATTCCATGTCGGATTGGTAGATCTTTTGACAACCGACTTGCGGGATTTGAAATAACTTTTAAAATCTACATGCCACTCAGAGATTTCATGCAGAGAGTTCTTGATATGCGAGATCGCGTGCAATGTCAGCGACGTCAAAAAAAAAAGGTCTATTGTATTGGATGAAATTCCCCTTAACCTCTTGAAACCAAAGCCTTTTGTTGTTTGGGAACTGCGCCAAGGCGTACCGACGATGTAAAAACATAGGCACGCTAAGCGTGCAGGAGTTATTTTTTCAATTGATTGGGTTGCTCGGGGTAGGACTGGGTGTTAGTTCTGTTGGGATGGTTGAGCTACACATGTATTTGTGCATGGTGCATCACTAGCTACATAGCCCCTTGCTACGACTAAGAGGCATTTTTTGGAAAAAAAAAAATGTTGCAGACAAAATAATTTTTACGTGCAATTTGTTACGTCAAAACTGTTTCGTTCAATAGTAAATTTTTATCATTTAGAAAAACAAGAACTAATTTAATTGTCAAAGTGTCACGAAATGGCTTATTCTGTTAGCGCTTATTTTGTTGCTAGCTTTTTTACAACCGTAACGCGATACTTTTGTTTGCTACAGACAAACACTGTAAAACGATACCTTTGTTTTTTTCAAAAACGCATGTAACATGACACTTTTGTTTATCTCACTTTTGTAACATGACACTTTTGTTTTTCTTGAAAACACCTTGTCTCCATTGAGTAATCGAAAAGTAATAAACGAAGTAATAAACGAATCAAATCAAAAACTATATTTTTAGGAAAGCTTTTAAAGTGTAGTACACCTGGAGTATTTGTTTCCTGTCGTAAAGGTAAATTTCCATTCAACAAACAGGAACAAGAACTAATTAATTTTAGTTATCAAACTGTCACGGAATGACATGCTCTTATTCTAGCCGCTATCGATCGTAGTTAATTTTAAAAGCAAAACCATTTTAAAGTCAATACCCATACCGGTTAATTAAATGTCTAAACGTGGTGTGTTTAAGGTATAAACATAAACGCTACTTGCGCGAGAGTCAGCTAATCGCCGGAGCAAGACGCTAAAGAGACTAATTAAATTAATTGCGGTTTTCAGTTGGCGACACGGAGTCTCAAGCAGTATGAAATCTAAGAAGTTTCCTTGTCACGAACTCTAAAAACACGAGGCCACAACACACTCTGAAGAAGATTCCTAGCCATTTTTATGACACAGTATTAACATCACAATGAGAACATTATTCTTCAAATCTGCTTTGTGCAAATACTACGGTCAGCGAAACTAGCCCGTCCTAAAGGAACGCTTGAATAACAATTTAGTGTTGGGTCTTTTGCTGGCGGCGTGTGCGTTGTAAGCAAGCGAGTGTTTCAAATCCGGGGTTAATTCACAACTCACTGATTCTGCCTCCTACAAATCGAAAATCTTCGAATGAAATGGCTCGCTTACAACTGTGTCAGATTGCTTTCCCTTTATAAACTGCAATTTCATTGGTTCGAATAGTACCTCAAACCTGATTGGTGTGAGATACAAACATACTCCACTGCCTGACTGACTGACTGACTACACGGTCCATCGCGCCGACTAAGAGTTATTTTTTTGAAAAAATAACTCAATTAGCGACGTTATAGGGGGAGGGGGGGGGGGGGGGGGTGGGGTATCTAACGGATAGGGCTAAAAGCAAAATATTTAAGGCAGGAAGTATTTTCATATCGCCAAAACGATCGCCGAATGGAAAAATTTACTATTAAATAATAATAATAAAAAAAGATTCCGGTCCGCAGCAGAACCGACCAAGCGATCCGCCTGGATAAGAAAAACATATCTTGGACACTGAAAGGATAACACGTAATAAAAGGGAAGTCACACATAATAAAAGGGAAATTCGTTGATCGCGCTGAAGCTCGCTGTTTTCCCATTCGTTTCTACAACCTTTCGAGCAGAAGAGAGACTGCTAGGAATTTAATCCACAGCAGAGCTTTCTTGAAATTGACAAACAGATACGGTCTTACTTTTCACTCTTTCAAAGAAGAGCTGTGAGAAGAGTCACGTCAGTGTCACGCGAACAGTGTCACGCCTACGCCGGGATCGAAAATATCCATCTTACGCATACAGTGCTTACGCTAAAATGCAAATCGTGACAATAGTTTTCAATTTTTATTTCACACGTGTAGCTACACATAACTGAACTGTGTGAAAGAAGGAGATAACTGAAAGATTTACATGTAATTCAGTTCAATCGGATCAGCGGGATAAAAGATGGATAAGTTTTACTCACTGCTTAATTTGCACCCGTACCCGTTCAATTATACTGGCCCACAGAATAAATGACATTAGACAAGTTACATCGAGGTGGGTCAGTTTTATTTTTCATTTTACTAATTGCAACATGTTGTCTTTTTTACTCATTCCGATATTTTTTCTTTATCCAAGGTGTTAACTGTTGGTGTCATAGGACTGATTTTGTCCAAAATGCCTAGACGCTCCCTGTCCTTGGTAAGACATGACATACACCACTCAAAATACGGATCGTATGAAGACTTAGATAAATCTTTGTCTTATTAAAACCGACTGCCTAATATTACTCAAGAATTGAAATAAATATAGTAGCCTGCCGAACGTATGTCCGACATACAGAACAGCCATGGAACAGCACATTACGCAATTCAGCACAACATCGCACAGCACAGCACAGCACAGCACAGCACAGCACAGCACAGCACAGCACAGCACAGCACAGCACAGCACAGCACAGCACAGCACAGCACAGCACAGCACAGCACAGCACAGCACAGCACAGCACAGCACAGCGCAACACAGCACAGCACAGCACAGCACAGCGCAGCAAGGCACAGCACAGCACAGCACAGCACAACGCAGCACAGCACAGCACAGTGCAGCACAGCACAGCACAGCGCAGCACAGCACAGCACAGCACAGCGTAGCACAGCACAGCACAGCACAGCACAGCGCAGCACAGCACAGCACAGCACAGCGCAGCACAGCACAGCACAGCGCAGCACAGCGCAGCACAGCGCAGCACAGCGCAGCACAGCGCAGCACAGCGCAGCACAGCGCAGCACAGCGCAGCACAGCGCAGCACAGCGCAGCACAGCGCAGCACAGCGCAGCACAGCACAGCACCGCGCAACAACTGAACTGCACAGCACTGAGCTGCAAAGCAATGCACAGCACAGTACACTGGCCACAGCGCACAGTACTGCACAGCACCAAGTGGCAGAGCACAGCACTATGTACTCTGCACTGCACAGCACAGTAGTGCAGCACAGCACAGAACAGAACAGAACAAAACAGAACAGAACAGAACTGCACACCGCAACACAGCACAACACTTTACACTGTACTGCATAGCACAGAAATAGCGCAGGACTGCCCAGCACATGAACAACACAGCACAGCACAGAACTGCACTGCACTGCACAGCACTGCGTAGCACAGCCGGTACAACACATATGGCGGCTCTCAGAGCCGTCATATGTGTTGCACAATGTTGTGCAGTTGCACTGCACAAAATTGCACTTCACAGCACATCACGGCACAGCAGTGCAGGACATATAAGTCTCAAGGGTGTACATACAGCCACATATTATGTGAATGTTTATGATCATCGGCGAATTCTGGACTTCTTACTATTTCTTACTTATACAGACAGGACTACCTCGCCGCTGATCATCGGCGAGTAGATAGCTCTATATGAGGTTGATTTCTACATATTGAAAACTTGGCGTATTTGTTGTCGTTCTGTATAGTGAAACAGTCACATAATATGTGATTCTCTGATGACCGAATTAAGTCTCAATACTCACTTATTTTCCCTCGTTCTCTTTCTTCTAGATCTTTGTCCTAAAATCAATGTGCATAGTATGTGCCGCAGCGTCGGCAGCAACAATATACCACTATCATTGGGCTATTGGCATACTTTTGCATGTTAAATACCTGGATCAAAGAACGATCTCTTCTCTCTTTGTGAACAAGGAAACAAAACTTAAGTTCACCGACCAGGAAAATACTATGTTAGCCATATCTTCCTTGGCTATCGTATTTTCCGTCATGGAGATTATTCTTGCCTTTGTAAGTGCCAAGAGCTGCCCTGACGACAGCTATGAACCACTTCAAGAAAACCAGGTATGCACAGTTTCTGAAAAATAACTTTTATTTGGTATATATTTTTTTATAGTTATTTCGAAATTTTAAGCAAAAGCTAGCGAATATTAAAAATGCAAATTGTATGATTACAGTGAACAAGAAATCGATTAGCCGGGAGGGAAACCTTAAAGGGTTATTTAAGGACGTTCGCGCGAAAATCTTCTAACATTGATTTAAAAAAAAAAAAATCAATGTGCGCCTCGTGCTTCTCTGTACACTTCTCTTGTGTTCTTAAAAGTTCCCGCCTGCTTATATAACTCAACAATGCACTCGGATGCGTTTTTTATTTCTTTAATAATGAACTCGAACTGACCAATCACATCGCACGCAATTCCTCCGCAATATTTTATAAAGGTCGCGGGGTAAAGCGCACGCGAGGGCACGTTTCGAGATTTATAAAATTTTCTTGTTCCAGCTCACCAAATATATGTTAGAGTTGAAAAAGTGTTCGTTGGCAATTGGTGCAATAGTTTCAAAATGATTTGCAGTGATTAAAAATGTTTTAAGGCTATACGTACAAAGTTTAAAAGATGGATCAAAAACCAGACGTTTTCCATCCACATAAGGGTGATGATGACTTTTTAGTCTCTTAAACTTTGTACATATAGCCAAGTTTCCAAACATTTTACCCTTCCAGCGAGCATTATATTAGATATGCAATGATATGTATGGCTTAATACTGAGATGTTAAAACAATATTTTTCGTCGTAATTTTTAGACAGGCGGTGCGTACATCAACCCCCTCAACCAACTTGGAGCCGAAAGTGTCCAACTGCAACCACCACCCTATCTTGCAACTCAGCCGATGTTTGCTGTTCCAGTATCTTGCAATAATGCCAACCAGTAACTTTGTTGCTAGCTATTTCCAGTGACCGAGGAAAGTTGCTGATGTATTACGCTCTTCATGTTAGACTAGATGCACAAGGTTGCAGCGTAATAAATTAAGATACGAAAGTAGTCTTAAAATCACACATAAAGTCAGAGTGAGTCACATGTAAACAAAACGTTTTTAAAACACACGGTTGCCATTTTGAGCAGTCCAAAGTTAAAGTAGATACTTGCTGAACGCGTAACAAAAAAAGGCCAATCAGAGGGCTTCATTAGAGCACGTAAAGTTTTTTACATTGTGCATTGTGTTTAATGAATTGAGGTTCGTCGGGAGTTTCATCGTTATTAGATACCTTGAGTCATTATGACATATAAGTAAATAGTTGCAGGCTTTTGTACAAAAGTAAGGTAGTTTCTTGTTGTTGTTGTTGTTTTTTTTGTGATGTCAGTAAATTATAACGTTAATATAACTTCAAATGGCGTCATACCGCTAACAAACGGATGTCACATCAGAAAGGTTTCTGCAGGGATGAGCGAACAGCTAACGTCGCAGGCTTTTCCCCTTCTTTTCTGTTTTGATATTTGCAGTACTGTGCGAAATTATTCCTGGAAGTGTAAATAAAGCACTTTGCGTTTTGTTGTTTCTGTTTGGAAACTCCTTTTATTTTCTCTTCATGGTCAGAGTTTGTTAGTATACTCTGAAGGACACTAAATGCGAGTAATTGTGTTACACGGTCACGCAATGTACAAGTCACTTATGGCTAAGAGGGTAATGGTCTGGAGAAGTTATACCTTAACCTTAAAAGCTTTCTTATTATTTTATAAGTCTTTTTATAGAACTGCCGGGTAGGGCTTTCAAGCCGTTCGTTTAAATAAGGTTTGGCATGTACAATTTAGTCAACTGTAAGATATGATTTTTAGAAGAAACAACTTTTTATGGTTATCACATCCCTTGAAGTCCTTGAAAAGTGCGATTCGAAAGCCTTCAATTTGACTTCGATTAGGGAAAAAGGTTGGGGAAAATCGCATATTTTGCTGCACACATCTACTTAAATTGCTGACAAAATTATAAAAGCAATTTTTTTTTCACGTTGCGCAGTCTATGAGGAAAGCTCCTTTAAAATCTTCTAATAGCACGTTGTACCGATCCTTCCGTCCCTCCTTGATAAATACACACAAATTTACCGCGAGAAAGAAACGAGGAATTATATCCTGGAATGTATGACTCTTTATTTCTGGTTTGTGGTTTTATGCACATTTTAGTAGGTACCGCTCAACATTGATTTCCTTTCGCCACATCTGACAATGTAGCAATATAACGAACTGATAGGACTTCGTTCTTCGTTGCACCCGGGGGGGGGGGGGGGGGGGGGGTAATCCCCTATATCAGGTATATAGGTATGTGCCGCCCCTAAGCCCCGAAGGGTATGGTTTTTGAGCCGTTTTGGTCTGAAAACGGGTATAGATTTGAAACATTTTGGTCTGAAATTGGGTATGTTTATCGGGGGAACGTTCACGAAAGATTATAAACTTACTTTTCTTCCCACCAACCGGGGCGAGTAACTGGTGAGAGAGAATTAAAGAGAAATAGATAAAATATATCACTCCAGCTAAATTTTACCTATTCATCTTGGTTACGTTGACTTCCGTTCAGCACTGATGCATATGCTATGCAAGGTCAGGTCTGAAAACGGGTATGGGCGTTTCACACAATTAAGACTTTTAAGCTCGCTTTACATATCGTGCCATTAGATTCTGAAAATGAAGTAGCGAATTCTACAACGGCGAGACCTAGCGGAATGGCAAAAATGTTCGAGAAAATACACTATGAAACATGCTCGGCTAATTAGTGGCGCAAAGAATTTAAACAAATTACTCCATCACTCAAGAATTTGCGGTGGCTCCCCGTGAAAAAAAAAAAAATCTTCATCTCGGGGATGCTATTTATTGCATTCATCAAGTGCATGACGCGCTGCGCCCCGACTTACCTGACGTCACAGTTAGTCATAAGAGGGCAGATATCTGATGTAAAACCGCTGCTGGTTAGAAAACATTTTATAATAGGATAATATTAGACAAAGATTTATTACGGCGTAAAGGCCCAGTAAACTTTACGAGAAACGTAAAAACACAGATGCTTAAGCGAGAATAGCCATGTCCAATACTGGCCATGAAATCCCGGGTTTCTACAATTCATTCTCCTTCCACACTTCTTAATGCATAGAAGGGATTATCATGACCAGTCTTTGTACCTTTGTCATTCTTTACTTAGTTCTACACTTCTCAAGTATGGAAGTGTAGAATACTCTGACAAACTAGGGATTATCGTGACCTTTTCCCCAGTCATTTTACCCCTGTCATTCTTTACTTAGTTCTACACTCCTCAAGTATGGAAGTGTAGAATACTTTGACAAACTAGGGATTATCATGACCTTTTCCCCAGTCATTTTACCCCTGTCATTCTTTACTTAGTTCTACACTTCTCAAGTATGGAAGTGTAGAATACTCTGACAAACTAGGGATTATCGGGACCTTTTCCCAAGTCATTCTACCCCTGTCATTCTTTACTTAGTTCTACACTTCTCAAGTATGGAAGTGTAGAATACTCTGACAAACTAGGGATTATCGGGACCTTTTCCCAAGTCATTCTACCCCTGTCATTCTTTACTTAGTTCTACACTTCTCAAATATGGAAGTGTAGAATACTCTGACAAACTAGGGATTATCGGGATCTTTTCCCAAGTCATTCTACCCCTGTCATTCTTTACTTAGTTCTAAACTTCTCAAGTATGGAAGTGTAGAATACTCTGACAAACTAGGGATTATCGTGACCTTTTCCCCAGCCATTTTACCCCTACCATTCATTACTCAGTTAGTTCTACACTTCTCAAGTATGGAAGTGTAAAATACTCTGACAAACTAGGGATTATCGTGACCTTTTCCCTAGTCATTCTACCCTTGTCATTCTGTACTTAGTTCTACACTTCTTAAGTGTGAAAGTGTAGAATACTTTGACAAACTAGGGATTATCGTGACCTTTTCCCCAGTCATTTTACCCCTGTCATTCTTTACTTAGTTCCACACTTCTCAAATGGAAGTGTAGAATACTCTGACAAACTAGGGATTATAATGCCTTAATGACAGGGGTAGAATGACTGGGGAAAAAGTCATGATAATCCCTAGTTTGTCATTGTATTCTACACTTCCATACTTGAGAAGTGTAGAACTAAGTAAAGAATGACAGGGGTAGAATGACTAGGGAAAAGGTCATTATAATCCCTAGTTCTGAAGAGAGTATATACTTCTATACATTAAAACGTGTGGAGCTAAGTAAAGAATGAAAATAGTAGAATAGTAGGCGGTAAGGTCGTTATATTCCTTAGTTTGTCATAGCTTTCCATGAGAGGTGATTCTATACATTAAGAAGTGTGGAGAATGAAGTGTAGAAACCCGGGATTTCATGGCCAGTGCTGGACATATGTTTATCGCATTTTTATTGTATGTATATTGTTCTGTTCATTATAAAAATTTTACTCTAAAAGGAAATCTAAATTTAGCAGCGATTTTCGTCAATCATTGTACGGATGTGTACACAAATTATTGATCGACTTATTGACACGGGGGTGGTCTACAAGATAAAATGTTGCTTTTTGCCTTTTTCTCAGCACATTGACGGAAACCTTAAAGTAATAAGCGGTTTAAATAATGGACAGAACAAACATGGTTACGAATGCCAAAGATTTAGACGTGTTACGAACGACAAACATGTAAACATATGGCAATTTTTTTTCATAACTCCGTATATAATAAGCCTTATCATCAAGTTTTTTCCGATCCTTCCATCCGCGCACTCGGCGATAGCAGAGATACCGAGATTAAAAAATAGACCCTCCCGGAGGGATTTCCATATAAAAGGGGCGGGGATGTTCGTCGTCTCGCTTAGTGATGTAAGTTTTGGATTTTGGTCTCACTCTGGGGACTCCAGGCTGAAAAAATAGTATTTTTAGCCCTCAAGGTCTCGTTTCGGGTTGCACTCGATGAAATATAGAAATGCATGTTTTAGAATGGTATTTAAAGGCCACACCGAGATTATCCTCCTTTAGGTGTTTAATCCAACATTTCCGACGAGCATCCCCGTCCCTTTCATATGGGAGTCCCCTCCCCCCCTCCCCCACCGGATAGACCCAAGAATGACTGCGAGAAAGAAAAGCAGGATTTTGTCTTGGAATGTGTGGCTGTTTATCTATCGTTTGTGGTTCAATGCACATTAATTTTTAGTTGAAATTTACAGATATCGAAGATATCTTTACGCTCTTAATGTTGTTGCGCCACATCCGACTTTTAACAGTACAACGTAACAGTAAATAAAAGAACAACCGCGAGCGGTGAAGCTTGCATATTTTTAACTTTTCGCTCTTACTGTAAGTCTATGGTTTAGTTCGAAAGTACCTCTATCATCTTAGACTTTATGTTAGAGAGTAGTTTTTATTTTTAATTTTTAAAATAATTATATTTCATTTGTATTTTTTAAGCGCTTTTTACCCGTTTTTTATAATTGTAAATATTAATCTTTATATATAGAAATTTAATGTCGTCTTATTTTACGCAGGGCCCCTTTTAATACCAGCCAAGTGCTGATTGGGCCACCCTGCCTGAATAAAGTTGACCTTACCTTACCTTACAAATGGTTCGAATCTCTACTGCATTAATTTCTTAATACTGACCGTAAATTCATTTTCCCGCTTTGACAAATTAAAGCCCGATTTTAAAATGAAAGTACTCTAGCAAACTGCTACTGGAATTGTCCGTCACAATTTTCTGAAATCAAAGGAATTTTCAATAGCAAGACCTGAAGTGAACGACTCGAGCCAGGGTGGCGAGCTCGGGCTTTTAGACTGATCTAGACTAGTCGCCGTCTCCCAAGGTCCTGGATTGTCTATCCGCGCAGGGAAGTACTACACGTTTCGTGTTTTGCTTAGCACGTACATGTACCTGACCCCTAGCCTCCCCCCACCCCTCCCCCACGGATCTAAAGGCATCGCGTGTTTCACGGTCCGGGCGTAACATATTCTGCCTATATCGTTTCCGGTTTCCGCGTAACTGATCTCTTTTTAGGGTAATAATTTTAATATTTTTACTAAAGTAGTCGCACCCACCCAAACACAAGGAAGATAACGGCATGTTCGAGGCTTATACATGAAAATACAGTAAGATGTTACAGCGATCACGAGCAAGGACTGAGAATGATTACTACACAGGACAAAATTCTGGAATTTACGATGAGCCGAGTTTTTTGTACGCGAACCCGGCAAACGATCTGGGATTCAGCAGCTTGGATGTGGCTGCTTTTACAAAAAACAGCAGTGTTTACAAAAATCAATCTCCAAACGCACGTGCAGAGCTCAAGAGAGATGTCTCTCTTGAGCCAATGTCCTTCATGGAACGTGGAGAAGAAGGCAGGAAACCTTACGGGGCTTACAGGTCATTATCGCGACGCATGAGATGTCTCGTGGCTTTGAATGCAGTTCTGTTGGTTCTAACCATAAATTGCCTTGTCCTGACGAGTTTTCTATACTATAAAGTATTGGCTATGAATGAAGGAGAGAGATGCAAAGGATGTGACAGTCATTCGACTGTTACCGGTAAGTGGATATAATTGATTTAACGAACGGCATCCAGCTGCCGTCTCGACTTGAGGCGATGCAGTTAGAGGCCAAGTAGAGAAAAGCGCCATTGAATTCCGAATCGAGAAGTCCAGAAGTTTGCGCGTCGTGGCGTGTTCTTAGCCGCGAAAACAATCAACATTCCTATCAGAAGTTCCTCTCTTTGCCAAGCTCGTCAAATATTGATGACCACTTGAAAAAATGCTGGGTGGTAAATCTGCGATTGACTTTATCCCACACAGGAGTCGTGGCAATGTTTAAGTGGCCTTATTCTAGGTGAATAAATCTGCGCTAAGGTTGTAAGGGGGACTTAGAAACCCTGAACGAGCTGGTTATCCGGAAGTTATGTTATAAAAAGAGATAAGCAAAACATACGTTCAACATTTCCACCAACATATTAGACTTCTTATTCATTCCTGCTTTCTCCCTTAACGGTTTTTAAATACATGCAATGCTTTTGTGTCGGATATCACCCTTCTGCGGGCAAATACGTTTCTGTACAAGGTTTTGATAGACCATTTAAATATCGCTTCCAGTTAATGCAGTGTATGAACAGAACACGAAATACAGTTTAGAACAGCACAAATTCGCACACACCGTCGCACACACCTTTGTTATTGTTTATACATACGGGAAGTTTGGTATCAAGTTTAAAATCTACTTTCTAATCTGCGTACATTCTACGCATAACTGAATCTTAGCTATTGGCGTTCTTCAAATCTCTTACATGTTCAATATGATCGCTACTGGCATGGAGTTCTAAGCGTTTTACTGTTAAAGAATCCCTGTAAATCCACCGTTGAAGAGCATCAGTAAGTTATAAATTCTTTTTAGAGCTTCGTTGCGCACCGAACGACCGACAGAGCAGAAACGGAAACGAAAATTATGATTTAAAAAAATCCAAAAATAATGTGACCATCTGGATGCATTAATCAAGGCTGGCCATCAATGTTCCGCATAATATTTTCACGGTATCGTGCGGAAGGATTTCTATTCGACACTCAGAGTTTCTCTATTTACAGGGCTCAGAAACTGTAGGCGGAAATTGGATTTAACTTACTTATCTGTCCGAGAAGGAAAACTGATTTGACTAAAAACTGTTATTAATCTGTCCGGCCTTTTATCCTGCCATCTGGCCGGAAAGCAAAGCCGTCTTGAAAACTACTCCAGACATGATAATTGGATCGTCCAGCCTGTTAAACCGATACTGCGGAACACAAACATGAACAAAAAAACAATCGAAACCAAAAACAAAACAAACCAAGAAAAGTGAAAAAACAAACAAGCAAACATATAAAAAGACGACAAATTTGTTAACGCAGATTGCAGTGAAGCTTAGCTTTTCCTCTCCCGAGGCTTTCTTTTGGTTTTTCGCACAAAGAGATCCTTAACATTACCGGTGGGAGAAGGGTCGTAATTTCCTTATTAATATCATGCGTGACAAATTCCTCCAAAATCTTGGCGCGAAATTTTAGTTTTAATTTATAATTTCACATGTGAAATTACAAAATTGCCAGGGCAAGGTTTCATCATCTCTCGGTGACAAGATGGTGTCCAGATTTAAAGATGTTCCTAAAGCTTAAACTTTATACATTTTCGCTTTAATTTCATCTTAGCCAGTTTGCTTTGGCCATGTAAAAATCCTTCGAGATAGTTTACACTTCAAAACGTCAAAACGATTTCAAAACACGAAGCTAATTACATAAATGACATCGAGCCGGATTGATAAGTGTTGCACGGGCGCCGTGCATTCACGACGTACTGTTAGCCAATAATGTAAGCAATATTCGACAGTTGACTCAACTTTAAAACATTTTATAGACAGCAAAAACGGGTTCTGATGCCTGTTTTCAAAAAAAAAATCCGAAGATTGCGAACTTTAGCCAAAAAGTTAGCCTGCGAACGACAGCCGGAAATACGTCTGCGTTGGGCGAGGGAACTTATTAGAATTTCGACAAAAAGTGCGTGAATTTTTTTCCTTATTTCACTCGTCGCCATTTAATTACCCATACTTTCTCTTGTGTACAACGTAACTTTATACACGTAAATTGACCTCTGTTGACTCTGGTTGTTCGGATGACACACTCCCATCGATCAACAATTGCAAGAGTTGCTCCCCCCCCCCCCCCCCCCCCCCCCCCCGGCCCCTCTCCCAGAGCATAAATCGAGGTTGACAAGGCACCTACCGTACATCTTCTGATCTCTTCTTGGTCCGTTGCTTAAATAAGTTTTGGGATTATAGTCCTTCCTCCAAAAATTGCAATGGCGGGGCACATTAAATGAATGACGACGTTTTGAAAAAAAAATAACAAGAAGAAGTCGGAAACAGTCAGGGGAAAAGAAGCTGGCTTCTGCCAGTCAACATTTATTGTTTATTTACCTACTAGAAGATGGTTTTCAATGTTCTATAAGAAAATAATGCACGCTTGAGGTCTAGAAAAGCTGCTAGTGGCAGCTGCTTTTCTAGACCTCAAAAGTGCACTATTTTCTTATAGGACATAGGAAAACCATCTTCTAGTGGGTTTAGAATATAGCATAGAAATGCAAATAATAATAATAATAATAATAATAATAAAACACTTTTGCACGCGCGTGCTGATCTGAATGAACAAACGCTACGCCAGGAAAGCAATCAAATCAATTTTAATGCTGTTTTCCAGTCGAAAGTGAATTTCTATATCGCTGTACTTACCTTGAAAACCTTTGCAGCCCATTTTGTGTTTGCTTTTGTGCTCTTAGAGTACGATTCCGTAACAATTTTGTTCAAATCAGTGTCTTGCAAGTTTGGAAAGCGGCCGCCTTCCTGGCACTCACTGCTCAACAACTCGCCCACGTCTTCATCTTCCCAGTCACGGAAACTTAATTCAGGTGAACGGTTTTTAGCGGCCATAATTAAAGAAATAAAAGTTACAACTTTCAGAACTTTAAAAGATTGTTGCCGCCATGTTTTTTAATTCGTAACGCAGCAAAAAGTTGCATCCGGGGTACCGGAATTCTATAGTTTTTAGCTATGTTCTATAAAAAAATAATGCCCGCTAGAATTCCATTGCCTGTATACAGCGGCTATATTCTAATCAGTATTACATTTAACTCTCGAAACACGAAACAGAGATTAAAAGCACTCTGGTCTTTATATAATTTAACGGAACGCTTCAACCGTAATATCGCCCAAAGACCTTTATGTAGAGTATACATTCATCGGGTATGGTAAGGTACCAAACAGTGTGTTTGACCTTGTGTTCCAGGTGTTCCAACAGTGATGCCCCGTGAAGAGTGGACAAATCTCTCTAAAAGTGTACAAAGCCTGAAGAGGAACTTTTCGTCTCTGGAGGAAGTCACCGCTGCAATAAACAGGGTAAGTAGATATCGGAGATAAAGCTGTAGTGAGCCTGTGGGTGTAAACTTCATCTTTCCAATATTCATTCATTCATTCATTCATTCATTCATTCATTCATTCATTCATTCATTCATTCATTCATTCATTCATTCATTCATTCATTCATTCATTCATTCATTCATTCATTCATTCATTCATTCATTCATTCGTAGATTGGCTGAATAGTTGGTTGGCGAGTGGGTGGGTGTTTTGGTTGGTTAGTTGGTTTGCTTGCTTGTTCAACCACTCAATACTTGTAAAATTATATGCAAGTACTACACGAACGTGTAAGTGAATTATGCGTACTTGACCTGCTACTTTATGTTTAAGTTTTGTGACTACGCATGCTCGCATTCTGTGAGGCGGCTGTGAGAATTATATTTCTACGCGCATGCCTAATCGCTTTCATGTCTTGAAACGAAGTTTAACTGCAGGTTATTCCACGAATTTTATTTCCAGGAAAAAAAACTACTGCAAGAGTCTGTGAAGAAGATTACAATGAATCTGACGAAGCTGAGAGAGGAAATCGAGCGAACACAACAAGAGTTAATTAACAATGCAAGTTTTTATTTTTATGTTTTGTAGATACATTATTTCAAATTTTAATAAAATACTTGCGCTCATTTAAAACGTGTTCATATTTATAAAGGGGCTCCGCCAACATCTTTGCCCCCGTTTTTATGTCGTAGGATTTAGACGATTTAGAATTTACGAAACTCGCTCAAGACGTTAATTAACGAGTATCAGTAAAATAAGTAAGCAAATTACAAACTTTAGCCTCCGAAAAGAGTGAAAATCGTCAATGCGCGAAAATAACGGAATTAAACTCTCGCATTAAACTCTTGTTATCATACTTGAAATACCGTTTCGGTGTTTAATAATAGTTGCATAGTTGCATTTTTTTTTTTTGGTGCGCGTGGATTCAATCTTCTCAATTGTAGCTGATATATTATATTTTTTCTTTTGCAGAAACAAGCTATAGCTGCCCTTAATTCAACCGCTTTGAAGCAAGATGATTTTTTAAATTTATGGCGCACATTAAATTCTACTGATACGGACCTTCGTGACGTCAAAGAACAGGTACACAGACCTTACTGGACCCTCTGGCGGAGGCTCAGGAGTGGAGGACTGGGAAGGGCGCTAGTGTTTCCTTCTCAGTTCTTAATGGCCGATGTTGCTATTATGTTCCTCGGTGACATATTCAGTAACATGTAACCAAGATATTCCAGGGGGGCCTCCGTTCTGTTTAAACATCTTTCAACATTAAAGTTTTTTTTTTTCTGAAAATCCTAAAAAAATAATACAATTTGTCGGCACACTAAGAGATCGCTAAAGGAGACAAATTCACCAATCATCAGTTACATAAGGCGAGTTCAAAGACTTCAAATAAATGTTTACCTTAATAAATTCCAGAGGCGTTTAATTCAAATTGAACCTTGTGGATGTGGCGTTTCTTTGAACCTGGGGTTTACTCACGGCCCGGCGCTTAATGCAAAAAAGAGAATATGGTGCCCAGAACTTTGAAATTTTAATTAATTATTAATTCCTATTTTTGTTTATCTTGCAGGTGATCAACATGAGTAAGACCGCACCTCCGAGAGGACCTCCTGGATATAATGGTACCCAGGGTCCCGTCGGTAGTCCTGGACGTCCTGGACCGCGAGGTTCACCAGGCCCTGGAAACAACCTAACGCTTTGCCGCTACAAAAAAGCACAAAGCCCTTCGGCAGCGTCCGACAGATACGCAACAGCTACGGTAACGGTGACAGAGCAAATGGTAGGTTAACTTAAAATCCTAAAATCCTAGTCCTGTTTATGAGTGCAGGCGGCTGGCTTCATTACAAAAAACGGTCCAAAAAATTAAAAGTCGTCGTTTCCATAAGCGAGGGCTGATACCTCACAGACGGGACTTCGGTTTGCCAACGTAACGACACAACAACCTCGTTTCCAGTATCTTTTCAACACTGTGAAGATCCTGGAAACCATGCAAGGTGACAGAACGTTAGAGCATTCAGAGAAGCATTCCAGTGAGTCTGAGCAATCATTTGTACATGGCACCCCTAAGTCATCGTATAAGCTAAAAAAAAATACAAAAAAAAATAGAAATCAATTCTGTTTGATCAGAGAGGCTTTACTTTCACAATATATCCCTCATCAGATTCAAAGAAGTCGTTTCTTGCCCAACCCCCACCCATTCCCACCACCAAAGGGGATATGATCTCTTCCTCCGAAAAAAACCCTTACGGAGTTGACTTTTATAAACCCAGAGAAAACACTTGCTCCTGTAAAAACCTTAAGTGAAAACCTGATGTCTATTTGTTTTGTCACCAGGGCTCGCGAATCATCGCAGTTCACTGTGATACAAACGACGCTAAAGTAACTCAGCTGACAGGTCCCACTGGTTTAAATCCCAGACAACAATACAAGTGTGAGTGTAAGGATACCCTGAACAGCGGGGACGGCAATATGTATTGTTTCATTCATTACTGGGAATGCCCTGTAGATACATAAAGGAGGTTCACCATAAATGTCGAGCTCTTTGCTGGTACGGTGCTCTTGATAGTGGATTGAGAATGTGGTGGTCGTGTGGTGTGTGGTAAGAGGGGGGTGAGTGCTTGGTAGTACTTAAGAGATCCACTGCAGGAAAAAAAGATGGCGGTGTATATTTTATCACAATGCCTTGCGAACCTAACACAGTGACGTAGATAGACCTATTTTTGTGAGAATCGTCCTTATACTAACAACACTGCGTTTGCTGTAACCTTTCCTGTGTGTCTTTTAGAGCGTTTTAAGGGCTTCTGTATATTAATTAAGAATTATCGTAAAGTGTACCTGTTGCCATCTTATTTCCTGCGAAGGATTGCTTTTTAATGAATGCGTAAATGCTCTATTATATTAAGAATCCATTGAGTCTGACTATATCCAATACAAAGGCAAGGCACACACATTTTTTGTCTCATTATTCGTCTTAGTTTCCTGAAGCTATATTTTTTTTTTCAATAATTTTAGTGACTTAAATTACAGACATACAGGGAGCAAGTAAAGAAACAAGAACGACACAATGTTTAGGCGTAATATAGAGCTCGGTTTAACTCAACATTCTCAGGTCCAGCCCTTACCAAACACAACAATGTCAAACATAAGGTGTTCAATTGGAGAGACTCAATCAGTGTTGCATATAGTTTTCTCTTGATTGACACATAAACTTGCCTTTGTCCAAAAAAAAAAACATACCCCCACCCCCTCCAAAGAGGTCTTAACTGTGGAAAGAAATAAAGCCTCCAGGGAATACTGAATAGAACAGTAGTTTATGGCAGCACTCACCTCCAATTTTACACTTCCTCGTAATAAATAATTCCGAAAATCACTATACCCTGAGACCAGAGCGAGGTTTTCTTTCATCTCCGACTTTAAGAAACAAAGATCAGGGGCACCCAATTGATCACTTCAGTAAATATCTGTTAGGAAGGCCTGTTATCCAGGGATCCCCTCAGACTTTCTTTAGCGCAATGCCACCTAGAACGTTCGTGATATTTGTAATTATAGTGCCTCCTGTTTTCGGAGATTCCTTTCCTAAAAAAATATACATGTAGAAAGTTCTGGCCCGGCCTGCCTTTTTCGCTTCAGTAAAATAACTAAGAAAGAAAACCGCTGGAAACAGGCGAACTGCAAGTGCCTTGACAAATGCTTGCCATATTTATTTTTAACGATTGCTATACAAAGCAAATATACGACAACGGTTTAAAATGACCCACGCTATTAATGACAAATGTATTGACTACCTTATTTAGCTTAGTGTCCAAAAAAAAAGGTTTCATAAAATAAACTGTACATATCTTTCTGCCTTCTAAATGCCGAGTAGTTTATGATCTACACCGAATACAATCCACTTTCTGCTTCAAATATTTATGCATGTATTATCAATTACGATTCCTTTGATATACCAGGAAGGGTATGAATGGCTGCTTTAATAGTGAAGATGTATAATCCGTCTAGACATTCGTGGGCAAGATTTTCTTGTGCTTTCACGTTGTGCCCATGAGTACAAAGACGGACACAAGAAGGTTATCCGACAAGATGTACCGCCTGCTTTCTGCGTCTTAAACAAACGCTCTAATTAAAATAATAAAAAAAAGAAACTAAGGCCCAGATTAAAGACGTTAAATGCCACACTTTCCATTGTTGAACTCAAGTGTATGAAAAGTGCGACCGGTTTAATCTGGTTGAATTCGACTGATTAAATTAAAATTCGCTCGTTGACCTCAACCGTGTATTACGTTCTACTCATGAAAAGTACGCCATTTAACCCGGACCTCAGAGCATAGGGGTACACGTCTGATACACTCATGGAAGGACTAAACCCATATTTAAATAAACCGCAAACACATAATTCGTCTAGACGGATTACACATCCCTTGTATATATATAAAAAAAATCGAATGATTGAAATATGTAATGTTGTAGAAGTTAGTGAATTTGTACTGGCTTAGTGTTCATCGTCGTATGAATAAAGTTTCATTGTATTTTTAGCAATAGGTAGCCATTGTTGTTTTATTCATCCATTCATCCGCCCGTATGTCCGTGATTCGTCTCTCTATCCGTCTACCCATCCATTCGTCCGTGCGTGCGCTTCCTTTCGTGCGCGCGCGCGTGCGTGCGTGCGTGCGTGCGTTCGTTCGTTCGTTCGTTCGTTCGTTCGTTCGTTCGTTCGTTCGTTCGTTCGTTCGTTCGTTCGTTCGTTCGTCCGTCCGTCCGTCCGTCCGTACGTTTGCCCATTTTCTCTCCCCTACACTGTAGATTAGTACTACTACTCGAAATATTGGCCATTAAAAAGCCTGCTTATCTTCATTTCCGTCATACTAGGTTTGCAAATTTTAAAATTTATTTTTTTTCTAGCTCACAAGTGCCGGCAATTCTCCGGATTTTTCGAGCATGAGGTGGCTATGACTGTGGATACTAGTCCATCACTTGTATCAAGCTGAACTGAACGTTCTTTTTTTTTAATTTTATTGGTGACAAGATTGAAAAATTTCGCTGTTAAACCGAACGTGCTGTCCACTTTGTTACATCTGATTCTGCTTTCCTGCCTATTATAATGGCCATCAAGCCGGCGCGTCTCCTGTTTGCGTAGCGTGAAGTGACCAGGAGTATTTTCTGCTTTCCCATATAATAACCCTGGTGGGATGCTTGTTCATCGCAGCATATCAAAATCGCCGGTATCCATTTTGCTTCATATATATACAACTAGGCGAAGAGAGCCACTGTGACAGTAAGCTGAGTAAGTGTCCCCAACAACCAACGGCAACGAAGTCAAGTTGTTGCTGAAACGCTCACCACACCCGAGTTTGTAGACTTTCAATAAAGTCCTTCGTCTTTGTTATGGCGCGCGACTTCGTCGCTCGCTAGGCCGCTTCGCTCGCTCGTGAGGTCGACTTGTAGCAAGTCTACCGAGTTTGTTTTGTCATTAAACATTGCCGTCAAATGGAGAAGAAGATCTTGCAATTCATCCTAACACGTAAGTTGCCAACAATGGGAAAACATTTTATAAATGGCTGAACATTTTATTGTGGTAATAAATCGATTATTTTTCAGCTATGGTTCATCTATCTTTTTTTTTTTAGTATTAGTTCTCAACCTCGTTCCCAGGGTCTCTCTCTCCCCGCCCCCAAGAGCGAGAGAAGAGAGACCCTGGTTTGGTCTGGTCACGTGTCTGCTAGATTCTAGCAGATTATTTACAAATAAACAACATGGGGGAGGGGCAGATAAGTGTTGTGTTTGTCACTACTGAGTATAGGGGAGAGCGGAAAGTGTTGGGGGCGGGGAGAGAGAGACCCTGGGAACGAGGTTGATTAGTTCTATTTCTTACGAGTTGTATTTGCTTGTTGGGTATTCATGAGTAGTTTTATTTTGCTTTTTGTCCTCAGTAATGGGTTGATGAACACCGCATTGTGGCCCTATCAGGGGTTATCAGGGTACGGGATATTTAGGTAAAAAATTATTGGGATATAGGATATTTTTGGGGAAAAATTAACAGGAAACGGGATAAAGCAAGAGATTCGGAGATATCGAACATAATATTTGGGGATACAAACCACCGGAATTAACGTGATACTAGCCTGTAGAACAGGCGGTTTATTTACCCGCAAACAAACTAGCTAAATAAACTGCCTGTTCTGCAGGCTAACGGGATACGGGATATTAAGGCAAAAAATAATGGGAAAACGTAAATGATCTAATAAACGCCCACTCTCAAATAAACGCCTCGTATCTGTCTAATAAGCGCCTTCTTGAGGTACACAGTTTGTTTTAGACGCTCCCCGCTAATAAACGCCCCGTGTCTAATAGACGCACCCCCCCCCCCCCCCCAAACAATCGCCTCAACCATCGAAGAAGGCAACAATGCCAACATGGCGAGACCCGATGTCGATGAAGATATCGATGTCAAACTATGAACGACATAAGCGACATCTAGTCACAAACTCTGTTTTCTATCTTACCATGCTGTTTTGTCGAACCTTAAAGTGAAATAAACGGAAAATACCGCAATTTCAAAGTAAGCCTGTATAGCTGACGGATTCGATGACACGATGGCAAAAAAAGAGGTAATAACAAGCGGAATGACCGTGGAAACAACGACACGGCTTTGAACTGGTTCAAATTGCAGATTAAAATGTGTGATAAAATAAGGCTGTTTCAAGATGCTGTCAAAACGACAAGAAGCAGCTTAAAATGGTCGTAAAAAGTGAAGGATGGGTTTTTATACTGACTATCGTCGACCAAAACGCAAATAAAACGTATCCCGCAGGTTTATAGAATACCGCAATACTGTACCGCTTATTTGTTCTGGATTAATTTCCTTAAAATGGTTAACATCTTTCCCTTCCATTGTTTTCATTGATGTCGTTAATATTCCACAAAAAGCAGTAGGGTGCGTGTACTGATTGATCTTGAATGAGCGATGTTTGCGCGAATTCTCCCAGTTTTAATTACCCTGGGTGCCAGAGGGTTTTTTCGTTGTTGTTGCTTGTGGCGACAGAGAGCGATACTGAGCCGCGATCGAACGCAGACAAAAAAAACCCTCTGGCACCCAGGGTACGCTTCGACCCGTATCCAGGAAATTATAAAGACCAAAGTGACTGCCAGCGGGGTGTACACTGCCATATTGTATATCCATATTGTACCCCCTGCCATCTACATAGACATTGTGTGCACCACTGTGCACACGTACCTACACAAACACCTTGTCAGCGATTGGTGAACTTGACTACGGGGTAATATTATATGCGGTTATGCAAATCTGGCATTATTCCAAACAGGAGTTGTCCGCCGTTGTAGACACGAGGTAGTCGGAAAGGCAAAGCTGCAACGAATATGTCCACCGATAAAAATGGGAACGCTGAAAGTGGGAAGCAGTTAATCGAAGAAGTTAAAGCAGAGTCCGTGCCTGTCGAAGAGCGTGAAAAATGGGGTCGCAAAGCAGATTTCATTCTCTCGTCACTCGGCTACTGCGTTGGGTTTGGAAACATCTGGAGGTTCCCTTACCTGGCTTACAAAAATGGCGGAGGTAAGAAATGAGTAAAAGCAGGGGCGTTTAATAGTGATGCATTTCATCGAGGCTCGAGCTAATCCCATAATATCATGCTAAATCATGATTATTAGCGGGTCGATAGAAGAAATCTATCCCGCTGGACGGGCACATGGTTTCAATCTAATGAATGTTTTGGTTTGGATTTGAAGGTAAACAGCTAATAAGCGATGGTTTGACCGCATTAATAACTAATAAAGATAAGAAGAAAATTATTGTATGTCTAAAATGAGATAGTTGGTAACACCTGGCGTATTTAAAACAACATATAAATGAGGCTAGTGCTGTTCAATTGTCGGCAACATTGCCTTTTGACATATTTCATTGTTCCCTGGAATACCAGAAATGGAGGGTCGCACAGGAGGGGGGAGGGGGGAGGGGGGTGGTTGGTGACCTCTGGCACTGTTCACGGGCGGAAAAAAAAATTATAGAATTACGGATCACGGATATCAAACTTTCATTTTCCCGAATGACGAAAATGGGCACGTAGCGTATTTTTTTTTTCTATCCAAAAAGAAAAGTGGCAAAGAAGGAGAGTTTGAAGAAAGCGAAATCGAATAAAGGCAGATCTTCTGGAGGTCTCTCGAGTCAAACTCACTTGATAAGGTTGGGAAATCATGAATATCGCTCAAAACGTTTTGGTCACATATTACGAAGAATCATTTGTAAAAGCTAATCACGAATCCCGAGAATACCGCTGTGCGACCATCGAAATAGAAGAACAATGGTCCAGATTTGTTCGTTAATTTGTTCGCTCGATCGATGTTCATTAACTCAGTTCAAACGTCATTAGTATATACCACACAAGGGCATAGTGCCTATTACGCGTTCTGATCGATTGGTTACCTCGGAGGTAAATTACTATTTACCTCGAGCAGCTGAAGAGAAACAAAATGGCTTCCCGCTAAGTAATGTTTTGGTCCGCTATTTATTCAGCTTGTGTGGTGTATATTAAAACAATTATTCGCTACGCAGTATAGATGAAAGTGGTGGATATTTACGATATCCACCACTATTCACCTCCACTTCGGAGAATAATTGTTAAATGTTATTTACAATAATTTAAAATTGGTTTAAAGACGCGTGTACGTTATATTTAGGAAAAACACGGCACACGTTCTTTCAACCACGTTCCCAGGGTCTCTCTCTCCTCGCCTGGGAACGAGGCTGACGTTCTTTTGGCTCGAGTACTGCTCGTTGAGGGGAGGGGAGAGTAAGAACTGAAAGGTGCATAAACACCCCCGAAGGAATATCAGATAAACATTCATTCCCTTCCCTAGCCTACCAGGGTCTCTCTAGGGACTCTGGGAACGGGGTTGCGTGTAAATAATTTTGTTGGCAAGCTGTGACCTCGACAGAGGATGGTAAGCTTGCGGTTTGATCAAAATACTAATTATAAAAATTTTTCCAGCAAAAATGTTATTACAATGTTTTATGGTATTTTTTTATTATTTTTTTTCTCGACAGCGTCGTTTCTTATCCCATATTTCCTGATGCTGTTCCTAAATGGCGTGCCGTTATTTTTCCTTGAACTAGCGATCGGCCAGTGGTTTAGTTCTGGCGTGATTGGAGTGTGGAAATCAATCTGCCCCCTTATGAAAGGTAACTGTGCTCCAATATGTTTCAAACGTTAGGGTGCAGATTCCTAGTGTATTCGCAGAACTTCTTCAAGAGCTTTTAGAGCCAAGCAAAATGGGCCGAATTCAACGCATCCTCGGAAACCCAGGGCTTCAACGGGGACGGGACGGGAAGGGAGAGACTGAGAGCGGGAAAAAGGTGGGGGGAGGGGAGGGGAAGGGAAAGAGGAAAGGGGAAGCCCTGGGAAGTTTCTCTATACAGATCATTTCTCGATCAATTACTTTTCTGAGCCGTTATTGGCCTCATTTTTAATTAAATTTAAAATGAGGCCAATGAAAAGCGATCACATGCTGATTTGGAAGTCGTTACGAACTCTCGAATTACGGCCGAATTAGCATTGTAAACATTAGCGGATGACATGGCCCACGCGTTGCAACACCTTCGAAACAAAAGAATTTGACATCACGCGGACACTATATTTATTTCTTCACTTTTCGATGTTCGCATTTTCGCTACACGGAGTTCTTCGAGCAAGGAGTTTGCACTTCATTGGAACCGTTTCCAAGCGTTAGACAAATGAAAGAGGAACAAAGCATGATCGTCCGGAAAATTGTAGAGGGAAGTGATGTGTGTGCAGAATTGCCAACAGGATTGGGACCAAATTTCGCCTGGCGTTTGTAAAGCTATTAGAGAGGCAAAGATTCGTTCCCAAAATTTCCTTTGGTGTTTGCCATATGTCCGTTAAAGTCCATTATGATGGAACAAGTCCAGTCTTTGAGAAATAACATCACGGCAGCGTGTATAGGCGAAAGCACCGACATCGACAGAAAGCTTGCAACAGGAACAACAGAATTTATATTTGGCAAAGATCTTGCGCCGATTTCTTCGGCGTAGTACGTCCTTCCGTCATTACTCGAATATTTCAGTCCTACCAATCCAAACTGTATTAAACAAAAAACTTAAACAAAGAAAAGCAGACTGAAAATTTCTAAATGGTCGGAACGCAAGCAAGAAATCGAAGAGCGGCGACAATTTGATCTGTTATGCTTGCGGACAAAAGCCACCGAAAACGATTTACCGGATATCATCTGGTCAGTAGACATATCTTGCTGTGCAGTTTTGAAGGTGCTAATTGAACCTCGCCGGTCTCTTTTGTCATACGAGCGCTTCTGTTTCACACCTCGCTAATGGTGTTTGCTCTTCGATCGAGAAATGATCTGTATAGAGAAGCTTCCCAGGGCTTCCCCTTTCCTCTTTCCCTTCCCCTCCCCTCCCCGCTCCTTTTTTCCCGCTCCCAGTTTCTCCCTTCCCTTCCCATCCCCTTTGAAGCCCTGGGTTTCCGAGGATGAATTCAACGAACTCAAAGGAGTGGGGTGGGTAAAGTGAAACTATATAAATGTATATTTTTTTTCTGTTAAGGCCACACATTGGCCATAGATCAGAGGACTTCTATTTAAAGTACCGGGGGTGATGGGAATTATAGACTCTTCAGTGTCTCTATATATATTCTCGTATTTTTCTTTGACCATTGAACGCGGGAAAAGAATCGCGAGAGAATTGGACGCTAGCGCAAAACGGGAGGCGCGAGGGGTGCTTCGCCCCTCCCCCAACGCTCCCCAATTGCGGTCGTTTCGCTTTCAGTTTCTCAGATGTTCTGTCTTTGCGTTTCAAAAAAAAAAAAAAAAAATAAGCGGAGTCACTACCACACCGTATTAATATGTCACTTGGTGGGCGTCTTGAATTATTGTTACTTTTTTTTCCCGGGGTTTTTGAGGAACTTACCTCTCCAGAATAAAATAATATCTGCAAGAAAATAGTAACTACTTTTTTCAAGTTATAATTCGTGGAAAAACGCATTTTTAACCAACGTGACTTTTTTTAAATTTGTCAGGTGTTGGGTATGCCATATGCGTCATGTCCTATCTCTGCTGTATCTACTACATTATTATCTTGTCTTGGACAATTTACTACTTGTTTTCATCATTTCGATCTGAAGTGCCTTGGAAAACCTGCGATCATTCATGGAACACGGAGTTTTGTCTGTAAGTTTCAGCTTGCTATTCTTCAGATGTGATCATTTATTTGGCCTAGCGGGTGGAGGAGGTGCTGTAGCTAGACAGTAAATTAACAGCCAACAAATGAAGGTACCGAGGTCAAGTTATAAAATTAATAGAACAGGGGTATCTATGGTTGAAACTGCTTAAAATTGATAAACTTCAACCTTTAACAGTTTAAATTTCCCGTGACATAAGTATCAGCTTGTTATGCTGACGTATTCCTCTCTCGTGGGAGGAATGCGTGACCACCATGTGCACAAAGATGCTAAACTATTCTGGTAACTAGAAGATTCTTAACGTATTGTTATACTTGTATTTTCAGGGCAGAGAGAAAAGGGGACAATGTTTTTAACTGCACTTCTTTCGATTTGCCCGAAAACTGCACAGCCAAGTACATCTCACCTAGCGCCGAGTTTTGGACGTGAGTTGAAATGGTCTAAGCACAAAAATACACTTTTGATTTCCTATTATTAGAAATTATTGTAAAGCACTTGACCACCTGGGGAGTCACGCTGGACTCCGGATCAAACGGTCCGGATTCGAGCCCTGTTCGGGGCGCTGCGTCGTGTTCTTGGGCAAGACACTTAACTCTCATAGTGTCTCTCTCCAGGGGCTAGCATCCCACCCAGGGGAGTAGATATACTCCTAGTCGCTTCATGTTACAAAAGCCGGGATAAGCTGTCCGGTCCTGATGTACCACTAGGCTGGTATGCAGACTTACCCTATTTTTACTTGACCACCTGTAGCACACAGGGCAGTCTTTAATTTGCTTTACGACCGTACATATTAGAACGCGAATTAAAATAAGACAATCGAACAACAATCGTGAAAGGGCACTTTGCTTATTATCTTAGCCTTTTATTACAATGTGCATATTGAAAATAACTAATAATTGCCTGCCATTGCGAGAAATTTCCCCCATTCCCTCAGACAATGTTGAACCCTGTGAACTGTACTTGGCCGTGACTGTGCGCTTTGTACTAAAAACTAGCCATGGTATATTGCAATTCCTGAGTTTTGATTGGTTAACAGGCCATGGTACAGGAGCTCATATACCATGGACCACAAATATAATGGATGTTCGCGTCAGCAAAAACAGCCCGGGAGCTCAAAGCCAAGTCATATCCAACGCGCGCTCATGGATGGAATAATTGTTAAATATATCCAGCCTGAAAAAGGTACCCCCTTAGGGTGGAACCTCCTCATGTAGCCAGCCTTAACATAGGGAGTACAAGGGGGAGGGGGCAGAGGAAATCGTACACGTGTACTAAACATTGTTACGTAACTAACTTTTGTTCTAGGCATAACTTATTGGAGATAACAGGAGGTATTGGAGACTTTGGAGATATGAGATGGGAGCTGGTTGGAACAACGATTTTATCCTGGGTTGTTGTGTTTTTCTGCTTGTTCAAAGGAATCAAGTCATCTGGAAAGGTTAAGTATTTTTTTAATAACGATAACTCAACTGTAAGTAGGACGCGTGGTGGCCCTAATCGTTAGCGCGCTGGAGTCCGGATCTAAAGGTCAGGGTTCGAGCCTTGGCCGGGGTCATTGTGTTGTGTTCTTGGGCAAGATACTTTACTCTCATAGTGCCTCTCTCCACCCAGGTGTGTACCGGCGGTGTACTGGCGGTGTGTACCGACGAAATAATGCTAGGGGTACGGGGATAATCCTGCGATGAACTAGCATCCCGTCCAGGAGGGAGTAGAAATGTTCCTAGTCGCTTCATCCTACAGAAACCGGAATAAGCTCTGGCGGTATGGGCCACTAGGCTTGACGCAGACAAAGTGCAGGCAAAGTGCAAAATGAAGTAGACTTGATCTTTGAAGGCTGCGCACCCAATTGTGAACACATTTCGGCGAAGAACTATGTGAAGAAACATTTCTCGATTCATTTTGACTGGAACAAGTTTTAATAACATGTAGATGTAACGTATATAGTCTTTACATAGACTATTAGCGAAGGTCAGTATACGTGAGCTAAATGGTATTCGGTATCTCAGCTATTTTTGTGAAGAAGAAAAAACACTCGCTTCGCAATGTTGTCCCGGTTCGAATCCCGGACCCGGATTCATAGTGAGTTGAGTTTGTTGTCGGTTCTCGTCCTTACTCTGAGGATTTTTCTCAAGTTCCGGGTTCTCAGGCTTTCCTGTCTCCACAAAAAAGCAAGACTTCTTCATTCAAATTCTATCAGCCGCAAGGTGCCAGAAGTTTTTAACTTTAGCACAGCCAAGTCTTCAAAGAGCAGACTATCAACTAAATTTTGTTAGAATTCTAAAAAGCTATTCCTTTGTTTATCGAAGTATTTAGACTCGATACAATTAATTCCGAAACGCAGGACCCTCGTGCCTAGCAAGTTAATTTTGGCGCCTTTTTTGTTTCAGGTTGTGTACTTTACTGCCACTTTTCCATTCATCGTTCTCTTCATACTTCTCATCCGGGGACTTACCTTGACAGGCGCAGGAGATGGAATTCTGTTTTATCTGAAGCCGGATTTCTCAAGACTCGCTGACCCACAGGTATGTTAAACTAGACAGACAAATAAACAACAAAAATAGAAAAGGTAAAAAGCTCTGTTTTTACCATTCGAGATTTTTTACTGCCGGTCTAATTCCCTGTCTTTCTTCCATCGATACGTTTTCTTCTTTATGCCTCACAGTAGACTGGACGATACCAGAACATTTTTCTTCGGCGGGATTATTGAGCAGTTCTTTGGAGGGGGAGGGTGGGTCAGCATTTTTTTCTGCATAATTGTGAGCATAATTGCTAATGTGGAACATATTAATTAGTAGCATGCAATGGTTCGTTTTAAGGGGGGACGCCAAGAAACATAATATTTAGGTTTTTTTTTCTCATTTCGTGTTGCAGGTGTGGATTTATGCGGCTACTCAAATCTACTGGTCGCTGGGTGTGGGTTTTGGAACTCTCGTCACATTTGGAAGCTACAACAAATTTGACAATAACTGTCACAGGTACCACAGCCAGATTGACTAAGCATGCCATTCCAGTCCCAATACATGTGCTTTGTTGCAAAACAGCCAGCGGCTTTAAGGGGAACGAAAAACGAGCGCGAGGCGGGAACGACGAAAAAAATCCACTTTATTAATTTGGCTGCGGTTCTCCACGCAAGTCTGTTCTTGTGTCTTCAGTGTATTCCCAGTCACAGCGGTACGCATAAGACTACAAGCCAAATTATTTACAAAAGAAACAGCGACTCCGATCTGGGTTATCTTCTTAGCGTTTCCCGGCTTGGCAGAGATTCAAAGTTAGAAACCTACCCACATGCTACTATAACTATTTCTTTCACTTACGTGTGTCATGTTTGCTTTGTATTTTTTTTCTTCGCAGGGACGCTCTCATAATCTCCTTTGCAAACTGTGGAAGCAGCTTCTTCGCTGGCTTTGTAATTTTCAGTGTTCTCGGTTTCATGGCATACGTACTTCAAACCACTGTGGCCGAGGTCGCAACATCAGGTGAAAAGAAAAATGACTTAAAAAGTTTCAAACTTTTCCTCCAATGTTACTTTCCTTAATTTGTTGTCGTACCTTTATCGCTAATGCAAAAAGAAGGGTTACAGAAAATTTCAAAGACCGGGGTTTTCAAAAACAAGGGGCAGGGGGTTGGGCTCAGCTTAGCAGTGTTAGCTGCTAACACACAGTAGTTAAATAAAGAGGCTGTTTCGCAGATTTTTGGACATAAATATATTTGTGTCGTAGGAAACCAAAAAAATAAAGGTACATTTTTGCTGACAATTCCTATATTAGAGCACTGAAACTGCTAACAAGCGTCTTTGACTACGGATGGCTTGGATGGAAATTGATTCCAACTTGACAAATTTAGGCTAAACTTTTCAAGTTGATCTATTAATAGCTGTGGTTTGATTTTTTTACATAAATTAAGAATTGATGCAAACATTAATACTCCAGAAGTCTTTGAAATGTGTTTTAACAAATGGTGAGCAACAGACTGCAATTTTTCGTAATGATGTTATATAAGAAGTTCATGGTGTCCGCTTTATCGAGAGTGAGAACAGTAAAATTGTTCTTTTGGTACGTATACCACGAATTAATGTCCGTAATTTCGTAATAGCGAGAGTCCGTAGTAGCGGGAGTCATATGCATTTCCAGTCAAACCTCTGTAGCTTTCGCCGGGGATCAGGATTTTGCCCGCAATACCGAGTGCTCGCAAGGCGAGAGTTGACTGTAAATCGTAATTTCTTTATTCTTGTTTTGCTCTTTTGACTATTAATACAGTCCGTTGTACGAAAATGTTACGTTTCAATTTTGTTTGTTTGTTTAACTTATTCGTAGGTCCCGGACTGGCTTTTGTCGTCTATCCTGAAGCAATATCCCAGATGCCTTTGTCCGTCTTGTGGGCCATACTGTTTTTCTTCATGTTAGTTACTCTGGGACTTGATAGTCAGGTATTTTCGCATTGATATTCCGTAACATATAATCATCTTCGAATCCCGGACCCGGCGTCATAATTAAGTGGGTAGAGTTTGTTGTTGGTTCCTGGCGTTATTCCGAAAGGTTTTCCTCATCTCCTATAAGAACCAACACTTCTAAACTTCTAGATTCCAATTCGATCGGGAATCCCAGGGCCACAGGTCTTTCAGTGGCACGGCTGTTATGTGCAGCCCTAGTCAAAAATAACATACAGATCGACAGCGCCTCGTTGACTGTCTAACAATTAACCAATCAGATGGCAAGTTTGATCGGGTTGATTGTAAGCACCGAGTTATGCTCAAGCTGGGTACGAATCTAATTCTTTTAGAAAAAACCATGCGCTGGCTGACAGCATTTAGATATTTTTTTTGCTTTAATAGTTTGATGTTCCATTGTTGCATTTCAGTTTGCCACTATTGAGGCAGTTACCACTGCCATTGTTGATGAATATCCATGGCTGAAGAAAGGTTACCGCAAGCCCATCTTAGTCTTATTGCTGTGTGTCAGCATGTTTATTCTTGGACTGCCGTGTATTACGCAAGTAAGAATTAATTCCTATGTTAATTTGTTGAATAATTCAATTCCGGACCGCCGTGAAATCCCGAGATAGTGGTGTGTCCAAATGTGAGATAAATTTATACCCAAGCTGCTTCTCTAGTTCCACCCATTGGTATATTATACCAATGGGTGGAAGTAGAGAAGACGCTTGGCTATAAACGGTAATGTAAAATGGTTATCGTCGGTAAATTGCAGTGGAATACTGAGAAATATGCAGTGGCATTACCCGTGATGGACTGTCATTCAATTTGCGGGGCGGGGGCGGGGAGGGGGAGTCAAACGCGACCAATTTAAATCAGAAATGCGTTAATAAATAAGGTATGTAAAGCAAGTATATTGAATTCGATTTCACAACTAAAGGACGTAATGGTGTTACGTTACAATTAATACAATTTATTAACCCTTTAAGGGCAGCTGTGTTAATAGAAGGATGGTTTTTATTTTTGTGTCAGGGAGGAATGTATATCTTCAACTTGATGGATTATCAGACTGCAGGATTATCATTGCTGTTTATATCCCTGATGGAAATCATTATTATTAGTTGGATTTATGGTAAGCTACTGATGCAATCATGAAAAGAAATGCGACATAGTTGATCGTTGTTATGGTAAATAAATGTGAAGCAGAGTAATTTATGGGGGTGAGAGTGTCGGGCGTGGTCATCTTACAGAAGAATATGTCCGCATTAACATGTGTGCTTAAGAGTATATTAACGAATAGCTTTTGTAGTCAGGTTTAACAGCGGGTATGGATTTCATTACAATGTGAGCAGTCCCTTTCTTTCCTAACGTGCGACGTAAAGACGGGAATGTGAACCAATCAAAATCGAGCATAGAGAAGCCAGGGCATGGGAGGAAAATGAATGAGTTGTTATTTTTGTTGCCTCACACTCGCATAATCCAGAATTAAGCTCGTTACCAGCATAATTTTAAATTTTCCAGTCGTGCATAGGATCCTAGGAACCTAGACTGCTTGCAGTATAGGATTTTTTTTACTCTTAAACAAGGGTTTTAGGACATCTACAATTTTAATTAGTACGGAATGACATAATACATCAAACATAAAAGGCAGTAAGGCATGCCTTTCCAAGCAGGGAGAAGCGAGCTGAAATACGACCGCAATCGAGTATTTTTGACAAAATTCGAGGCTCTGAGGTGATGAAACACGTGTACCGTCTCGAGTGTTTGATATATATCTCCTCGAACTTACTTAACTAAAGGTGAACGAAGAAACAAAATCTAGACTAAATAAATATCACGTTTATAATTCCTTAACTCTTTATATATTTTAAATTGACGAGTTTGAGAAAAAATAATAATATAACAGTAACTGTAATTTCCATAAAGGTGTTGACAGGTTTAGTGATGACGTGGAAGCCATGACTGGACGAAAGCCGTTCCTGTGGTTCAGGATTTGCTGGAAATATGTTACACCTGTCTTGACAATTGTAAGTCCTGCCAACACGTGATATCGTAATCAACGGACAATTTATGTAAAGGAAAGTTTCAAGATGTAAAATGTTTAAAAATAAATAAATAAATAAATAAATAAATAAATAAATAAGATATTTATAATTATTAAAACATGGATTCAATGTATTTGACTAGATATCGAGAAAATTAGCCTTGTTTTTAACAATCGTTGCTATGTAACTTCTGTTGCTAAGAAACTTGTAAACAATAAGTCCACGATCATATATGATCATTGTAGTGTAGTTTGGCAAAATTCAGAGATTGCATTCTGGTCGAGTTTTTATTTTCAAAACCCGCACCCTGAGGCTATAAGAAAAATACATCGAGCCTCCTTAATGTCTCTCTTTTTCCTTCCTCAGGGTATAGTCCTGGCAAATATAATTCAGTGGAACGGTGTGTCTTACAACAAACAGCCGTACCCCGCATGGGCCGAGGCGGTCGGCTGGATGATGGCTCTGTCTTCCATGTTGCTTATTCCAGGATTTGCTATTCACCAAATATGGAAAACGCCTGGAACTCTCCGTGAAGTACTATTATTATTATGAACCCATTTATTTTCAGTCTTCATACAGCTGTGGGAGGCGCCGTGGCCTAACGGTCCGGGTTAACGTTCAAGCCCTGGCTGGGGAACTGCGTTGTGCTCTTGGGCAAGACACTTTACTCTCATAGTGCCTCTCTCCACCCAGGTGTATAAATGGGTACTGGTGAATTTACTGCTGGGGGTAACCCTGCGATGGACTAGCATCCCATCCAGGGGGGAGGGGGGGGGAGTAGAAATACTCCTAGTCGCTTTCATGCTACGGAAACCGGGATAAGCTCTGGCCTGATGGGCCACTAGGCTCGTAAGCAGACTTTGCCTTTTACCCTGCCTTCATACAGTTACCACATTCCTCTTTTAGTAATGCTCTACGCTTGTTTCTTGGCTGTTTTTTCGTTGTCGCCATGGCAACTGTCGCACATGTTGCTCAAAAATGACATTTTGTGAGCCCACTTCAAGTGTTGCTATTATTAGCAATATTTGTTTAATCAATATTGTCTGCACATCCTTCGGCAAAAATAATTCCCTGAATTGTGTTTTAATTTTGCTGCTGCTGTTTTTATGCTGACAGCGACTTGCCACACTTTTGAAACCAGATCAGAAAATGATGGATCAAATTAAACGAGACCATGGTGTTCAGCTCAAAAGAGGACAGGAAGACACTTCTGTGAGTTCATTGACTTATGACCAAAATATATTCTTCGCTTGCATAGAGATGGATCTATTCGCCGCAGGGGCTTAATAGCAGAGGAGGGAGGGTGGAGTGCAGGAGGGGGGGGGGGGGGGGGGGGGGGCGTGGACGTGTCAAGAAACAAACCCTATGTATCAAAAAGTTACTCTTAAACTAAAGAAATAATACATTCCGTCACAGGACTAAACAGAATCGGACCTCTCTTAGCGCACTTATGGTATTGCCCGGGTTCGTGTAAATAACAATTGAGCGCACGATCGAAGAGATACATCTGTTTACATAGGCGGCCCATTCCGTATAAAATATAACTGTTATTTCTTTTTCTTTTTTTCTTAAGTTGTGAGACGGCGCCACAGGAGAGAGAAACTCAAACATTGAGAGAAACTCAAGCCAAACTAATTGCGGTTAAAAAAGATGATATGAGTATTCGCTTTTATTCAAATGCTGTAAAAATTACAATGCGTGTCTTTTGTTCTTATCCATAATTTGATGTAATATAATTTTTCATTATCTTAGCAAGCTTTGTTTATTTAGTTCTCATTTAAGATTCTGATATGCTGGCTAAAAGTAATTTTATTTTTACTGAACATGGCGAACGTTGATTTTCAGAATGTTCATTGATATTAGTTTTACTGTGTGAAGTATAATAAACTGAATAAAATAGTTTTATAAGACTACACGAATATTTTGTTGTTTCAAAATTGTTTTGACTGGGAAAAGTTTTTCAGCTGTTAAATGTGTAAATTTCATCCGTTTGTTTAGATATTTATTAAAAACATCTTGATTTGGTATACATATATACAGTAGTATATCCTCAACAACTGCCTGTTATAATCTGCAGAATTCTACTCAATACAAGACGTACCAAGAGTTTTGAAAACGTTTGTCACAGATTTAACATTTTAAAGCGAATTTTTCTCAACCGTTTTGTTTATAGCACGAAATGATGGGAAATTGAAATTTTTCAATGCTTTATCTTTTGAGTGGATACACGTACACCGTCGTATGCATAATATGCTGCTCAGGCTTTTGTCAAATTCCAAGAAAAGTTTTCCAAACTTGCCGGAGTATGATTTGAAATGTTTACTGGATTGGTTGAATGGTAAAATAATTATTGAATTGTTGTTAGTATTTATTATTTTTTGCAAAATATCGTGATTTGTTAGTGCCCTGCAAATTTATTATTCGTCTTCAGCAATAAACTGATCTGCTCGCCACGGACAAATCACAATATTTTGCTCAACCTCGTCCATTAATTGGTAAAGTTTTTAAAAGAACATTGTACCATCAGAACCACTATGTCATTTTCTATATTTTATACAAGGTTATTGACGATAAGTATCTTTTGATCAAAGATCGGGTGAAAACCGCGTCGCAAATTCATCATTTTTACTCTGGAACAGGTCAAGAGTCTCAGATAGTCGGCGGCTCACCCCCGTAGTAAAATTAAAGGAGTACCCCCCCCCCCCCCCCCCGGGCATTTTTCATGCTCCAAACAAAAGCAATCCTCTCGAAAGCGTCTAAGTCCTTGCTTTAGAACAGTAAATAAACATAACACCAACGACAAATGATGTGAAATGTAAACTTCACTGGCTGTTTATTGCATTTTCTTTCGATAACAATATTACCTAAAATGTTTCATACAATGCTAATATAGTTTTGTGGCCGCCATTTTAACCGAGTCGCCATAACGTGACCTGGCCCCCCTGTGGCGACGCAGGCTAGCATGAGCACTACATGTCGTCGACGTTTGATATTTTTAAGCTTACATATATTCTTTAGTATGACGAAATTCTTAATGTTTTTCTTTTTCTGAACCGGATGCAATGTGGTTTTTACGCCCTTTTCCCTATTACTTTGATGTTATCTTATTGACTCCATCATAGGCTTCCCAAGCTCAAAAGTCGTCTTTTTGATGTGTTTTTGAGAGCCCTTCGAGCGGCCGACTCTACATACGTGGTGTATGCGACAGCTTGTGTATATAGAGAAATGTATGGGAAAATCACGGAGTCTCTAAAAACGGGTAAATAACTATATCTATTTTAAAATAAAGTTTACCTACCTCAAATGTGTCGCTTACTTGTGTCTTGTGCCGAATTTGAAGCCATTCCGACGTCATTTAGCGAAGTTATTCGAAGTCGTTGTCTCCCCTTCTAAAAAGAAGGAAAGGCAGACCACTCCATCGATCGCTGGCCAGAGCTCACTCCACAAATCGCTCTCTAATCAAAAGGAAAAGTCCCGAATCGCAATAAAACCAACAGTTCCATAAAGCCCAATAAATTTCACTCCACATACGTGTTCTTCGACGGTCGAAAGACTTGTAAAGAACGAGAAATTTTGCTTTAATTTCGCCTATTTGGCTTTCCAAATATGCTTGTGACCGACCCCGCGACAACGGTCGTTACTCAACGAATAGTATCTGATCTCTGATTGGTCCATTTGAACCAAGTCACGCGCTGACAACATGACACTCCACCGGAGGGAAAGTACATTTTGTCACGATTCAAGTTTCACGCTAGGGCTCCCAAGGGATGTTTTCTGAAAGCTGTATTGTTCGCAATAGCCAATCACAGCCATGTTTACATATGTCAGGGAAAAGCCCGCGAAAAGACTGACACCAAAGCAAGGTATTCGCGAGCATTCAAGAGTTTCACTCTCGGTTATCGAGCAAAATTTCCTGCGACTTTGGGATATTCTCTGGCAGCAGCTATCTTCGTCGAAATGGCCCTCAACGCAGAGCGAGAAGAAGCATTGAAGTTTGTTTTGGCGGGTCACAACCTTTTAATTACTGGGCAGGCCGGCGTTGGAAAGTCAAGGCTAGTAACAAGCATTTTAAAGGACTGTGAATCCCGAACACTGTACACTCAATACAAATTTGAATATGTAAACATGGCTGTGATTGCTATTACGAACAATACAGCTTTCAGAAAACATCCCTTGGGAGCCCTAGCGTGAAACTTGAATCGTGACAAAATGTACTTTCCCTCCGGTGGAGTGTCGTGTTGTCAGCGCGTGACTTGGTTCAAATGGACCAATCAGAGATCAGATACTATTCGTTGAGTAACGACCGTTGTCGCGGGGTCGGTCACTAGCATATTTGGAAAGCTGAATAGGCGAAATTAAAGCAAAATTTCTCGTTCTTTACAAGTCTTTCGACCGCCAAAGAACACGTATGTGGAGTGAAATTTATTGGGCTTTATGGAACTGTTGGTTTTATTGCGATTCGGGACTTTTCCTTTTGATTAGAGAGCGATTTGTGGAGTGAGCTCTGGCCAGCGATCGATGGAGTGGTCTGCCTTTCCTTCTTTTTAGAAGGGGAGACAACGACTTCGAATAACTTCGCTAAATGACGTCGGAATGGCTTCAAATTCGGCACAAGACACAAGTAAGCGACACATTTGAGGTAGGTAAACTTTATTTTAAAATAGATAGTTATTTACCCGATTTTAGAGACTCCGTGATTTTCCCATACATTTCTCTATATACACAAGCTGTCGCATACACCACGTATGTAGAGTCGGCCGCTCGAAGGGCTCTCAAAAACACATCAAAAAGACGACTTTTGAGCTTGGGAAGCCTGTGACTCCACGAGTCTGGGACGGTGGAGAATATGCGGGGGAACGGGTGAAATCAAAGGTAATTAAATAACCGGAAGTAAACATGCGGTTTTCCAGGAAAGCGAACGTCACCGTTCATTGCTTCGAGGAAAAATTCTCTGAAGTTCAAGTAGGGAATGTTGAGGATAAACTAACAGCCTATTAGTGAATATTTTACGATTTTTAATAAAAAAATTTCTAGCCTACTACATATGTTCATTTACTGTGCATAATTATAGGAACTTGCACCGGATACACTGTGCGGATTCAATCAGCCGGCAAAACTGCCTCAACTAAAACATATTTTATAGAGTGCCCTATTCAGATCAGTGCCTACTTTATTTATTGTGTCGCATTTAATTACTTACATGCAGCTTTTCCTTTTATTCTGTTGTAAGTTTCAGTTTTAATAGCTTCGGAGTCTGAGGTTTCTCACAGTTCCCTCGAGTCTTTCTATGATTCCCTCGACAATCTGTTTGTAAATGTGTGGCTCAATTTGATCATACATCTTATGGCTTTTAAAGTCCTTTAGCTGCAGCTGACGAGCTTTGTTGATGATGATTTTAAGGAGCTTCTCTAACTTGTACGTCAGTGCAAATGTCAGATCATCAAGAAAGGTATTTCCTGACTTCTTGGATACCAAGTTGACCAAGACATCTTCGCACCTCTCGAAAATGGCGTCCATGTGATATTCGTGGGCGAGCTTAGCCAGGAAGTAGCAATTTCCATTCGTTATAGTTTTCCACGCTTGCCCAGACATAGTTGGATAGATAATCAATAGAAGCTCCATGATCTCGCTTGCCTTTTTGCCTGGAAGAGAAATTTCACACAGAGTCTTTTCCTTGAACTCTGAGGTAAACATCTTCTCAAAGACTGGCGACCACATTGCAAGAGTAGATCTATGAACATGAAACTTTTGATCCTCTACAACAAGAATGACATCACTAAACAACCAAGAGTGGGCGAAATCGGGTGGACATGGACCAGCTTCACTACTTTTTGCAGCCATTTTGAACTGGGAAAATGCGTTAAATCGCCGCCACTACAGGAGAAGCAAGACACTGAATATACAAAGAAAAGGTGATCGAGCAGATATTTAATGCATGCAGCAATTGCCAAATCGAAACCGATTCGACGCATCACCGGTCAAATTGTTAGCGTGACAATGCAAATTCATGATTGCATTTTACCAAATATTACTTTGTGTGACAGTGGGGGCCCGTGCGTACGTGCGCGTGGTTTATAACGCAGCCGTTGCGTTGTTTGTGATTGTCACGCTCTGGTCTGCTTTTGATTCAGGGGAGCCTTAAATTTAAACTTCCTTTGTCTGGCTTTAACTTGTTCCAGAATCCCGGACCCGGCATATGACTGGAATTGTTGTTCGACTACAATGACGACATCGCTGAACTTACTCGGCCCTGGGAAATCTGTTGGATAAGCCACAGTCAATCTCCAGGTAAATGGTTATGAAGCCCGGCAAACATCAAAGGAACAAACAAAGACGCCAACATTTATGTTGGAAAGTCCATGACCCTGCCCTTTCTTTATTTTGTGCTCATACACTGCATGAATTACTTAACTGCAATGTTTCTACTGGTTAGTGCATGGACACGTGTAATACAGCCACCTATTGTATTTTGTCACGTTTTGTGCAAAGAATGCAACTTTGCCGGGCTTCATGTTATTTGTGGTAGTCATTGCGCAGCAATGGTACAGATCTGTCAGCAATTCCAGTGTGATTAAACTGTTGCGCACTTGCTAGTTAAATAAGCAGAATGTCGCGACAACTTAACCAACACGAACATGTTACCCAGGATATATATGTGATTGAATGGCAACAGCTCATAGTAATAACTTCTCAGAATGGAAAAAATTCGCGTGTTTCGATCCTGCGCAACGATCGCTTTGTGGCGTTTGCTATTGTAACGCGCGCCAAATAGTGAACCCTAAAAAAAAGCCGTTTCGGCCTTTATGGCATTTGAAACTGATGAAAACCGAAGATGTTCCTAGTGGTAATTGTGTTTATCGCATAAAGCTAACTTTTCACAATTCTTGTTTATCATCATCGATTTATCATCATCATCATCATCATCATCATCATCATCATCATCATCATCATCATCATCATCATCATCATCATCATCATCATGACCGCCGTCATCGCTATTATATGGCCACTGGTTAAAATAGACCACCCATTATTTTGACCTTTATTTTTAATTATATTTCTTGAAGACACGTCACCTACACTATAACGGTTAAACAAAGTTTTTTTTACGGTGCAGTGCATAAAATGTTACAGACAATGATCAGTATATTACAGCGAATTTACATGTCACATTAATTGGAAGACCGTTTATGAACAGTAGCCTTTCTTAAATCAATGCAAAATTCGCCAATATATAAAATGGCACCTATATATTGATGATATTTTAATGATTCATACTCTGTAGACCAACCGTCTCCCAGAGGGTTTATCTACTGTCGGGGAGCGAGTGATTTTATTGCAAGTGAAGTTTTGCTCGCAAAAACTAATATCACCTCAAACCACAAGTGTGCTCAATATCGACTTACATAAGGAAAAGGAACGGGCTCAGCTTAAACTAAAAGATGAAATTCATATCGGCGCTGAGAGCTTGATCTAATTCTAAAAAGATCTTTATCCGTAACCTCTAAAGCCGGACTAAAAGGCAACGAAGTGGTCGTCAAATCGAAAGAGAACTCAGAGACTTTTTAAGTGACTTCAAGTAGCTAGAAGCATTACTTAAGCTGTCGCACTTGGACGATCCACATTTGCAACTTTGCCTTCCTGTGTCCCTTTGTAAAGCCGCAAGATAGCTGTCTGTATCAGTACAGCCAATGTAAGAATAATTTTGCTTTGAAGAAGCATGTGCAACAAGAAACTTGGCGATTTCATCTATTTTGAGTAGACCATCACACTTCACCTTTCGACTTGCGACTTGCATGCCGTCAATTCTGTTTAGCCTTTGCACAGAGACGCGCTGGGCTTCTTCCAACTCTCTTTGCAGCCGTTTTATAATTCCTTCCATAATTTCTTTAAGATTATCCGCCTGGATCCGATCGTACATCTCGTCGTTTTTCAACTCTTCCAGACTAAGACAATAAGCTTGGTTAACACTCATCAGTCTCAGCTTCTCCAGCTCATAAGTCTGCGCAAATATCAAATCTGCAAGGACTTTATCTTTCGGTTTGCCCGTCACTTTGTTAACCATGAAATCTTCGCATCTCGTAATAATGGCTTCCATTTGATATTCGTGAGCGAGCTTAACAAGGAAGTAACAGTTCTCTTCCGTTACTGATTTCTCTCTTAAAGAAGGATAAATCAGCTGAAGCAATTCTTTAATTTCGCTCGCCTTTTTGCCTGGAAGAGGAACTTCGTTCTTGTCCCTTTCTTGAAATTCTGATGTAAACATCTTCTCAAACACTGGCGACCACAATGCAAGGACTGCTCGGTGAACATGGAATCTTTCTTCTTCCACAACGAGGACAACATCGCTGAGTTTCCAGGACTGCGAGAAATCTGGCGATTGGACTTCACTTTCTGATGCCATATGAAAAATAAAAGGAATCCTAAAAAGGATAAAATTTCGGCTCACCAGCGCAAAAGCAACGGAGGGATCAATCTGTTTGCCTTTGACACGTCTGGACTGCATGCGTGGCTGAATGGCTATTACGTTAAGAATGCTTGTGTACATAAGGCCCTGTCCACGCGTACTCCGTCTGTTCACACTACTCCATCTTCGTTTGGACACTCATCGAAAGCTTTCCACCCACACCATTGTTTGTTAATCGTTTATGCTGTCCCTACTAGAACGCGGAAAACGATCAGAAAACGCTAAATGTCCTACACAAGATTGAAATTCTACTTCAACCTCTTACACAGTAAAGTAGTCACCAAAAAGGAATTATTTCTTTTTGGTGTGGCAGAGGACGCAAAGTGTCCATACCCTGATACTTTTGCCTGTTCTATTTGCCCATGGGTCGGTGCAAGGTGTGGTACGCGTTTATTTCGCACGCTCTTGTTGCTTCACGTGTCGCGCGCGATTGCTAACTACGGTGGCTTTTACGGTTAGCGGCTCATTTTTTTTTTTTACGGCTAACGACACAAAAAATTTCACAAGAGATCTTGAGACTTTCAGTCCTTCGTGGTATTTCGTGGCCAGACATTTTTTACGGTTAACAATTTTAACAAGTTTTTGGAAGGTTTTACCTGTTTACGGCTAACGGTTAGCCCCATCGAGATCCTCTCTTCAGGCACGGTGTAATATTTAACTGACGAAAAAAAAAAAAAACACTTCAATACACTCGCATTAACTCAACCATTAATGTATTTATCGATACGAAATTAAGTTGTAAATCTTGCTTTGTTATGAAGAAGCGACTTTTAAGCAACACATACTACTGTCATCAAAATAACTTTATCCCACTTCTGGGGTTAAGACTTCAGTCTTTGCAACACAAACTAACAGGAAACGTTATGCGCCAATAAAGTATCATCTCAAACCACTTGCCATTAGATGAACTTTCTCAGTAGACGACAACAGTTCCCTATAGCTCTCCTGGAATAGTTTCTCCAAAACATAAGTGTCTGCTGACAACTACCACCACTACTGCTAGCTAACTGAGTCCCTATTTTACAACTTTAAACTTAAGTATTATAGAAGAAGCTTACAACACACTATTCTTGTTGCATAAAGTCATAATTGCATTATCTTGTAGAATGTTTTAGACAGTTCCATGGCGTTACAGTAGAAAATTCTAGTATGGACATATGTGTGACTGGGCATTCTAGAAATTTCCAGTGAACTTACTATTTACATTGCTAACAATTCTATGTACGGTTACAAGTATATCGAGTTGTGACAAGTTTTTGATAACGATGCCGAAGTTCTTGTTTACGTATTAAAGAGTCTCTATTGTGTTTAGTAGCTCCCTTAAATGCTCTGCAGCCTTACTCAGGCTTGGGCAGATCACTGATGCTGAGGAATTGCATTTGTGCTCACGATCGTCTGCTTTTATTGCATTTATATATTGACCGATGGTTGCCTTTGCTTTTAAATTATGCCAATTCATCGTGCCAGGTTTCCATCCAGCATGACGATACAAACATTTGCTCAAATCAAGCAACATTTGCGAACTGCTAGTTTTTACTGCCTTACAGTGCTCTTCAAGCCGTGCAATAATTCCCTCAGCAATCTGCAGATAGTTATCTGGTTCGATCTCGGCACGCTTGGAGTGGTCCTTTAATTGTTCCAAACTTAAGCAACGAGCTTCATGCACACATGTTTTTATCAGTTTTTGTAGCTCGTACTCTTGGCCAACGATCAGCAAAGCTAACACGTCGTTCTCATTTCTTGTTTTCACCGCGGAATCCAAGAAAGCTTCGCACTTCTGAGTAATGGAGGTTATTTGATACTCACGAGCAAGATTCAGCAGGAAGTAGCAATTAGCCTTGGTCACCACTTTCTCCTCCAAAGAAGGGTACATTATTTGCAGCAGCTCTTTAATTTCGCTCGCTTTCTTGCCTGGAAGTGGAATTTCATCACTGCTCTTTTCTTTAAAGCCAGACGTAAACATCCGCTCAAACACCGGCAGGCGACCACATTGCGAGCGTACTTCGATGGACATGAAATCTTTGTTCTTCCACCACAAGAACTACATCGCTGAACTTCCACGGCTCCGAGAAATCTCGTGGGCCAGCTGAGCTGCCATTTACGGTAGTCATTGCACCGGAATTTACGAGCGATCAAATCAGACGGAGTTATAAAATTACTGCAGCACCCCGTTTAGCTTCGTCACTGAATTTAAATAATGACACGCGCTCAGGTTTGCCTTTCTCACGTGACCTGGCACAAATGTCGAATTAGAATGAGTCACGCGATCTCAAATTTCCCCAAACAGTAAGGGTGACGTCAAGGGTTGACATGCTTTGTCTGTTTGAAATAAAAGTTTGATATTGATTATTGAACGCAGTTTTGGGGTTCGATGGAATAACGCTGTCAACATTTTCTCGTCTCAGGCTTTCTTCTCAATTTGAGGCATGGTTGCCTAAAAACCATTACAGCAAACACCTTATGACATAAAGAGGAAGTGACATCGGCACAAGAAGGTTTAGCTTAGGTACACGTGAAATTTCTGATTATTAACAGAGACAAGAAGAACTATACCAGAACTATTTATACCAAGTTTTCGAGATTGCACTTGAGATGACTCTAACCTACGAAGCGTTAATTTTAACCCGTTTCCTAAACAAATTATCTTGACATGAAGGTCATAATTCGATAATACAAAAAGGATCACCAGGCCCGTTGTTGAGAGGAAAGAGAGAGCTTGGGAGGGTGAGGAGCTCCTGTGCATTCTCGTCCCCATAGCCCTTTTCGCTTCTTTTAGCCGGCAGGGCCTTGGCACGAGAAACGAAGGGCTTTCCAGAAACAGAGGATTTCCAGTCCTAGACTGTAGGACTTCCAGTCTTCATGTATGCAGTCGTGATGTTTCTTTATACTGTATGGGAGAGGCATGGCGCCTTTTACTTCCGCTCAGTATTTCTTTGTTTCAAACGGCCAATAAAAAAATTGGATTTAATTCAAAAATCTCATGCCCCCAGAGCCCTTCGTTTCTCTTGCCAAGGCCCTGCCGGCTAAGAGAGACGAAATGGGCTATGGGGACGAGAATGGCTCCTGTGAGGCTAAAGGCTAACAGATTTTAACTGTTACTTTAGCAACCTGTTATGATAGAAGCGACGATGCTAGGTGACCCTTGATCTCATCGCGAAAAGGGGGTCGCCCACTACCTCTCGGAACGAGTTACTTCATTGGTTCTTCAAACAATGGATAACAGGTCTTATTAAATTCTCAACCTCGGATAATGCAATTCTAGCTTTCTGATTGGTTCACTAGATCTCGGTTATCAGCCATTATACCTGCGTTTGACCTTATATGGGAAACGAGTGCTGCAAGTGCCGCTCAGTTTAAAAATTTTCCTGCGGGAAGCGAAAGTTCCATCAGAAAAATGGCAAATTTGGCGAGGTTTATAAGCTTTTACAAGAAATAATCGATAGCGCCTTCCCTAAAACCACACAAATACCAAAAAATGCCATAGTTGACTCAACTACGTAAAACTGAAAGGATTGATGCGACGTGTTTAATTAAAAATACTTGTAAATGTACAACAAGAGCGACTTAACGAAGAAGAAAAGCAGCAAATAATTTACGGGAAGACCAGAAAACTGACACAATTTCATTCAGTGTTCGACGTAAAATTAGGCTCAGCACTTCGATTAAGTTTGTTACCTTTCAATCCAAATCTCGTCCTTTTAAACTTCAATAAACTTCATTGACTCTGAGTGCAATTTCGTTTCAGCATAATGTAGTAGTCTTGATGACAGCCGTGGAGCCGTAAACAAGTACAACATGTAAACACTTGCCTTAGCTCGTCGTGCACAAGGCAATTTCCAGAAAAGCTATTGCTTCGGATCTTCCCGTAAACCTTAATTGTTGTCACAATTTTCAAGGATGAAAAGACGATTTACGAGGAGATTCTCCGAGGAAAATCTTCAGAAGAAAACTCTCTCGCTCGCTTTGCTCGCGTGTTTCATTCAACTCAAAAAGTGAACACCGCGCCACAAATTTTCCCGCCTACTCATACTATCACTTCGTTTACATCAAAATGAAATGTCCAGTTGATTTAAACTAAAGAAGAATTTAATAAAACAATTATTCCATTCGCCCTTGTTGGATACGAGTGGTTATAGCCAACTCGGCGCTTCGCGCCTCGTTGGCTATTTACCACCTTGTATCCAACGCGGGCTCATGGAATAATTGTTAAATAACAATGCCCCTAGCCCTGAAAAACAATAGAGGTAGTGTTTACAGCGGGCGAATGAAAATAGAGGTTCCAGAGAGGTAGTGTCTTACTCCGAAAAGGTAGTTGCAGTTACTAAAGAAGACTTTCCAGTTGTATTCACAGTTTACTACCTTGTCAAGGTACACAGGTCACAATATTGATATAGTTTCATAACAGAACTAAAAGAACATTTTACAGTTGGTACCACAATGTCATTTTCTTCGAGATTATTTACGTAGCTTTGGATCAAGGATCGAGGGGAGATGACAAGTACATTGGTTGTCGATGAGGCTTGCAGGATAGTCGGTGAACACACGCCATGCTGGATAGAACTGATTTATTGCGATATCACGTGATACAAGATAGGTTCGCACGGCGTGCGGAGGAACGGATACTACAAAGCTGGTCTCCGGTTTGTGAAAAGTTAATATATCGACCACTTATGGTTGCCTTGTCTCGTTGACGAGGCCTTTAGTTTTTCGATATCTGAACAGGTTGCAATGCCATTAGGATTACCATCCCTGTTCTTTCGACGTTATATCGTTTTATTGTACATCCCGAGGAAGGGTGTGAAAGCAGTGAAATTAACCGGAAGCAGTAGCATACCGGAAGTAAGACTGCGGGTTTCTAGGAAAGCGAATCGTTGCTTCAAGGAAAAGCCTCCCGGGGATGGAAGTTGAATTGGGAGTGTGGAAAAAAATCATAGAATACTTTTATTTTTAAAAGTCAACATTATGAGATGAAACTATTGTAGTCCACAACATTTATTAAATCTACGCTATGATGATTTAACCGGCCGACAAAACTGGGTCGATTTAGTACTTTGCTTAACTAAAACCTGTTTTATACGTACCGTATGCAGGTACAAGCTGTAAGAGTGCCCTACTAGAATGCTTTCAACATATTGCTCGTTTCGCATTTGGTATAACTATCGTGATTAACATGCCACCTTTCAGTATGACAGCGTTGAAAGTTTTAATCAGAATCGAATCGGAGCTCGAGCTACGATCGAGCTCAAGTCTCTTTATCATTCCCTCGACAATCTGTTTGTAAATGTGTGGCTCAATTTTATCGTACATCGCATGGCTTTTGAAATCCCCCAGCCGCAGCTTTTGGGCTTTGTCGATGATGGTTTTGAATAGTTTCTCTAACTTGTAGGTCTTTGCAAATTCTAAATAATCAAGGCATCTTGTTTTTGACGTACGGGATACCTTTTCCACCAAGAACTCTTCGCACCTCTGGGATATAACTTCCATCTGATACTCATCAGCGAGTTTAACAAGGAAGTAGACATTTTTATTTGTTATAGATTTCCACGCTTTCCCAGATGCAGTTAAATAGATATTGAGAAGAAGCTCCTTGATTTCGCGTGCCTTTTTGCCTGGAAGAGGAATTTCATTTAAATTCTTTTCTTGAAACTCTGAAGTAAACATCTTCTCAAACACGGGCGACCACATTGCAAGAGTAGATCGATGGACATGAAACTTTTGATCCTCTACAACAAGAATGACATCACTAAACAACCAAGGATACCCAAAATCTGGTGGACATGGATCAGCTTCATTACTTTTCGCAGCCATATGGCACTGGGTAAATGAATTGCGTCAAACCGCCGGTACAGAAAAAGCAACACGAGCATAAAATTAGAGACTTTGAGATACACTACGGCGAGGCGCTACTACGGCTGGCGGAAGTAAAATTCCACACAAGATAAGACACTGCGCATGTCAGTCGGTCGAGTCCGGGCCATGGCGTGAAATCTGACTACCTGAGCTGGGAGGTTTTACCGTAGTACGTGGGTTTAATTCGCTGCTCTGTCCTTTTCCTACGAATTTCTCAGCATTTTCAGAGTTCCAACGCAAAATGTATCCTTTGAAGTCAACTTCAGTCGAATATTTGTTGAGTTTGTCGCTCATACGCTTGTGAATTTTCAAGTGAATTCGATTGATGAAAGTGTCGGCATGGCGAAGATAAACATTCTTGTGCAGCGCGAGTTGTTTAAAGTTGAAAGCTTGCTTTGAGAGTTCACTGAAGATGCACTATATCTGGATAAGTATCCTATAATATTTTGGTTCTGTGAGTGCTTGTATCTTTCAGCTTTTAACTCGATATTCTTTGGGATATTCGTCTCTTTCAAATTTTAAACATTTCATTAATCAAATTCTGAAATTGTTATCGTTCTAGGGCCTACCCACGGGAATTTGACATCATGAAGCTCTCCCAGGGTAGGGATTTTGACATCTAAAATGGTCTGCTGGGTTAGAAATTTAAGTGGATATATGGCAAATTTGACATTCACTAGGTGTCCAGGGGTGCGGAATTTGACTTTGGCTTCCAGAAAATGTCAAAATCCCCTGGGTCTGCCCCCCCCCCCCCCCCCCACCCTGGGGCTTAACATTGACAGGTGCATAAGCTCCCGTTCAGAACTAATCTGTTGGACCTACCAAAGCAAACAATAACAATCTTTCTTTAAGCGAAGCCATTCGGCTGTGAGAAACTGATTAAAACTGACCTTCCATTCCTTAGACTGTGCTCCTTTGTATTTTGTTTTGCTTATTTACACTAAATTTGGCAGACTGCCGAGACGTACTCTCCCCCAGACCTTTGCGGTCATGGTAGCCGTAGTAGCACCTCGCCGTAGTGTATCTTAAAGTCCCTATTGTAATGCATTCAACAACGGCAGAATCAATAGCGATTTGACACGTGACCAGTCAAAAGGTTTGCGTAGCAATGCAAATTCATGATTGAAGTTTACCAAGTGTTACATGGTTACTTGGTAACGCAGTCGTCGTTTGGGATCGTCACGCAACGCCCTGTCCCTTTTGGGCCAGCAGTGTGTGAAGGATAGTCTCCTACGCAGCCGTTGTTTGGGCTCGTCACGCAGCGCTCCTTCCCCGAGCCCAGGCGGTGTTGGACACGACTCGCAAAGCATGCTGGAAGACATTTTCGATTGCACCCATTATCGTCTGATCGTCGGACTGTAAACATGTCCTCGCGGTAAGAAAATATTCCTCTGCTGAAAGAAATATCGGAGGAAATCCATCTCCAATCTTCGTGGGCCAAGTAACAGCTATAGATGTGTACTGCTGGATTCGTAAAGGCTCCATTTTATGTGTGGAAAAACTCATATTGGGAGTCGAAGCATCGCGGTACATCGACTATTGGAAATTATATTCGATTCTGACATGTTTTTTATCGATCTTGAAGTGCTGAAATCGAACTTAACTTCGGCGCTTTCTTTTTCAGATATGTCCAGTTGTATATAAAGTACCTCGATGTACTGCTGGCCAACGCAGTTCGCCCTATCGTGGTTTTGATGGATTTTCGCTGGGTTGCTTATTAGGAGTGTTTCCCACTCGGAGGGCCCAAAGGCCGTTTTGATGACGGGCAAACAAAAGGATGATATAAACACTAAAAAAGCAAAAATAGCGAGAGAACATTAAAATATAAAATTATGCAACAAACAGGAGTACAAATTTAGGTTCTTTTCGTGATAAAACATCGACAGAAATCACATCATCAATTCCCGCGAATACGGGAATATGAAAGAGAACTGAGTGACAAATCAAGGAAGAACCCCCAACTTCGCCGGACTCCAAATTTGACCGTTAAAACGGCGAGGCCCGCCCGGGCCACCGTACTTTTCTTAAAGTTCAACTATCGAACTTAAGTTCTATGCAAAAATAATCTACAGTACTGATCTTTGTTTGTAAAGGAATGAGCAAATGTTCATGCAATTCTAACGAGTGCGCTAGCCAAACATTTACAATAAAGCATGATTTCAGTCGACTAGTTTTGATAACAGAATCGCTTCCCTTAATTCAGAACTTGACGAAAGACTTGCCTAGATATCATTCTTCAAGCTCCAAGAAAACAGTCCGTTAAAACGTTAACATTTCGCCGAAATCGCACGAAGAAGCAGGGCCCGCGCAGAGGGATGGCTGGGGGGGGGGGCTTTAGCCCCCCCCCCCCCCCCCCCACTTTTTTACAGTCGAAAGAAAAATAATAAGAACTTAAGTAAATAAGCAAGTAAAGAAAGAAATAAAGGGGAAAAAAACAACATTATTATTATTATTATTGAACGAACAATTACTAAAAGTAGTTCATTTGAACCCCTTTCCAGAAGCTGGTGGTAAATTTTGCTTATTGGTTAATCATGTATCGAGTGCATCTGGTCAATGATCATTCAGTTTCCACTGCCCGAAGAATAAACATTTTGCCCAACAATGACGTAAGAGAGATTTAGTAACTTGACGATGATAAACAGTCGTGAAGAATGGTCTTTGACCACACTAACGAATTTGCAGATTGTAGCAATAACAGAAAGTGAAATGGCCGTTTACAACGTTAAGCTGAAGTATAGCAAAAATCGTCAGATTCCTGGTTTGTAAACGCTAATGAAGTAGTACTGATTTGGAGTAAATTATAATATATTGTTTCAAGCAGGATTTGATAGTAAATCTATATGTTTGGTTCTAATTGTTTCGTATGCTTATACACCAACACGACCAGAACGATAAAGTTGGGTTTCAATCGCAGACAGCCATTCCGTCCTTTTTGAGATTCATCAACACGGTGAAGCAAATCTAAATAATGCCAGCTCGAAGGCAAGCGCAAATAAATTGCAATAATCTCTTATAGATCCTGGCACGTTAGCACCATTTTTGTTTGCGGACCCTTGCTGTTTCAAGTTGTAAAAATATTGGGCTTTAATACACTGTTTGTTAATTCTAAATCCACCTTCCGATATCTGAGAGTAACTAAAACCCTAATTTTCCCAGGGTAGCATGCCTCCGCTCCCCCCCCCCCCCAAAAAAAAAAGAAAAAAAAAACCTCGCTCACGCTTGAGGCCCCCCCCCCCCCCCCCCCCCCCCCCCCACTCAAAATCTTGCTGCGCGGGCCCTGAGAAGACGAGACCTTCTAAAAATCCGACGACAAAATTGTCCGCCATTGCTTCAACCGAAGTGACATATGATTGGTCGAAAAATGTCACGTGAAGCGCGTCCAAACAACGCCTGCGAAGGAGACTATGTGAAGGGCTGTGCTTAAACCGTCCAGAAGTACAACCGTCCAGTACTATGGACGAGTTTCAGAGTCAAGTACCACCGGAAAATGGTCAACAATTCACGTTCGATTTATCAAAATTCAAACATGGCACACAAGTTTTCAGTTCAACTTTTATATTTGGTTTTCTATTCTTTGTATCTGGTCTCTTGTGGGAATCAACAGAGAACGGAAGCCAGATACACGATTTTTTTTATACGGGGAGGATCCACCCCGAGTTATAATATATATTTATATATTTCTGCCAGAAAGGGTAACCCTTACGCATACCTTCCATAGGAAACATGGTACTCCTTTCCCATAAACTTCCTACATGAATTGACCGTTTGCAGTGGGTCTGCCCGAGATTATTTTTAAATGTCCTTTATGGTAGTCATTAGGGAGTAATCTAGCACTGATTATAAAACTGCTACTCACTTGCCGAGCAGAGATGCCTTTTTCGGGAGTTGTAGCAAATGATAGGTATTTTATGAATTGCAGCATAGAAAATGGTGGGAAAAATCGTCTTTTAGGCATTTAAAAGGAGCCTTTTCAAATGTCTCGAGCAAACCCACCAAATAGTAGATTCATCTATTACGTATTTTAAGAGGTTATTCAAGTGAAAAGTTTAGGAAAGAGATGTAGTATCCCATCTGTACGTATGTGACAGTGGTGCCATTTTCTATCGAAGGTACATGAAAGGGTTGCCTTTCCTGTCAAGAATGGTATATACAGCCTCATCCCCAGGCGCCGCTCTCTGGTCGCGCACGGTGTACTTTGCATTGTGGGACCAGCTAGGGTCCATCTACCCCCGCGCCCCCTGTCTTCGCGCCTTACAGCGTCAACTGAAAACTGACCGGGGCCCGGGGATGAGGCAGTGGTATATAAGAGGCTAAGGGTTTGGACCTCGAGGCAAAGTCAAAATTATAGTACTTGCATTTTTTGTTCCCCCCTTCCCCTCCCTGGAGCAGAGTCTCCCTTTGATCTTCCTTCTTAAATATTTCAGACTGAACATTTTTGAAAATCTACAGGGAACAGGCAAATAGCTTGGTGACAAAACATTATGTGAGAAATCATTAAAATAGAACTAATCTTTTACACTGAATGTGACTTTTAATATATTTTCATTATACTGATTAAACTATAAAGAATGCTTAACAAATCCAACCTAGCCAACTCGCAAAAATACAACTCACAAATGATTTAAAACTGCATTATTGATCAAATGTCCTCTATTATAATTTAAATAAATTATAAAATTTACAATTATTTAATATATAAATCTATTTTATGTTAAGTACAGTAAAATTTAACAAGTTAAGTAGCAAACTGTGTACAAGATTACTCATTGAAAGAACTTCAGTAAGTCTTTCAATGGTCTTACAAACAACTCAGGACATTGCCCATAAAAATGAAATCTGTCTTTACAAATTACCAGCAATGATATTTTAATGATACATTTTTTTTTTGGTTTGAATTTTTTTTTTTTTTTTTTTTTGCTATTTTACATCAAACATTTTAGTGATACATGCTGAGAATGTAAAATTTAAAACCAGAAGAAAGTAAAGGGCATGCAGTTCACTGTCTTGAACCTTAATCTGTAAGCTAATAGCTTTTAAATGTATTTTGTCCTTTTTTATGAATTAACAAACTTGGCAAGTACTGAAGTAATTATTTTAGCACTCGTAGCTAATGTCCTATAAAAGCTCTTTTGAGCTTCGCAAAGCAGATAGTGCTAAATTAAACAGCTGACACTATGTAAATATGAGCCTGGGTCAAATTTGCAACAGCAACATAACATCCACTCAGCAACATAACAAAAAGATCAATTTTTCCTTGTGTAACAGAACACAGTGACCAAAGGATAATGGTTGTACTATTAGAAATAACCGGAATTTGGAGGGTGACTTTTCCCCGAAAAAATTTCTGCAAGGGAAACTTGTCCAAAAAACAAATCCCACAAGCAGTTGTGCTTAAAAAAAATTATTTGTGCAAGGGAGAAGAAAAAGTTCCTGCACCAAAAATTTTAACCCCTGGCCATCCTTCGGCAATGCCTCCCACCCACACCCCACCCCATTCACAGTGGCAACACAAAACATGAGGTGTATTTTGTGTTTCCATGACCGTGTCACTATTGTCTTTTACAGGGAGAGGGGCAGGGGGTCTGATTTTCCTGCTTCCTGTACCTTTACTCCATCCCCACCCTTTTCCTTAGTGGGTCTGGCCACAATGTGCTATTTCTATTAACCTGTTACTAACTGAGTACGGAGGGCCATACTTGGGAATATTGGCCTGAGGTCGTGGCATTAAGGACCAAGCACAGTGAGGTCAGTACAAAAACAACCCAGGAAAAACGACCAAGATCCAATATTCCCCAGTACAGCTCGAACAAGCTAGGTTAGTAAGTAGCTTATTAAAAGACACTTGTTTTAGCTGCAGATTTAGAATTTGTGGGCATTTGACGACAGAGAGGGACCCTGGGAATGAGGCTGCTCTAACGAGAAATAAAATTGGAGCTCAAGAAATTGGAGATAATGTTTAAAAGTTCACAGGCTATAATAAATACAAGTTAAAAAATAAAAAAAAAACGAACGTGTTCGACTAAAAGTCATCATCATGACTTTTTATCAAGAACGGTTCGGTTTTTTAATTTTTTAAACTTGTATATATTATAGCCTTTGAACTTTTAAACACTTTATCCTTTTAGCAAACATTATGTTGAACAAATTGGAGATAAAATTGCACTTTCTGTCTGAGGGAAGGAGCACAACTATTGGTTCTTGTTATCAGGAAGCTCAAGAAATGGAAGGTTCAAGAAATCAAGATTGCACTGTGTCCCTTAAAGTGAACCAGGCCATAACCATTATCCTCGTCAGCTACATGTACAATGCCAGCTTGGTTCCAAAAGTGTTAAGCGCCTGAGTAGCTGTAGGAATAGGAGAGGAGGCTGCTGCAATGCCGAAGTTTCTGTCTACGGCAAAACCATTTTAAACCTTCTTTTTATGGCCTTACCCTTAGTATTGTTATCATCCTTTTCCTTTACCTTTTCATTCTCGAGTCGTGCAATTATTCCCTCTGTAATCTGAATGTAGTTACCTGGTTCGATCTCTCTACTCTCGGTGTGGTACTTTAGTTCAAACAAACTTAAACGACGAGCTTCACGTATGCATATCTTTGCCAATGTCTTAAGCTCATACTTCTGTGCAACGATTAGTTCAGCCAATACGTCATATCCCGCCTTTGTTTTCACCCTAGAAACCAGGAAATCCTCGCATTTCTGAGTAAGAGTCAATTTGGTACTCACGGCATAGGTCCAGAAGAAAGTAACAGTTATCCTTCGTGAACACAGTGTTGTCCCAAGAAGTATCGTAAATGATTCGCAGAAGCTCTTTAATTTCGCTTGCTCTTTTTCCTGGAAGAGGAATTTCTTCACTGTTCTTCTCCTTAAAGTTCGATGTGAACATCGTCTCAAACACAGGCGACCATATTGCCAACATGCTTCGGTGAACATGAAATCTCTGTTCTTCGACTACTAGAACGACATCGCTGAACTTCCACGGTTCTGAGAAGTCTGTTGGACGAGCTGAATTGTTATTTGTGGTTGCCATTGCCCAGCAACCATTACAACCCAGCAAATCCGGCGGAATTATTCTTGTTGTGGCACTTGCTGACCGGAAAATGGCGACAACGCACATGTCTGCCCTGTCATGTGACTTGGTGACACAAACAACAACTGCCGTGACAACGAGAATCGCAAAAATGAGTCACGCAAATAAATCACGCCTTCACCAGCCAAGGGGAAGGTGAGTGGTCTATTAATGGCAGTCTGAAAAGTTGTTGCTACCGTATGAGCTAAAAGTACTACTACAGCAACCATCTTCTCAAACTAATTCACAAAACCACAGCGGCTGTATACACGTTACAAGAGCGACAACAAAATTATTCACGGCTGCTATATTTATGGCAGATCAACTCAATCGGCATGAATCATGAATCATAGCTGTAAAATTGGTAGGAATCATGAATCTTCGTGTTTAAAACTTGGGAATCATGAATAACGAGAGTGACTAAAAGAATCATGAATAACGAATGTGGAATATGCTTCCATCGATATAGAATGTAAACTACGAAACTTCTTAACAGCTATATCACAGAAATGGCCAAAAATAGCATTTCCGAGCGTCTAATTTTCAAAATTTCCTGGGGGAGCATGCCCCCAGACCCCCCTACTGGATAACACTGAAAACGCGATCCAAATTCTCATCCCTTACCTATCAACTTGACTGTGATTAGGTATGTTACACACAGTTAAGTTATTTTCAAAACTGGGTGAAAGCAATGGCAAATGAATCATGAATATCGAAGGAAATTTTTAAATGAATCACGAATCATTGAGGTAAAACAAGACAGGAATCATGAATCATGAAAGTCCAATGATTCCGCTTCCACCCCCGAAACTCAAGGTGTCAGTCTAAAACTGACTTTGCTAATAAAATTTGATTAATAATGATTTTTGATGTGTTGAAAGAATCCAGTTTTCCATTTCCGCAGACAACCACCACCACCGACTGTCAGCCAACTGAGTCCTAAAGTATTCTAGAACAATCAGGATCGGAAGCTTGTGGCAGCTTACAACACATCTATACTTGTACACTTGTAGCATTACATCATATATAATTGCCGGACATAATTGACCCATAATTACAAGATTCTAGTATGTGCACTGCGGCATTCTAGAATTTTCTAGAAACATATTATCTACATAATGTTCTCCCCAAACTAAGCTGTTCTTTAAAGTACAGTGGAACCCCGTTAATACGGACACCAAGGGGACAGGCCAAATTGTCCGTATTAACGGGGTGTCCGTATTAAGCGGGGTCTCAGAATAAAAGTCACGGATTCGACACGGATACATGTTTTCTCGACGTAAAGACAAAGGCAGACGTTTTCACGGCCACAAAACGTTGTTTAATTGTACTGTAACTGTAACAAATGCAAACTGTGAACTCTCTGACTAAAATTAATAGTTTTTACGATACACTCGAACTAAACTTTAATAAACTCAACAGTGAAATTATTTGACAATGCCGTAACTTTACTATATACAAGAAATAAAACCCATTTCAACAGCAACAGAACGTTTTCTATTAAGTTTACTTTGTAACTGGAACTCGTAACCGTTTTTAAACTCTACCAACCCGTTTGAAAAAATGGTAACTTTACTTTGCACGGAAGCTTTTAGCTTGCGACACAAGCGATAGATGCAGCAAAAAGCAAACAAAGTTAAAGGGTCAAACACCGGAAATCACGCTACATGTAGTGAAGTTTCTCTTTGTAATAAAATGGTTTTAACTCTTCGAATTCTGTCATTATTTGACCAGGGTCCAATATCTTCAAGTTAGCAAATAATCGCGACAATGAAAATTCACAGTGCACAGATAAAATAGTGTCCGTAAAGCGGGGTTGACAATGTATAAGAGTTTGTCACTCGGGACACGGAAAAGTGTCCGTTGTCCGTATTAACGCGTGTCCGTATTAAGCGGGTTAATTTGAGAGAAAATGTATGAGGTTTTCGTCGGGACCAACGAAACTGTCCGTAATACCGGGGTGTCCGTATTAAGCGGGTGTCCGTAGAGCGGGGTTCCACTGTACATTGCTGTGCACTGGTACAAATATAGCGAGCAATGTTATATTTTTGATTATTATACGATGCCGAAGTTCTTGTTTACGGAAGAGACTGTATTGTGCTCATTAGTTCTGATAAATGCTGCGCAGTCTGACTCAGGCCAGGGCAGACTGGTGACGACGGGGAATTACATTTGTGTGCAGATTGGTCTGTTTTCAATGCTTCTATAAACTGATACGTACTTGCAGCGCCGCCCAAATGTCTATTTAAATGTCCTTTTGCTCCAATATGAGAATACAGGCATTTGCTTAGATCGCGCACTGTTTTTAGACTATCGGTTTTAACTGCCTTGCACTGTTCCTCGAGTCGTTCAATAATTCGCTCAGAAATCTGCAGATAGTTGTCTGGTTCGATCTCGGCACGCTTGGAGTGGTCCTTTAATTGTTTCAAACTTAAACGACGAGCTTCATACACACATGTCTTTATCAGTTTTTGTAGCTCATACTCTTGGCCAACGATCAGCACAGCTAACACGTCGCTCTCCTTTCTTGTTTTCACCGCGGAATCCAAGAAATCTTCGCACTTTTGAGTAATGGAGGTTATCTGATACTCACGAGCAAGATCCAACAGGAAGTAACAATTAGCTTTGGTGACAACTTTCTCTTCCAAAGAAGGGTACATTATTTGCAGCAGCTCTTTAATTTCGCTTGCTTTCTTCCCTGGAAGTGGAATTTCATCCTTGTTCTTCTCTTTGAATTCAGAAGTAAACATCTTCTCAAACACAGGCGACCAAAATGCAAGCGTGCTTCGATGAACGTGAAATCTTTGTTCCTCGACTACAAGAACGACATCACTCAACTTCCAGGGTCCTGAGAAATCTAGTGGAACAGTTTGTTTATCCATTGCGCAGACCAGAAGCGATTGCTATCAGTTGTTCTCGAAGTAAGGCTCGATAAATAAACCAATTTTGATTTCTGTTTCTTCGCGTGACTTGAGGCCGTGCAAACGCTAGTCACGCAAGCCATACGAGTATCCCACAGTACATAGCGTTTCCGCTTTTCTAGCACTGCTTACCATTCCCACTCTGTCCGATCGCGGTCCCTCGCTCCCAGGGCGAGGACCAACTCGCACCCACCAAGTTTGAATTGATTTGAATGCCACTAAAAATAAATGCCAAAATAAAGCTATATTTGCGCTCATCTTGGAACACTTTCTATCCACGGCCCAAACAACGGCTCTGAGAAATCTCGTGGACCAGTTGAACTGCTACATTTTGTGGCAGCCATTGCACAGAAACATCCGAGCGCCGGATTAAATTACACTGATTTGAAATTGCTGCAGCTCCTTGTTCACTGAATAACTGATGACACGCACGCTGGTTTGCCTAAACCACGTGAACTAGCATAAATGTCGAATTAAAGATTTAGCAGGCGCTTGCTAGCGTTTCCACGTAACACTTCAATGGTATTAACCCTTAATATGCTAAGTCCGGATTATTCCGGGATTTGGAGGAATGTCCATTCAACCACTTGTGACGTCACGAATTTGCACGTCAGCAGATTCTTGGGATATGCAACTAATACCGGTTGAATAGATCTTTCCACAGGACTGTTCATTTTGACGATTGACTGCAATCTGACAGAGCTAATCAGAAAAAAACGTGATCAGTTTTTGGTGCAAAATTGGTGGTAAAACGGGCCAATATACCTGTACTTGATCATGGTCTCCTTTCCACAACTTTTCATTGCTAAAGATCGAAACTTTTCAGGTCAAAAGAAAGGATGTACGGTGTAGAAGGTAGAGAGAATAAGAAAGCAGAGAAAAACGAAAAGCAACGCAGCAGGGAAAAAAAATCGGAACTGTTCGGCAAAAAAGTCCAAATTTTGGCTTATGCGCATGCGCCAAAGTAAAATATTGTATATTTTTACATGAAATCTTCCTCAAAATCTTACTGCAGTGTAAGAAAATGCATTTCTGGCAAAGTTTAGAGAAATTTAGCACCCTAGTGCCAAAAAAACAATTTAATGGTTAAAAAAAACATGTTTTATTATATTACATCAGAAGTCCATAACTAGAAGTTTACATCTCTGGTAATAGGCTTTGAGATATGTCTTTCGCGTGTACCTCGCGTTCCTCGCGTGTAGGCTATTTTTAGAACAGCTTTGCCGCGAACAAGTAGCCAATCACATTGAAGTATTTTTTAATTCGCGCCTTTGATTGGTTGAACAAATTTTTGAAGAAAAGCAGAACTGCAGAGGACGAGTGAATTCGAGCGAACGGCATTACGAAATTTCTGTTTGTTGGTCATCGTAATTTCCGTTTTGTGAGGATTAAATCGTCCGGACAAGAATCATCAGGCCATCTTTCATCGATGACGATAGCATCGAAGTTGTAAAAATTCGGAGCATCCAAATAAGCGAGAGGACCTCAGTGTTTTGGAGTCAGAATACGAAATGGCAGCGGGCAAGATAGACTAATTCCGAGTCAAATTCAAAATGCGAAGACACTAAAGGTTAATGGTACTCTCAAGATGAAGACAGGCATTAAGAGAGCAAGTGCATTTTGGCACAGGTTCGTTGCTATTTTGAAAAACAAAACCGTGGTCCCTGAAGCGCTCAACATCGAGCGCGGAATGAACAGAATGAAGTTTGATTCGTTTGAGAACAACATTCAGAGAAAACGACAAGTTTGGCGAGTTTCGCATGTTTTTGGAATTATAAGGACGGCATGAAACCAAAAGACTGACTAAGGTAATGTACTTGTTTTAATATGAATAGAAATACGAGTTTAATTCATCGAACAATGATGATTTCATTCACATCCGTCAAAAGTTTAATTCAAGTTGTGCTTCTCGGGCACTTCGCAGTGTGCAGCTATTGTGTTGTGTATGTTGTTCAGTATTTTAACACGAGGATATGCTATACAAAATAAAGACACACTTAAAAGTTTGGGGAACTTCTGTTCATAAATTCTCTCGTAAATTATAAAAAGTCGACCTGTTTGTTTTGTGAGTTTGTCTACGGAAACCCGGCGACGGGTTGCTTTTTCACTCGCCTTCAAATGCCACTGAACAGACGTTTGAAATCACTATCTACGATACTACTTCTGTCGAAATATGAGAATTAAAGAGAATGGCCTGTCAAGTGTTTTGATGTGATTTGATTTATTTCACCTGCCACTTTCCAAAATATTCGGCCGTAACTTAGAACTCCAATCGTGTCGAAATAGTGGGTTACGTCATTTTCTCGCGAGGCATCAGTTTCTAAAAATAGCCTACACGCGAAAGACATAGCACGCGCCCCAATACCAGATGTAGACTTCTAGTTATGGACTTCTGATTACATGTAAGGGTTAAGGGAACAGGTCAATTTACTTCTTAGTGTGTTTTTTTGACGAAAATCTAATTTATGGAGCTAAATCAACCTGAAGCGAGCAAAATGTCGTATGATTTAGGATTTTAGGTATTTTAGCTTAAATTGCGTCAGTTTCTCGATCTCGTTGGTTTTATTTTCACTCCCGGCGTCTAAAATCTATATCATAAAGCAAAAGAGAAGCCTAAGCCATGTTTTATACTGTCATAACACACGACGGGCATTTGAGAACAGAAAACATTCGCCTGCGGCTCATGTTTTCTACATTTCCCTCGTGTTCTCAAATGCCCGTCGTGTTTTATGACAGTATAAAACATGGCTTAGGCTTCTTTATTTGTTAACTAAATGAATGGCAGTTTCAATGTGACTGTTTTATTATTTTACTTCAAAACGCTTTCAAATTTCTATTTTTTTTTTATCTTTACATATATATTTAAAACAATTCTGTTTTAGTAAGATGGATCAGCATACATATGTTACAATTACAGTTATGTTTACTTCGGGCATAGCGCCGAGACAAGGTGGTGCAACGGTTCGTGCAGACGCGTTGCTGTAAGTTGGGTCAAACAAAACATCAAGGTCGTCGAATTTGGCAAGCTCACACGAGCTATAAATTTTGATATTGCCCAAGCTTTCTTTCTGTAGCGGCATTCTATATTGTATCTGCTACTTTTTGGCTTTTTAAAATTGTTAAATATTGGACGAGGTTGGGCATAATAGCGAGAATTATCAAGGCCGTGGTTGGTTTAATCCGCCTCAGCCTTCGGCTTCGGCAGGTAACACAAACCGAGGCCTTCGATAATTTCGCTATCATGCGAAATAAACGGCACGATGCAGAAGCGATGACGTTTCACAAGGGGTCTTAATAATTTTCTGGAAATTAAGGTAAATAAAAGTAGCTGACAACTTATGTGCTGAATGATTATTCATCAAAAGTTACGTTATCTTGAAGCGTGAGATCCGATAGGTCAAATCAGACGGAGTTATAAAAATTACTGCAGCACCTCACTCAGCTTCGTCAGTGAATGCACATAGATTTGCCTTGCTCACGTGACCTGGCATAAATTTCGAATTAAAAATGAGTCACGCGATCTCAAACGATTTCCCCAAAAGGTAAGGGTTGACATGTTTGTCGCACGGAGTTTTGAGGCCCGATGGAATAACGCTGTTAAACTTTTCTCGTGCCTTTCTTCTCAGTTTAAAGCATGGTTGCCTAATAAGCATTACAGCTACACAAAAAGATGACGTGACACGGGTAGAAGAAGATTTCGGCACACGTGAAATTTCTGATTATTCACACACTGTTCATACCAAATTTTTGAGATTATAAGGTGACTTTTAGTACCTACGAAGAAATTATTTTAACCCATTTGCTGCAAAAAAAGTTTCTTCACATGTGGATCATAATTCCATAATACAAATAGGATCACCACGGTATTTTTTTTCCAGCCCCCGGGGGGGGGGGGGGGGGGAGGCGGAAAGTGCCCGCGCTGACTTTGAACGTTTATAACTTTTTCAAAATTCAACCAAACGCTGCCAAACTTTACGAGTTTTTCTAAAATTTATCTGGGAATAAATTGGTAGGATAGGTTGTTGTGTCTGGAACTCGACGTTACCATGGCAACGTCATTTTGAAAGACATGTTTTTCCAAATTTGTAATTTTTGTGTTTCCATTAATAAAACTTAACTTTAATTCAACTATTTTCACCTCTTTTAGTTTTTTTTGCACTGTTTTATAGATTTTGAGTATTTTTCAGTAATTTTGGGCGGTTTTCTGATGTTTTGGAAAAATTTTGAAATCCAAGATGGCAGATCCAAGATGGCGGCTGTTTTGACATCATGATGTAATTGTCACGCGATGTGACGTCATCACCGCACGTGACGTATATAAAAAGATAGATTTTTTGACATACTATATATCCTGTAAGTTTTATTGCGATTGCTTAAATATTCTGGAAGTTACGGAGGCGGGGACGGACCCCCCCCCCCCCCCCCCCCCCGTCTGAAAAGATCCAAAAAAGCCCGGTATGAATACGGTTAAAAATTGAAGGTAATTTCAATATTAAACAATTAGATTATGAGCTCGAGATTTCTATCGCGTGATAGTTGACGAGGGCGCAGCCCGAGTCAACTATCACGCATAGAAATCGAGAGCGAATAATCTAATTGTTTTAGTATAAATCTTTTCTGGAACAGCCTCGACCAGTAAACTGTCTAAATCTTCTTCACGGACACTTCGAAAACGTAAAGAAACGGCCGCCATTTTGTTAGCAAGGGCACACTGCTACGCTACTCACTATCTATCACAGAATAGATAGTGGGTAGCGTAGCCAATCAGAGCGCGGCATTTGTGATAGAACTCTAGTAGATTTATACTAAAACAGCTTAGAAAGGTAAAAAAACACCATCGAAAAAAGTAAAAAAAACTGAAGTAGTGGCTAAGGAAGATCGATTAAGAGGGATTTCGAACAAACAGCCGTGAAAACATGAGCATAATTTTTCAACTCGCCCTGTCCGTGAGATAGCAAGATAGCAACCTCGTCCCAGGGTCCCCATCTCCAGCACTCACCCCCATAGCAAGAGAGAAAGGGAGGGGGGCAGGGGGGGGGGGGGGGGGGGGAGGATAGAGAGACCGTGGGAACGAAGTAGGTGAGGTAGTTCCTTTGAGGCTAAAAGGCTGAAATTTATTTTTGACAGGTTAAAACTGTTACTATAGTAACAGTATGTCAGAAAAGATGACGAAACATTTTTCATCAGTTAATTGCCTTTTGTTAGAGTCAACTGTGGGAGCGTTCCTTTTGACCAATCTAAATCCGGATTTAGCGATCGAATATTAAATTTCCCGTTTCCGGCGGGAGAAGAGAAGGTGGGATGGAGTATTCCCAAGGTAAAAGAAAAAAGAAAAATGACTACCTAACGCATGCGGACAGCCATATCACCCGGGCAGTCACAGCCATGGACAGCTGTTTCGGCCCAACCTCGTCCCCAGGGCCTTCTCCGCGACGATTTTCAAAATGGCGGCTCGTCGGAAGAAGACCCGTTTCTCCTGCCCGCCATTTTGAAAAGCAGAGAAGGCCCTGGGGACGAGGTTGGTTTCGGCCTTGTTAGGCCTCATCAGCATGGCACAGCCGTCGGGCAGCAGTGTTCGAGTGTGTCACTGTTTTTTTTTTTATTCCCAAGGTGGCGGGAAACGGGAGAAACTGAGAAAACATTCGCAACATTTCGTTATATTTTGCAATAGAAATGGGACAAACAGGAGGCCCCCCCCCCCCCCCCCCACTATGGAAAGAGACGGGAAGCGGGAGTAGAAAATACTGGAAGCGGATGTCCAGACTCCCCCCCCCCCCCTCCCCCTCCCCCTGTCATATACCTCAAACCAACCAAAATGTCTACGAGGCCACCTTCAAATGTTCCCTTTTTTAAGTACTAACAATTTGAAAGATTCCCTATTCCTTTGAAAGTTAATAAAGAGGAAGGGGAGGGGGAAGAGGAACTACCGAGTTAACTTTGCGAAATACCAATCGGATGGTTAAAAGGGTAAACCACAGACTTACCATAGTATGTTTGTGCGCGTGGTCAAAAAAAGCCAACGTAATTATTAAATTTCTTCAATAGTTGTTATTGCAAATAGTTAAGCTTCCTAAAATCGGCTTTTACGGCTGTGTATTTGTGATAAAATGAAATATTTTGGCCTTGTTAAGGCTTGTTTTTATGCCGTTTTTGTGGTGATTTGAAGCGTGCGAGAGCAGTTTTATGAGTTAAACTTTTCAACTCAGTATGAAACATAGAGTATTCACACAAGCACCGAAAAACCGGGTGCTGCCTCTGGACTGTAGTCGACTAGTTTCCATCATAGTTCCCGGTACTCGGAAGAACAGTCTTCAAACTACAGTCTGGCCTAATTTAAGTCCCGGATCAGTCAGCGAATTGATTGTCCTTATAAAACTAGCTGGAACATCAAATGAGGTCACAAATTTGAGTTTTTCCTGTGATCTCTACGACGAGCTGGGACAGTTAATGCAATTTTCATAGAATTTGATCAGGATAACTGCCAATGTCGACTACCGCGAAATTCCGGTTATAAGCCCCCCCCCCCCCCCCCCCCCCCCCCAGATATAAGCCCCCCTACGCTGGACAGGGCTAAACGTTGCTTGATAATAATCGAAATACGTTTTTAAAAAACGTATTTCGATCAACACAGCGGTGGCTTGTTTCGAAAGGTTTTTTTTAATTATTCCGCTTATAAGCGCCCCCCCCCCCCCCCCCCTTCCCCCTCGATATAAGCCCCTCCTTTTATAAGCCCACCCAAAACCCCTTACAAAGTTGTATAAGCGCAGGGCTTATAACCGAAATTTTACGGTATATCTCCCCAAAAAGCAAAATGGGTTCCACTACAAAACGTCCTTTGGGGATAGCCAATAGAAATGCTTTGCATAGAACAACAGCAAAGCCGAAGACGACGTCAATAGCAAAATTAATTTGTTTAAAATTTATACTCACTATAACATAGATTTGTTAAAATAAGTGTGCTGCCAAATGTAATGTGTGTAGAAATGTAATCATAAAAACATGTGATGTTGTGCTGGAAATAAATTTTCCATTCTATGTATGTTGTCGGATCAGGCTCAACGTGATTCATATTCTAAAAGTGAGTTCTGAGAAGGGCCAAAAACATATTTGCGCCCGAGATCATCAACTCTATTACTCTTTTAGAGGACATTTAGAAAAGGAACCACAAAGAGTAACCGATATTTCTTCGAGTTTGCGGTTATTTATTAAACCGCATTCGGCAAAAATAAAATTGCTAAAAAAAAGGACACGAGACCTTTCACAGCTTTACCCACACCTTTATTTTCAGACATTTTTCGTCCGCATTTTCGTCCTTTAATCTATAACGTGTTACAGTTGATGAATAAGGTATATAATCATCATACGTTTCATAACAACGTAATTAGAGCAAATAAAATATAATTCCCTTGAAATAAAACATTACATAGCAATTCCCTTGACATAAAACGGTTTCTTTTGCTTCCGGCCGGCGAGCGTTCTATTGTTTCAACTACAGCTTTTTTTTTAGTCTGATTTACAGCTTATTTGGCTTTTTATTATTAATTCTGCTGCACGTTCTAGTTCTAGATCTGCGGACTTCACTTTTCATGCTTTTTACTTGTAGTAATAACAGTAGTGAAGTGTTATATCATGGCGGAAAGAGTAATCGAACTTGGGGTGAGGCCATTTGCTTGCCGTTCTCCGGTCGTCATCTTCAGTGTCCCAAAAGAAGTATTGGTAATCCACTTTCATTCCA